>CM060912.1:132263992-132638992 GCA_030737875.1 Allium sativum
TAAGGAAATCTTTCCCTAATAATGTGAATATTTTATTGAAAGAATATTCTGAATTGGAATGAGGCGTATGATGTGTTTTTATAGCACTTCATTATTGATTATTAAATACGCGAGTTATTTGGGAAGACCGGGTTTAACCCATTCTGAATAATTACTGCAATGACTAAAAGTCGAAGATGAAGATGGTGGTTGAAGACTGGAGGTCTTCACATCGTGTGGATGATTACTGATGTCTCGATTGGGAGGCATCCAAAGAAAAGGTAATAAGTGGTGATCGTCCAGACGTACTTGGAGATCGATGGATATGCGAGAACCTCTCATCTGTATTGGACATATGGGACAAGGAATAAGGTGTCTCCAGTTTCGTTCGGACCTAGAACGGAGTTGTAAATGGATGGTATGTCTGGGTTGTATTCCTTTATGTTGTATTCGTTGGTCTTCGTTAAATATATATCTGTCGGTGGCAGAGAATTTATTCTCTTGCATAACACCCTTCTCTGAGACGTACGAGCTTAGAGGTTATATATTGGCAGAAATCAATGGTATGATATGGACTGACGATGTGGCATGCTAGGATGAAAATGATCAAGGCTTTTGTTGAAAAGCAGAGTCTTATGGTTGATGATCAAAGCACAGTTTATTTAGGCATGGCTTTTTGTATAGCATGACCTCACGAGCCTCACACCCCGATAAGAGTCAGAAACAGGACAAGGGAACGCAGGGAGTGCACACGTTTCTTTCTAACTAGAGGTGGTATCAGGGTTTTGCAAGCCCTGGCATTTTATTTATGTTGATGATGGATTACGCGGCCTTGGTTATATTGGTCAATAGTGACCACTTTATAGGTTCAATAGGACCAGGAAGCGTGTGTTTAGGAATTGCCAATCCACTAAAGTATTTGTGGACTGGCCCTGCAGGATTCAAGGGCTTGCCGACGTCCGAGTCCTGAGACATTTGCTAGAGTGTCTCAAGTCGGTAAGGAGATCGTCCCTGGCCTAGACTCATGATGGAAACCCAACTTCCAATACGACACCGTACGGTTTTGAATGTAAAACTTGTATGGTGACATAGTATATGGTAGCTATGTCGTCTATGATTGATACATTATGATTGAAATGTTTTTGAAACATATATATACTAATAATAATATTATATCCATTTTATCGTATCAAGCATTTTTGACCATTATAAGGTAAAACTCTATCCTCCGGTTTGCATTGCATTGTGTGATAGGACTTGAGCCTTATAATGGTTTCATTTTTCTAGAAAGCATTGCGTTGTTTAACGATTTACTTTAATTCTTGCACTGGCAATCCAATGGAGTAAACCCGTTCCGCGTTAGCGGCGTGGTTCTGTGATTAGCCTTATTATTAGATAAGTTAAGAAAGATTTCTCATACCAGTCCCATGACTGACCTGTAGTTTGTTTCACTTGCAAACTCTGGTGCCTATATTTTCCATACGGGCAGTCGAGTAGCTTATTTTGCAGATATATTGAGCAGGATTCTGGATCGAAGCTTAAAGTTGTGTCCAGAGCACTGATAGCCTTCCGCTGTGTTAGTTCATTAATTCCGCTGCATTATATTTAGGTTATCATAAAATTATCTTCCGCTGTATTATTTTTGAGTGTACTCTGATATTTTGTACTCTGATGTAACATTATTATGATGCTTATAAAAGTCTTCTGTTATTTGTTCTGATGTGTTGTATTCCCAGAGTTAGCGTATTCGGGTTTTGAACGGTCTTGGTAGATTTTACGATTGATTTGGTATGGGCGAAATCCGAATCGTTACAGTATTTTTCAACTACTTAACATAAACAGAAGGATCCCAACATAGCATAAATGGTAGACTAAGGTGTACTTCTAGCAACGAGTTTTACCCTAGACAGAATAATAGGTACCTAAAAAGAATATAACGGTTATTGTGACCCACAACCCCCGCACTAAACAAGAGGAATAATGTGCTGAAAGACGTGCCAGACAGCTATGGACGATCATCAAGGTATGATACACAAGTGATACCTATCGTAGAACTCACAACGCAAGGATAAAATATAGTAGAAAATATACAACAGGTAATAATAGTGAAGCATCATATAACAAACTTTTGAAACTTTCAAAACATCCTGAAAGATTATCCAAACATTATAAGAAATATCATAGTCTGTACATAAAGCTTCACTACAACACTCATAGAGTAACTCAAACAACGGAAATAAATATCCTAGATAGTAATAGAACTGGTACGTAAGCCTCCAACTCGCTATCGATCAGGATTGTTGTCTCAACAAACTATCATCTGTCACCTGCTACTCAGTCTGCTCATCCACAACCGGATGAACAGACCAAGGTAATAAGAGGAAAACATAAAACCTTGAGTCAGACAACAGTCTTAGTGAGCAATAAAACAGCTAATAAACATCAACAATAAAGTATATGAGAAATGATAGATAAACACACTAATCTACCCACAACACCAGAGAAGAACTCAACCTTATCTTCCCCACATCGGACAGTTATAGCCTTTACATTAAATAATTCAACCATTCATCCATGGAAACCAGAACACCCATTCAATCATGGTAAAGCACTCATGACATCCAGATTATATATCTCATGTAAACCATCCTAATCAAATTCAATGTCCCTCAAGCACAAGCACCTAAGTATGTCTCCTCCGACGTTGGACAATCTACATGAGATGGTACAAACAGAAAAACCAAACAATCAAACATCCATGACTGACTCTGGCTATCACCGCCAATCCTGCTTTGAAACCATCGTTAATCATATGACGGCCGACCTTGCCATATGTCAAGGGCTAATGGTAACCCCAGTTCTAGCATAAACTTCATACGCCTTTCAACGATATGTATGTATGTCCAACCTTGACAACTAGGCCTTTCAACAATATCCATGGTACTCGACCTACAACCGGTCTTTTAGGTGGCCCTATCGTACCCCTGGTTTGAGCCTGCTAGAACTTACGATAACGATAATCTCTCGGCCTTCGCCTGGGTGTACGACCGACCCTTCATCTAGGTACCGAACCCCTTTTATGTGTGCACGACCGACCCGCCTTGCTCGACCCCTCTTGGTGAATGACCCCTTTGCTTCAGAGATGACCGAGCCCATTGCTTCAGGGATGACCGACCACCCTACGCCCGATCCCTCCTTGCACGACCGACCCAGTGCAAAGCTCGACTGACCCTGTCAAAGCTCGACTGACCATCCACCCTACATGCCACCCCTTTGTTGTACTACATATTATACTTCACTTGTACTACGCTCGACCCGTGGCCTCTACGCTCGACCAAAACCTACACAGACCCCGTTCACCTCCGAATTCGACCAAAACTTCGCCAAACAACAAATCCGATGAAACAAACTTGTCCAATTCATCAAACATGACCGCAAACATGATATGAAGTCACTAGCAACATGAAAACAACAATTATCACCACAATTACTCAATTTCACCAAAATAATGATAAATGAATATATGATCTAATTTGTGGATCTAACTTTCATATGCGTATGGAATGACCTAGAAATTACCAGTTTAAACTTGCTAAATTAAATCATAGAGTGATTCATATGAAAATGGACTTATCATGGTGTGGATCTACGATAAAACACTTAAATTTGATGAAAAACAAGATTAAACATTCATATACTTTATTTAATCTATGTGAGAGAAACATATCACTCGCCAATTCTCCAAATCAAAGAAAAAACAATGAATTGGATTGCAGACAGCAAGCAACTGATTCGATGAACTCACACTTCAAATGATGTAGATCTAGCCTCCAATGGTGTGATCTTCGATTTCCTCCCTTAGATTCGATTTTTAATGGCGGAAAGGTGTTAGAGGAAGGAGGAAAATAGGCCACTAAATGAGAGAACAGAAAATCTAAACTCTTTCCCATATCTCTCACCCCCTATTTATAGCTTTCCACCAGCCCACTAATGGGCCTCTACAAATCAGCCCATTAAGGCTTCACATACCTAAATAGCCAATTATTAAACCTTAAAAATAGCAATTCCTCCCAAACCGATAAGCCAAATCTTTAATGTAATCACTCTACGGAAAGGCAAACATCATTTCCTTTTCAATGTTACAGGTCTCACCACCTGATTCGACCTGAGTCAAAAGTTATGACCTGTACAAGATTGTCAGGGGAAAATGGTCACAAACAAAATTAGTAAAAATTATGGACATGTCTCACATCCCCATAAGCAACATATTAAAATATGAGAATGATCCAACCCTCAAGGAATAAAATAAAAATGTTTTACGATCTTCTAGTACGTAAAATGCAGGCTATTACAGGTATTACCCCAAATAGAAATAACATGTACCTAAACAGAACTAAATGTACACTAATTACTACCCCCGCGATTGGCTCTCTACCACAAAATACCATGTGCCGACCCCACAATAGGGTGCATTACTTCATAAAGTGACAACCATCAGGACACAGACCTATTTACAGATGTTGTGGCGTCTTATTTTCCCAAACAGACAAGACCCATGCACGCACATGACCCCGTTGGAACGCGCCGTCAGAACACCCCATCCCAAGTGAACCTCTTATAATTAGTCTCAGTAAACATGCCCTGACCCCTACCTAGTGCAAGGTCCTCTTTTAATACCATAACCGATTACTGACTAATATGGGTCCTACAAAAAAAATGACACAAGCATCCCTAGACTTGCATCCCCAATCAACTAGGCTTTACACATGTTAAGTTTTATATGGGTTAATAGTGTCCCTACAACCTCACCAGATCAACAAGTTAACTTAACTCTCCCTACAGATCAAACACAATACATAGGTGACATACAGTTTCATTTACATGTTCCCTCAATCTTTGTATTAAGCCTGCATGTTTCCATATTCATACTCCCTATATTTCAGTTATGTTGCATAGTATAAGTTATGCCCCAATCTTTAGTCATATTCATAGTACAGGTTATTCCCTCAAATTACCATTCCTAATCATTTCCAATTAAATTCATATGCATATTTCAGCGATATTTGCCTAGGCACGAAGGTAGCCTGGCTATAAAAAGAAAAAGGAACGAGAGAGGAAGAAGAACATGTAACGGCGCGATTTTCGACCCTCCGAAAACCGTGTCATTATTGAAAGAAATTAGAAGATGAGATAGAAAAGATAGAACTAATAGAATAGAAGAATAAGAAGTTATCAGAAATCTCATAGCGGAATTTAAAAATACAAATACATTACATCACAGGGTCTGATACATCATAATACATCAACAACTTGCATCATCATAGTACATTCACATAATAATACATCATGATATGGAAATACAAATCTAACTGGATATATAGGTGTAGTAAACTACTAGACTTGTCCTACAACTTGAACTTCGTAAGGTTCCATTTGCCAACCTGAATTACTTGCCTACTCATAATAAATATTATGAGTACCCAAGAGTTTAGGGAAAACACAGAAAATAAACTCCGGGTCAGTCAGGGGACTGGTGTGAGTAAACACAGTTAAAAAGATGTAAAAAGGAAATAAGGAATAAGGTGCTCCGTTATTAATAGATTCAATTACTTTAGAAATCTTGATCCCAATTCCATAACTAACATATGGAAAATGACCCTTGTATTTTGATATCAAAATGGTTGATATTTACGATAGTATTTATCAAATAAATAATTATCTAGTGAATCGCTTGCATCTCACGTTCACGTACATAGAATAAAATCTAAAACCATCAAGCGCTTATTGAAATTTTGATTCTAACTGACAGGGTATGGGAGCACCCACCGATCAGTGTACTCTAGAGAGGATACACTGGGGTTCACAAGAACATCCTGCAACCCGGCCACACATGACTGTCCACTCATTTAGCTTGAGTGTAACGAATATATTACCACCTCCACGGTTGGGAATGACCCACCGATTACCGAAGTTACAGCAGTGAATATAGATTTAAGAAACAAAAGGAAATACTCTAGATAGTGATAATATACCCTGCTTGGGTATGACCCAACTAGCCATGCTGCCTAGCCCAACTATTGTCTTTCCGGGTTGTGAGGTTTGAAGTCACGTTTACTGTTGACGGATTATTCTTCAACGTCTTTGAATATCACACCGTCCTATCTGACAGATCACTCATTTGTTTCTACAAATATATTCTGGGTATAAGTCTAAAGAAACGAATTTCTTCGCCACCAACAAAATACACTTACGTAAAGTTGATGTGTAAAATCTGAACGATATACGTTGTCAGACATCCGACTGTTCGGATCTGTTCTGGGATTGAACAGAGCGTAGATACTATTTTGAAGTAGTCCTTGCGTTCTTCATCTTTATCGATTCTCGGTATACGTCGTAAAATTCGATTCGAAGTGGTAAGTAAATTCCGGACTCTTCGAAACGATGTACGAATTGTCTTTTGTAGTCGATAATTTATTATCAGCTTACTGTTTTTAATCCAGTTGCACATCCTGTATTTATAATTATATATACAGTATATAATTCTCTGGTTCATATCTGGATATTTTAAATATCGTTTACAAATGTATAGTTAAAGTATGTGCGACGCACACAAGATGTTATACAATTTTCATCAATATTTGACAGTGTCTAGAAAAAGCCCGTGCTTCGCACATGGTATTTTGTCATGTTGAACATTGATGTTTAGATGATGTTTCAAGGCTAAAGTTCTGCTGGAAAATCATTTATTTCCTTCATATTTTACTCAAATAAATTGTTTAATAATTTATTTAAATTAAATTATTTTTAAAACTTAAGTTTCCATCTCGATGAACTTCATCAGACAACTTCGATTCTCTGACCTCACTGTCATCTTTACTGTTCCACTTGCCTAAGCCAAATTAAATAAAAAATCTATTTTTATTTAATTAATTAATTTCTGATTTATTTTATATTTATTTATTTAATTTAATTAACTTCGACTTATTTAATTCTTGCCTTGGAAAAACTGTTCTCGCTTGTATCTGCCAAATCGGATCCTTGGCATCTCAAAATCAAATGATCACCACGGGGTGATCACTGATTTTCACTTGCCAAAAATCACGTGCCGAGCTCTCGTGCCAAGCCACTCCGATCACTTCGGAAACCATGCGAAAACACTGAAGGATCACTCCGATCTCCTTGCCAAACCATGTTGCCAAACCTTCATGCCAAGCTTTGCTGATCACCCCGAAATCCAAGCGCCAAACCTTGCTCGACATTGCTGTGCAAACGTGCACAGCTGTGCACGTGCACGCCTCCCCACGCCACCATGCCACCATCGGACCACCACCCACAAACTCCACTTCGTCCCCCCATCACCACCGACGCCTCGCCACCACCGTACGTCGCCTGCTCCTCGATTTTTCCACTCCACCAAAACTCCCAGTACACAGCTCGAAAATTACCCCACCTAAACCCAGCTCGACCCATCGCCTCTGACCACCTGAGCACCTCGCACCGCCGCCGTCAGCTCCGCCAAGACCCAACGCCGCTCCACGTTCATCCCTGGCCAACTCGCACCACCGTGGGTCCCCCACGTCGCCTCCAAACCGATGAACCCATTCGGCCATTGAAAATGCAAATCGAGCTCAACAGCTCGAATCACTCACTGGAAAAATCATGGGGCATTTTTCTCATGTTCCCCGATGTGACCAGCTCCTTCACGCTCCACGCCCCGACCATCATCGTCACCGATCGCCGGAATTTGGTCAAAGTGCCATTTTCGGTTATCTCAATCATTCTTCCTCATCTCAACATTAAAAATCATGAAATTACTTTTAAAAATCATTATTCAGTGCTACGATTACATCTACAACCCTGTAATTCATTTCTATGATGTTTGAAAATTTGGTGATTAAGTTTGAGATAGAGAACATCCTGCTTCTCTGCTGTTCTTGGCCTTTCAAAGTAAGTTCCTCTTGTTTAATGCTTCCGAAAAGGTTGTAGATGTTTTGTTTACAAATTACTACTGAATATACTTGTATATTTGGTGTTTGGAATGATCAATGTGTAGTTTCAAATAAACAGAGTATGTTCTTGACAGGAAACAAAACTGTATTTTCCTTGATCAAGTTATAGTGATGAACTCATTACCATTTCTATTTATCACTGGTATATAGGGTTTACTGATGATATACTTGGTGTTTCTAGCATCTATATGGTGTTTAACAACATGATAGAACTTGCAGTAATATATAAACATGAAAACATATAAAACTGTTTAATCAGTAAACTTGCAAATCAACTTGTCATGAGTGAGTGATTACTCACCCATAAATAAGCTCCTGTATTTTCTAGCTTGTAGATGGATATTAACTCCGCAAAGACTTGTATTTGTGTAAAGGAAAATGCATGGATATGTAGTGGTATTTATAGGCAATGTCTCACAAGTTTTCTACAGCAAACTCTTTCTCTACCTACCCTCTCTCTCTCCTATTTGAATGGATGAAAATTGTTACAGCATATACCAAAGTACATTGCACAAAAGAAAATTCTGCCAACCCCTTTTCCTCTCCTATAAGTACACAAGACTTACACCTTTATTAAATGCTCATCTTGCCTTCATTAAACGCAAACCTTACTCTTTCCATCAACTCAAGAGAATGGCCATACCATAGCTTGGATAATTGTTTTGCACTCTTACTTCGCCGCAGATATTTGTATAGGGTGATTATGAGATGGTTAAACTCTTTTAACTTGTTTGTCTTGTTGTTAATTCCTTTGTTGAATTGATTTCATGTATACATTATATATACACATATAGGCCGTAGTATATATGTATGTATGTATATATATATATATATGTGTATATATATATATATAAGAGTTTAGTTCCTTAAGCTTGTATGTATTAGTTTGCTTATAAAATGATAACTTACTTATGCTAGTTGCACATAGCATTTTCCCCACTAGTTTATAGTGCTATATTTCTCACATTTCTCAGTGCTATAAACAAGTGTTACAAATATTTTCTTAAGTAGTTATATCACTCATATTTAATATATCCTGTATATATTAAGTTATAGTATAAATCGTATATATATTTTCATATATACAGGTGATTATATACATTTTAAACTGGTTGAACCCTCCAGATATATTTTAATATCTTATTAAAATAGATATCAGAAGCTTGAAAAATCCATCCATTACAGACTACCCCACTTAAAAGAATTTCGCTCCGAAATTACACAAGAAAGGTAGAAAGTTTCCAAAAGAAAATATTTCATAAACTGGTTGTTTTAGTACACATACTCATACGACTAGTTCTATACTAGCACTAGTCTTGATTCATACAATAATACTAGACTTGACTACTCAAGTTCTAAACTGCCCCAAAATATACACACGTAACTATCCTCCTCCAGTCTCTGTCCTACTACTTGTCGTCAGAGATATCTACTATCTCTACGACCTCCTCGTCATCAGTTATATTAAGGACCTCAACTACGTCTTCTGCATCAGTCTCCTCCTCATCATCCTCTATATAAATCAGACCCACTGGTGGTAATAAATACAGCCTCACCACGGGATATCCATACTCTCCAAATACTTGTATACCTCCCCCCACTGTGCAAAAATCAATGAGAACCTGTTCCAACCTGTTCCATACTTCTGCCCTTGGATCTATATGTTCCCCTTGCTGGTTTCCCGTAGCAATGACTGGAGTCCCTGGAACAACTTGGTCTTCTTCTTCCTCATATTCTTCTTCATATTCTTCCTCATATTCTTCCTCTTCTTCTTCATATTCTTCCTCTTCTTCGCCACCCTCATCTCCTTCACCATAACCGTCAACACTTCCACCATCTTCCATCACTTCATCCTCATCAGTAAAGTCTTGGTGTCCTCCATTTTGTTCCATTAGTTCGATCATGCCAAGCACTGATCCTTCTGATGATATGCGTGTACCTTCGTCGTCGATGGGTGATCTCTCTCGGTTGTTGTCGGAATCTCCTACTCTTTGTCTCTTTGCTTGTAGCATAAGGAACTGGAGTGGTGTCACCCTCTTTCTTGCCGTGGTCTTCCACACTGGAGCCATCTAATAAGTAAGCAAGAATATAGAACTCATCAGTGATGTAAACATACAAGAGAGTTCATAAGTCCTAATAAACTGAATCCATAAAACACACATGCAAATGCTCCCAGAAATGTAGAAATCGAAATTTCATTACATTTAACTATACCAAAGTAAATCATACCTATCCCGTAGGAAAATCTGGGTATAATTTCTTTATATGCTTCTCGGTCTCCTACGTACAGTCTTTCGGGTTTTCGCTCCACTGGATCTTTAGTAGCATCACCACTTTGTTGCGAAGTTGCTTTCCCTCTCGGTCAATAATACTAAATGGATGTCTTATCACTGTCAAATTTGGATCGATCTCTATCTCTTGCTGAACAGAGGGTTCCAGAATTAATGATGGATTGTGCATATATTTTCTTAAGTGTGATACGTGAAATACGTTGTGAATTCCCGCCATATATTCTGGTAATTCAACTTTATATGCTTGAAAACCAATTCTTTCTAAGATGCGGAAAGGTCCAACATATCTTGGTACTAACTTTCCATATTTTCCAAATCTTACTACTCCCTTCATTGGTGAGATCTTCACGAAAACTAGATCTTCTATTTCGAATACTAAATCTCTTCGCCTTTTATCGGCATAGCTTTTCTGACGATCCTGGGCTTCCTTCATTCTCAGCTTCACTAATTCCACTTTCGCTGCTGCCTCTCGTATCATATCCGGACCAAGTACCAATTTGTTTCCGGACTCCACCCAACATGCAGGCGCTTTACAAGGTCTTCCATATAAAGCTTCATATGGTGCCATTTGTATACTCGCCTGGTAACTGTTATTATATGAAAATTCTACTAGGTGTAAATGATCTTCCCATGATCCTCCAAAATCTAAAATACACGCTCTTAGAAGACCTTCCAATATACGATTAACTCTTTCCGTCTGACCGTCCGTTTGAGGATGGTAAGCTGTACTGATATTTAATCTTGTTCCCAACGTTCTCTGCAAAGCTTCCCAAAATCTACTTGTGAAAATGGTATCTCTGTCGCTTACAATGCTCGTTGGAATACCGTGCAGTCGTACTATCTCTTTCACGAATACTTCGGCTAATGTTATGGCTGTGCGCGTTGGTTTCACTGGAATAAAGTGCGCACTCTTAGTTAACCGATCTACGATTACCCAAATCCCTTCGTAGCCTCTCCTTGTTCTTGGCAAACCATCGATGAAGTCCATCGATATCATTTCCCACTTCCAGTTGGGAATCTCTAATGGCCGTAATAGTCCAGCAGTCTTTTGATGGTCTCCCTTGACTTGCTGACAACATAGACATTCATTTACGAAAGTAATGATATCTTTAT
Source organism: Allium sativum (assembly GCA_030737875.1). Taxonomy (NCBI): domain Eukaryota; kingdom Viridiplantae; phylum Streptophyta; class Magnoliopsida; order Asparagales; family Amaryllidaceae; genus Allium; species Allium sativum. The sequence continues at coordinate 132,275,385 of CM060912.1, forward strand.
TCATTCCTGACCACCAGAATACTCGTCTCGTATCATGATTCATTTTATGAATTCCTGGATGGATGCTCAACTTTGATGCATGGCATTCTTTTAAAATCTCCTGTCTTATCCCATCCACGTTAGGTACGCATAATCTGCCGTTTATTCTCAATACTCCTTGATTGTCCAACTCGAAGTCGGTCTCTTTTCCGTTTGTGACTCCTCAAATAATCTTTTCCAGTTTGGGATCCCTTTTCTGATTACTCATTATCCTTTCTTGGAGAGTCGGTGTGACTTCCAAAAGTGATAATATTGCATTTCTACTCAAGGCATCTGCCACTACGTTCGCTTTTCCCGGTGTATAAATGATATCCAGGTCATATGATGCAAGAAATTCTAACCACCGCTGTTGTCTATGATTTAAATCTTTTTGAGTGAACAGATACTTCAATGGTTTATGATCGGTGAAAAGTTCGAATCTCTCACCTAGCAGATAATGTCTCCACATTCTCAATGCGAAAACAACTGCCAATAACTCCAAGTCGTGAGTTGCGTAATTCTTCTCGTGAATCTTTAACTGCTTACTTGCATATGCAATCACTTGTCCCTTCTTTATCACATTTTATCTTGGCTTGGAACTTGCTTATCCAGTCTAATCCAAGTATAAAATTAAAACTTTTGAAGTCTAGAACATAGAAGTCAAATCGAAAAGAGTGTGAGAGATATAAGAGAGTTATATCCTCACAACACATTTTAAGCTCAGTTTTTCCCCCTATGGGGTTTGATACGCAAATGGGGTTTGGTGAAAAAATTGGTTTAAGGTCAAACAGATCTATGGTTTTAGCTGAAATAAAACTGTGTGAAGCGCCAGTATAAAATAAAACACGGAGGTAAATTCCATTAAACTGTAAAGTACCTTCTAGCACTCCCTTCTCTTTCACATTCTGAGAAGTAGACAGTTCATCCTTGATTGTAAAAACCCTAGGCAGTGGTGCCCTCTTCATCAATGGACAGTCCTTCACCATATGTCCTAGTTGATGACAGTTGAAATAGAGATTCTTCACTACCATCTCGTTCCTCTGATTCTGGTTCTGGTTCTGATTTTGTTGCTGTTGCTGAGGTTTTTCTTGCTATCTTGGGTATTGCTAGGGTTTCTGTTGCTGTTGCGGGTATTGCTGGGGTTTCTGGTTCTCCTTTTGTTTGCAGAATCGTGCAATGTGCCCCTTTTGCTTGCAGTTGTGACACACCATATTCTTAAATTTATCGCCCATTTTCTACTGCCCTGCCTTACCTTGGCCTTGGTTATCCGTCCAGTTTGGGTTGATCTTTCTTTTCAGATAATTCCCTCCACTTGACTCTCCGGTCTGAGCCTTTGCTACTGGCTTCTTAGCATCTAGTGCTTCGTGTCTGAGTGCTAAGTCTACTAATTCCACAAATGGATCCTTCAAATGTCCCATCATCCTTGCATATTATCTCTAAGACCAGCTACAAACATCTCGTTCTTTTTCAAAAGAGTATTTATCAGCTCCGGTCCAAAGATTGAAAGTGCGTTGAACTGGTTTTCTTACTCAGCGACAGACATGCTTTCTTGCTTTAAGTCAATGAAGTCTCGGTACATCCTTGTCCTTCCAGTAGCAGGTAGATACTGACCTTCAAAAGCTTCTTTGAACATGGGCCAAGTAAAGTTTTCCTCAGGAGTGTTAGCAGTCTGGGCATCCCAGCATATTGCTGCGGCTCCTTCCAGATTCCATGAAGCTAAGAGACGTTTATGCTCGTCATCCAACCTCAGTCCTATAAAAATCTTCTCACATGACCTAATCCATGCTTGGACTCCGACCAATGATTCAGTACCTCTGAAAATCTTCCCTCCCAGAGTTGTGTAATTCTTACAGATCATAGCAAAGTTAGGCTGAGTTGGTGCTCAGATTACTTCAGTAGTATCCACTTGGGTCTGGTTAACAGTGTGTCCGTTTGTCATAGTTGCTCCGCTTGCTCCTCGGCCTATTCCTCCACGAGAACTCATTTTCAACTCCTTGAGTACACGGATTGAAATTTTATTAACTAAATTGGAAAAATATGTCGAGGGATTACCTAAGTAACTACGATCTACCTATATTAAAAATATAGTTTTTTTAGTAAAAATACGCTCTCTTACTATTTCAAAGCCTAAATGTTTCCGAAGAACATAGGCTCTGATACCAACTGTAACGGCGCGATTTTCGACCCTCCGAAAACCGTGTCATTATTGAAAGAAATTAGAAGATGAGATAGAAAAGATAGAACTAATAGAATAGAAGAATAAGAAGTTACCAGAAATCTCACAGCGGAATTTAAAAATACAAATACATTACATCATAGGGTCTGATACATCATAATACATCAACAACTTACATCATCATAGTACATTCACATAATAATACATCATGATATGGAAATACAAATCTAACTGGATACATAGGTGTAGTAAACTACTAGACTTGTCCTGCAACTTGAACTTCGTAAGGTTCCATTTGCCAACCTGAATTACTTGCATACTCATAATAAATATTATGAGTACCCAAGAGTTTAGGGAAAACACAGAAAATAAACTCCGGGTCAGTCAGGGGACTGGTGTGAGTAAACACAGTTAAAAAGATGTAAACAGGGAAATAAGGAATAAGGTGCTCCGTTATTAATAGATTCAATTACTTTAGAAATCTTAATCCCAATTCCGTAACTAACATACGGAAAATGACCCTTGTATTTTGATATCAAAACGGTTGATATTTATGATAGTATTTATCAAATAAATAATTATCTAGTGAATCGCTTGCATCTCACGTTCACGTACATAGAATAAAATCTAAAACCGTCAAGCGCTTATTGAAATTTTGATTCTAACTAACAGGGTATGGGAGCACCCACCGATCAGTGTACTCTAGAGAGGATACACTGGGGTTCACAAGAACATCCTGCAACCTGGCCACACATGACCGTCCACTCATTTAGCTTGAATGTAACGAATATATTACCACCTCCACGGTTGAGAATGACCCACCGATTACCGAAGTTACAGCAGTGAATATAGATTTAAGAAACAAAAGGAAATACTCTAGATAGTGATAATATACCCTTCTTGGGTATGACCCAACTAGCCATGCTTCCTAGCCCAACTATTGTCTTTCCGGGTTGTGAGGTTTGAAGTCACGTTTACCATTGACGGATTATTCTTCAACGTCTTTGAATATCACACCGTCCTATCTGACAGATCACTCTTTTGTTTCCACAAAAATATTCTGGGTATAAGGCTAAAGAAACGAATTTCTTCGCCACCAACAAAATACACTTACGTAAAGTCGATGTGTAAAATCTGAACGATATACGTTGTCAGACATCCGACTGTTCGGATCTGTTCTGGGATTGAACAGACTGTAGATACTATTTTGAAGTAGTCCTTGCATTCTTCATCTTTATCGATTCTCAGTATACGTCGTAAAATTCGAGTCGAAGTGGAAAGTAAATTCCGGACTCTTCGAAACGATGTACGAATTGTCTTTTGTAGTCGATAATTTATTATCAGCTTACTGTTTTTAATCCAGTTGCACATCCTGTATTTATAATTATATATACAGTATATAATTCTTTGGTTTATATCTGGATATTTTAAATATCGTTTACAAATGTATAGTTAAAGTATGTGCGACGCACACAAGATGTTATACAATTTTTATCAATATTTGACAGTGTCTAGAAAAAGCCCGTGCTTCGCACACGGTATTTTGTCATGTTAAACATTGATGTTTAGATGATGTTTCACTGCTAAAGTTTTGCTGGAAAATCATTTATTTCCTTCATATTTTACTCAAATAAATTGTTTAATAATTTATTTAAATTAAATTATTTTTAAAACTTAAGTTTCCATCTCGATGAACTTTATCGGACAACTTCGATTCTCTGACCTCACTGTCATCTTTACTGTTCCACTTGCCTAAGCCAAATTAAATAAAAACTCTATTTTTATTTAATTAATTAATTTCTGATTTATTTTATATTTATTTATTTAATTTAATTAACTTCGACTTAATTAAATTCTTGCCTTGGAAAAACTGTTCTCGCTTGTATCTGCCAAATCGGATCCTTGGCATCTCAAAATCAAATGATCACCACGGGGTGACCACCGATTTTCACTTGCCAAAAATCACGTGCCGAGCTCTCGTGCCAAGCCACTCCGATCACTTCGGAAACCATGCGAAAACACTGAAGGATCACTCCGATCTCCTTGCCAAACCATGTTGCCAAACCTTCGTGCCAAGCCTTGCTGATCACCCCAAAATCCAAGCGCCAAACCTTGCTCGACATTGCTGTGCAAACGTGCACAGCTGTGCACGTGCACGCCTCCCCACGCCACCATGCCACCACCGGACCACCACCCACAAACTCCACTTCGTCCCCCCATCACCACCGACGCCTCGCCCCCACCGTACGTCGCTTGCTCCTCGATTTTGCCACTCCACCAAAACTCCCAGTACACAGCTCGAAAAGTACCCCACCTAAACCCAGCTCGACCCATCGCCTCCGGCCACCTGAGCACCTCGCACCGCCGCCGTCAGCTCCACCAAGACCCAACGCCGCTCCACGTTCATCCCTGGCCAACTCGCACCACCGTGGGTTCACCACGTCGCCTCCAAACCGATGAACCCATTCGGCCATTGAAAATGCAAATCGAGCTCGACAGCTCGAATCGCTCACTTGAAAAATCATGGGGCATTTTTCTCGTGTTCCTCGATGTGACTAGCTCCTTCACGCTCCACGCCCCAACCATCATCGTCACCGATCGCCGGAATTTGGTCAAAGTGCCATTTTCGGTTATCTCAATCATTCTTCCTCATCTCAACATTAAAAATCATGAAATTACTTTTAAAAATCATTATTTAGTGCTACGATTACATCTACAACCCTGTAATTCATTTCTATGATGTTTGAAAATTTGGTGATTAAGTTTGAGATAGAGAACATCCTGCTTCTCTGCTGTTCTTGGCCTTTCAAAGCAAGTTCCTCTTGTTTAATGCTTTCGAAAAGGTTGTAGATGTTTTGTATACAAATTACTACTGAATATACTTGTATATTTGGTGTTTGGAATGATCAATGTGTAGTTTCAAATAAACAGAGTATGTTCTTAACAGGAAACAAAACTGTATTTTCCTTGATCAAGTTATAGTGATGAACTCATTACCATTTCTATTTATCACTGGTATATAGGGTTTACTGATGATATACTTGGTGTTTCTAGCATCTATAAGGTGTTTAACAACATGATAGAACTTGCAGTAATATATAAACATGAAAACATATAAAACTGTTTAATCAGTAAACTTGCAAATCAACTTGTCATGAGTGAGTGATTACTCACCCGTAAATAAGCTCCTGTATTTTCTAGTTTGTAGATGGATATTAACTCCGCAAAGACTTGTATTTGTGTAAAGGAAAATGCATGGATATGTAGTGGTATTTATAGGAAATGTCTCATAAGTTTTCTACAGCAAACTCTTTCTCTACCTACCCTCTCTCTCCTATTTGAATGGATGAAAATTGTTACAGCAAATACCAAAGTACATTGCACAAAAGAAAATTCTGCCAACCCCTTTTCCTCTCCTATAAGTACACAAGACTTACACCTTCATTAAATGCTCATCTTGCCTTCATTAAATGCAAACCTTACTCTTTCCATCAACTCAAGAGAATGGCCATTCCATAGCTTGGATAATTGTTTTGCACTCTTACTTCGCCACAGATATTTGTATAGGGTGATTATGAGATGGTTAAATTCTTTTAACTTGTTTGTCTTGTTGTTAATTCCTTTGTTGAATTGATTTCATGTATACATTATATATACACATATAGGCCGTAGTATATATGTATATATATAAGAGTTTAGTTCCTTAAGCTTGTATGTATTAGTTTGCTTATAAAATGATAACTTACTTATGCTAGTTGCACATAGCATTTTCCCCACTAGTTTATAGTGCTATATTTCTCACATTTCTCAGTGCTATAAACAAGTGTTACAAATATTTTCTTAAGTAGTTATATCACTCATATTTAATATATCCTGTATATATTAAGTTATAGTATAAATCATATATATATTTTCATATATATAGGTGATTATATACATTTTAAACTGGTTGAACCCTCCAGATATATTTTAATATCTTATTAAAATAGATATCAGAAGCTTGAAAAATCCAGCCATTACAGAACAGAAATAAGCATAAACAACAGAAATAGGCATATAGAATTAACTGAACAAAATAGATGTATAGCAAATTTCATGTCATTATAACAGATCTGTTTAAATATTAATCAACATCTTAACAAGCATAAGTTTTAGATTCGGTTTATTAACATGTCAAGATTACTTGTTAAATATTTATATCTAAAAGTAGCATGAACTCATACAGACTAAATCTAAAGAATAGAGAAAAGAATGTTGATGTTGTAGCAGAGATTCTTGTATACGTATAAGCTGTTGCTGAAGAGAAATAGGCTAGTTCAATCCAGGCCGAGGCAACATATCCATGTCTCCATTGTTTAGGGTGAATAAAACAATAGAAATTTTGTCCTATTTATAGCCTACCGCCAACGAATCTTGTTTAGAAACAAGTCTAGGTTCAGGGTACGATCCTGGATGGATCTTGGGTAGGTCAACACTGCCCTGTATGGGTCGACCCTAGGGTCAACCCCCATGGGTTATGGGTCGACCCCCAACGGGTCGAATTCCCACGTGCCTTCCCGCTCTTTGATTTTGATTTATTTTGAATTCTGGATTGGTTTTGTTTATATATTTTTTACTTATATGTATACAAACTTCAAACCTTGATATCTTCTTCATAGGAAGTCCGTTTTACGCCACTACAAGAAAAACTGCATATAGCGACAACATTATCCGCTTCTAATCCGTCGCTATATTGGCGTTAGCGACGGATTTCCTGCATAACATAGTGGTCGGTAAAAACCATGACGGTAATTGTGTCAAAATTTAGCGATGGAATTTAGCGTGAGTTTTCCGACGGTTTTCCGACATTATATTATTTTTATAATAAAAATATAATTTTATTTATTAATTTAATTTTAATTTATTTACCGATGGATAAGTAATTTACAATAAATTTTTATTTGTAAAAGATGTTGGTAAACCATTACTAATTGCCAAGGATTAGCGACGAAAATTAAATTAAGGTAAACTTAACCTCACTCTTTTTGTTTGTAATCCGCCGCTATTCCCCTTTTGATATATATATATATATAATTCAACTGTGAACACTGAAATAAATAGCGTATCAAAAAAGCAACGATAAATTTGCCAACAATATTAACTTGAATTGAAAAGAGCATCCATAATCATATACAAAAAAGAACATCCATAATCCTTCAACAATTCATACACGAAGATGAATTATGAATAACAAAACTATTCAACTGGTGCTAACATTTTCCAATATACACTCACATACCTTCCATAACCATGCTAAAAACACATAACGTCATCTTTACATCAAAATAACTCTTAACATACTCAACCACTCTACGAAGACGACGACGGTGAAGGCGTAAAGGAACGTGAAACCAAAGGCGAAGGTGAACACCTGTCTTTGTTTAAATCGTTCAACTTCAAATGGTTTGACCTGAACGTACAAGCTATTCAGACGTACCTTTGATAACTCGACCTGAACGTACAAGTTATTCATACTTTTGATAACTTGACAATATATAAGTAAAAATAGCGACATGTTTAAGAAATAACTGTTCAACTTCAAACAAATTTCAAGCAGTGATATTATATAGTATTATACCTGAAAGGGGTATATCGAACGTCTGGCAGGAATGCTCAATCTCTGCAAAGGCTTCATTAACTCAATCACCAAATAATGGAAGTTGGCCAAACAAAAGGGAAAAAATTACAATTACTTGACGATAAAGACTAGAAGTTTATAAAAACAATTATGTACTGCAACTACTGCTACTGCAACTATTATTGTTTTGACATTGAATAACTATGGAGATGGATGGATCTAATACATTAACCTTAACATGAATTAAATTTTAGATGTAACATTCATACTACTGCTAAAGGTCTGGTATACATTAAACATTAACCAAGTGCAAACACATTAGAATATATTTTAGAACGGTGAAAAGCTGAACGAGAAAAAAGAATGAGATGATGCAGTTCTTTTGGTAGTTTAAAAAGAGATGCTGACATTTCAAGAGAAGTTAGATGGAAATGTTCAATTTTAGAATCAAATCTCATTCTTGTTTTTCCAGCTCTCCTATTCTCTCTATAATATAATAGCCTGAAACGTTCCATCACAAAATGCAGGTAAATAAGTAAAGCAAGTTTCGAAAATATAATTTCTAAGTGCGAACAAATACCGTATATGTTTAGCTATTATATATAAAATAAAATATATAAACAAGTCTGATATATTTGAAATGGTGTCTGGGTATTTCATACACAATTTAGTTTCAAATTATCACGTTTATAAAGTGTAGGTAAAATATATTTTATTTGTACAAAGAAGTTGACCATTGCTTCCATACAGGTCTATAGTTTGGAGGCTTACCCTCTTGACAGTTTCTTGCAACTCACCAGCAAGGAGCTCATCCAGTATCAGATATAACTTCAAATACATAACAAAGTCAGTCCCCAATTATATAAGCAAGGATATTCAAAAAATAAAAAAATGCACCAACGTCACAATTGTATAAGCATCTCAAGTGTAATATTCTTGGCTGTGTTACTCTTATACTTTGTTTTTCACCCAAAAGACAACCTACATATACACATGCATTCATACATACAAAAAGAATGAAGGAAGAAAAATGATGTAAACATAAAATTTCATGGGCTTTAGTTTCATGAAATGTACAAGCTATTCATTAGTTAGTAAATATTGCATGGGCTATAGTTTCATCTTATTATTGATAAGCTTAACCTACAAGTTCACATCGAATTCATAAATAAGGTACCTTTCATTTACAATTTTTACCTCGATCCTTGTCGAAATCAACCTGGAAATTACATTAAAAAATTAGTCAATTTGTATCAAATTATCAAACAGTCTCTTGTAAGATTATATCATGAAGATAAAAATAGTACGATCCTTACCACTATTGATTACGCCATGGTGAGATGCAGCTCAAGTTCCGCATCATAGACTGTTACAGGTTCAAGATGCACAGTTTCTGTGATTTCCTGTATGAATGCAGTGTTACAGAGTATAACACTTAGGCTATTATCATATAGAAACCTAGTCAACGTTCTGTTTCCCCTTATGTCACACATTGAGTGATTTTGGACGAAAATATAAGAAAATAGCAGCAACAGTCACTCACGTACAAAGTAATTCGCTAACTATAACAGTCATTCACGCAAAATATTTTTCAAAACTTAATATGCGAGATGCTCCTTCAAAATACAGCGAGAAAGAAAGACAAGGGCTAATATTTGAGAATAATTAAGTATATTGATTCAACAACTCACAACATAGTAACCACATAAAGAATTCAACTGCACCGATAGTGAAAGAGCTATGGATCTGGCATAGATGTAGGAGGTTGCGCGATTGGGTACGGTTCAAGTGGTTTGCACAAGTTAGAGACCTAACGGAGGCGACGCTGTAGGGCAAGGGAGGTAATTTCGAGGCTGTGGAGTTTAGTTTTTAGGGTTGTATGAGGAAGAAAGAAGGGTTTCATTGGCATCGGATTTGGTACTGGAGGGTGGTACGGTTCGGTGGAAGGCGAGATCTCGGTAATTGAAGGAGGCAATGGTTGTACGACGTGGGTGATTTAGGGGAGAATGGATTAGGGAAAGAGAAGATGATTTATTGGTAAAATATGAAGAAGGAGGAGGAGCTTTGATGCGGTGGTGATTTGCGTGAAGGAGGATAATTATCTCGAACTTCCAAAGCACTGAAATATGCTGAAGGTTGGAAATTTGGGAATTAGGGTTTTCGAGGAGTAAAGGGGAAAGCGATGTTGTTATGATCTTTTTCATAGAATCGGGTTGGGAAGTCGTGGGGAGACGGCTTCAGTTTTGTTACGTTTAGAATAAGGTTATTCACTTTAAGGCGGGCTCTGAATTGTTTTGGCGGTAAATAAGAAAAAAATGAAAGCAGGGAACGACGATTCCAAATGTCAAAAACATTCTTAGGCAATAAATTTGGGAATGAAACGTTGTTCAGCAATGGAAAATTATATATGATAGGGTTACAAAATAATTATTTTAAATACATGTAGAAGTAATTATTTAAAACTTGACGCTTGTACTTTTCAAATTCATGTTTCTTTTTAGCACTTTCAAAACATAAATTTTGAATATTATCTACAGTTAAAAACTTTGTTAAACATTTTACTTTTAGAATCCGAATTTGTTTGTTCTTCGAAAACCATTTAAATACAAGCAGAAAATCTCAACCGTTATATCCATTTATTTTTATAGTTAAAATTTGTTTATTGTTTGATGTTTGAATTTATTTAAAGTGATTTTTACAAATATTTTAAAATTAATGTTAGACAATTTAAGATTTTTGAATTTTGTTAAGAATTAAATGTAGTTATCAATTATAATTATTAATTATTAAGTAGTAAATAATAAATTATCAAATGTTAGTTTATGTAAATCTGAATTAATTAAATATTAAAAATAATTACTTAGCCATAATTATTTAATATTAATTGTTAAAGATGACATATTAATCAGTAATTATTAATAATTATTAAAAATAACTATAAAATTATTAATTATTAAAAATAACTATAAACTATAATTATTAAAGACAACTATTAACATATTACTTATTAATGTTTAAAAATATCAATTATAAATCATTATATAATATTATTAATGCTAACTATTGAACTTTATTTACTGTTGATAGTAATTATTTATTTTTTGTTATTAGTATATTATTATCAACATTTTTTTTACTTATCGATTACTTATTAAAAACGCAAAAGTAAAAAAATATATGAAGAATAAGCATACAAGTCCCTTGGTAACCTGCTGCAAAATAGCGTCAAAACATACATGATGGTAAACTCTCTCAAATTGCAACGGAATTCATTGATGAAAAAATGATGATGCTAAACCATTGAAATTTTCTACGGTTTAGCGAGGAAATCAGAACTCGACGGTAGTATTTTGAAACAAATTAAAATAAAAAATTCTAGAAAATATCCCTTATAGATTCCACGAAAATACGTCGTTAATTTGCGATAGAATTTTCCGCTGCTAAAAATCTGACGCTATTTGTTGTTTTTCTTGTAGTGCGCAAACTCAGAGTTTATCTCGAGTAGAATTCTAAGACGAATGCACTGGTTAAGACCGTTTCCCTTAATTCCCAATATTTAATTAAGTATTCTTTTAGTTTATCCTTATAGTGTCCTTTAAAATTATGGGGTGTTACATTCTCCCCTACTTAAAGGATTTTATCCATGAAATCTCTAAGTTAAGAAGAACGTACATCCTAACATCCATCAACCATCTACTCATCCACCAATCACGGGCATCCATTGTCCTTAAAATATTTCTATTGCTTATATGAACATACGCAGTAGAATATACATACATACATACATACATACATACATATATATATATATATATGTCCTTACACTAATGTGAAAAATCAGGCGGTCTACTGGTTTAGTTGACCTCCTTAATGCAATTTATGTTCATGCCATGTAATCAAAATGTATGCAAATAATCCTAGTAGTTCTATATGTGTGCACAATCATTCATCCAAATGCAACGTTCATATTGTGATACATCCAATTTCATCCATGTAAAATTTAAAATGCACACACATCCATATGCAATATTTAAGTGATTGAGCCGATCTAGAGCCTAATGTATGTGTATATGCATCCATTGGCAACAACCAGAAAACGCTTGCATCCATCAAACATAACATGTTTCAAACACATGTTTACACCATTGGTTTTCTACCTAAAGATTGAAGATTCGATCGATAGGATACAGACGAATGATAGAAACAAGTACAGATAAAAGCTTGGAAAAAGAGGCTAAGAACATACCCTTAAAAAAAGGCACTGAGTGCGAATCTTGTCTTCAGTCTCCCAAGTCGCATCTTCGCTGTCTTCTCCACATTGAACTTTCATCAGCTTAACCTCGAGAATTCGGAGCTTCCAAACCTCTGATCCAAGTATACGGGTAGGTAATCGTCTAATTATTGCCTCATTTTCCGCTTCGACCTCCTCAAGCATGCTCGTATCAACTACTTCTTCCATATCATGTAGACACTTTCGTAAATGAGAAACGTGGAAAACATCATGCACACTCGCCAGTCTCTCTCGTAGCTTTACTCTGTATGCCATTTGACCAATCCTTTCTTTTGTGGGAAATGGCCCTACAAACCTTGGTGCCAATTTCCCTACAGATCCAAAGCGAACCACATTCCTCAAAGGTGATACCTTGATGAAAACCATGTATCCCACCTCAAAATCAATAAGTGTCCTTCTCTTATCTGCGTAGGACTTCTGCCTGTCCTGAGTTGTCTTCATGCGCTTGTGGATAAGGTAAATTTTCTCTTAAGTCTCTCTAATCATCTCAGGTCCAAGTAGAAGTCTATCTGCAGACTCCCACCAACAAGTCGGTGATCTACAGGGTTGTCCATACAATGCCTCGAAGGGTGCCATGCCAATACTAGCCTGATAACTGTTGTTGTAGGCGAACTCCACCAATGGAAGATGCTCTTCCCAAGTTGCTCTGAAGTCTAGGATACACAGCCTCAAAAGATCCCAAGAACTCTATTCACCCTCTCAGTTTGCCCATCTATTTAAGGGTGATATGCGGTTCTCAAACATAGCTGCGTACCAATTGCCTCTTACAAGCTTGACCAGAACTCACTGGTAAATATGGGATCACGATCACTCACTATGCTGGAAGGTACTCCATGTTGTCGGACAATCTCACGAAGATAAACTGATGCCATCTATGTTGCCATTATCTTACTCTTAACTGGAATGAAATGAGCGCATTTAGTAAGCCCATCTACTATAACCCAGATGTTGGTATTGCCCTCCTCGATCTAGGTAAACCATCAATGAAATTCATGGAGACGCTCTCCCACTTCCACTGCGGTACCTCCAAAGGGTGCAGCAACCCGCCAGGCTTTTTTTTGTTGATTTTAACTTTCTAGCATATCAAATACTGAGCTACGAATTCCGCTACATCTTTCTTCATCCCAACCTAAAAGAAAACCCTTTTCATATCTCTATACATCTTATCGCCATCCGGATGGATAGTCATTCTAGAATGATGGGATTCCTCAAGGACTATCTTCAATAGAGTCCCAACTCGGGGAACATAAAGCCTTCCATCCCTTCGTATCCACCCTTTATCATCCATGGAATATCTTCTAAGGTGACTAGAAGACTCTCCTCTGATGAGCATATCCAAAATGCATGCTTCTATGGATCCTCTAGCTGCAAATATCCTATCTAATCCAAAAGAGTAGGTCGCACCTCTAACGATGCTAACGAACCGGTGTAAGATCCGTAGAAGGCCTAAAATAGAAGGTCGATATATACTCCAAGCTCTGCCTCTCTACAAATAGAGGACTCAAGGTTATCCTATGCTGACTCATTGCGTTCGTCACCACATTACCCTTGTCTGGGATATAAGCAATCTCAAAGTCATAGGACCCTAGGAACTCCATCCATCTCTGCTATCTCAAATTGAGATCCTTCTGCGAGAATAAATACATGAGAGATTTATAGTCCGTGTATAACTCAAACCTCTCTCCAAGTAGGTAATATCACTAAGACTTAAGTGCGAACACTATAGCAGCCAATTCCAGATCGTTAGTGGGGTGGTTTTTCTCATGAACCTTCAACTGTCTACTTCCACATCATACTAACATTCTCTCTTGAATCAAAACAACACCGAGTCTTATACCACATGCATCGGTATATGCAGTGAAAACCTACTCCAATCAGGAAATGTCAGAACTGAGGTTGTTGTCAGAGCCCTCTTCAATTGCTGAAAAGCATCCTCACAATCAATGTTCCAAGCAAAAGTCAGATTCTTCATCGCCAGTTTGGTGAGTGGGGCTGATATCCTTGTGAAGTCTTTAATAAACTTCCTATAGTAGCCGCTAAACCAAGAAAACTTCTCACCTTCGTTGCATTCTTTGGAGCTTTCCAATCTTGAACTGCAACAACTTTTGCGGGATCCACCGCAATCCCTTCCTTGGAAGCCACATTCCCTAAAAATCTTAATTCCTTTCTAAAAAAGTGGAACTTGGAGAATTTCGCATTAAGCTATTGCGTTCTAAGAGTCCTTAAGACCTCTCCTAAATGCAAGGCATGCTCTTCTTTATTCTTCGAGAAAATCAAGATGTCATCAACAAAGACCACAACAAACTTATTTAGAAACTCCCTGAACACTCTTTCTTTTTGAAACCTTTTGAAAACAAATTTCAAAATCTTTTATCCGATCTTGTAACCTTCAGCTATGATACCAAATGTGACAACCCACGTCTGTTAATGTCACTTTTTATCAAAATGCATTAAGTTTCGTGAAGCATTATAGGTAAACAAACATAGATTTACACAAGACAAATATAAGATAGCAATGGAAATGCAATATTTTATTCTCCAAAAGAAAATACCGTGGTCCAAAAATCCAGTTACAACATAAGTCTGAAATATTGAAAACCAGTTGCATCAGATTAAAGTGTCTACCTTGTACTAAAACCATTTGAGTACATAAATATAAATCCATAGTACCCAAAAAGAGCTATATCAGAGTAGATAAATAGTCAAAGTGGTACATCGAAGAAAATCCAAATCCAAACAGAAACAAAAGAGAGAATCCAAATCAAGCCTGGGTATTCCCACCCAGAGAACCTGGGGGAGGAAGAGAGAGAGAAAAGGAAACAAAGTGGGTCAGACATAAAGTCTGGCGAGTTCAATGACTTTTAGCATATAAAGAGATAAAAGCAACGAGATAGTAAATAAACTGGATGAGAGATACCTGCAGTATATAGTAGGCATAAATAGGATGAACAGGGTGAATTATGCTTCTCAAATACTTTATCTGCACTAATACTAGTATAACGCATTAAGTATTTTTCAAATACTTAACATAAATAGAAGGATCCTAACATAGCATAAATGGTAGGCTTAGGTGTACTTCTAGCAACAGGTTTTACCCCAAAATAATAATAGGTACCGAAACATAATATAATGGGTATTTTCCCAAACAAAAATAATGGGTACCTAAATAGAACTAGATGTACCCTAATTACTACCCCTGCGATCGGCTCCCTACCACGTAAATACCCTGTGTCGGCCCCACAGTAGGGTGTATTACTTCCTAAAATGGCAACCATCAAAGGGCATAGACCTATTTACATGTGTTATGGAATCTTATTTTCCCACACCGACCGGACCCATGCACGCACATGACCCCATTGGAACACGTCATCAGAACACCCTACCCTAAATGAACCTCTTATAATTAGACTCAGTAAACATGCCCTGACCCCTACCAAGTGCGCGGTCCTCTTTTAATACCATAACGGGTTACCGACTAATATGGGTCCCACACAAAAAATGATACAAGCACCCCTAGACTTGTTTCCCTAATCAATTAGGCTTTACACAGGTTAAGTTTTACACGGGTTAATAGTGTCCCTACAACCACACCAATTAAAAAGTTTTCTTAACCCTCCCAACGGATCAAATAGAATACATAGGTGACATACAGTTTCATTTACATGTTCCCTTAATCTTTGTATTAAGCCTACATGTTTCCATATTCATATGCCCCATATTTCAGTTATATTGCATAGTATAAGTTATGCCCCAAACTTTAGTCATATTCATAATACAGGTGATGCCCCCAAATTACCATTCCCAATTACATTCGTACACATATTTCAGTGATATCAGCCTAGGCACGAAGGTAGCCTGGCTATAAAAAGAAAAAGGAATGAGAGACGAAAAAGTACAAAAATAAGCATAAACAATAGAAATAGGCATAGAAATAGGCATAAAGAATTAACTGAACAAAATACGTGTATAGCAAATTTCATGTCATTATAGCAGAATTGTTTAAATATTAATCAACATCTTAACAGGCATAAGTTTTAGACCCGATTTATTAACATATCAAGATTACTTGTTAAATATTTTCATCTAAAAGTAATATGAACTCACATAGACTAAACCTAAAGAAATGAGAAAAGAATGTTGATGTTGTAGCAGAGATTCTTGTATACATATAAGCTGTTGTTGAAGAGAAATAGGCTAGTTTAATCCAAGATGAGGCAACATCTCCTTGTCTCCATTGTTTAGGGTGAATAAAACAATAGAAACGTTGTCCTATTTATAGCCTACCACCAATGAATCTTGTTCAGAAACAAGTCCAGGCTCATGGTACGAACCTGGATGGATCTGGGGTGGGTCGACCCTAGGGTCGACACACCCTTGTATGGGTCGACCCTAGGGTCAACCCCTATGGGGCTTGGGTTAACCCCCAATGGTCCAATTCCCGCGTGCCTTCCCGCTCTTCGATTTTGGTTTATTTTGAATTCTGGACTTTTTGTTTATATATATTTTACTTATATGTATAAAAACTTCAAACCTTAATATATTCTTTATACGATGTCCATTTTATGCAAACTCGTAGTCTATCTAAAGTAGAATTTCTAGACGAACACAATGTACAGTCTGTTTCCCATAATTCCTAATATTTAATTAAGTATTCTTTTAGTTTATCCTTATAGTGTCCGTTAAAATTACGGGGTGTTACAGGACACCTTTCACAAAGTTGGGAGCCCTAGATATTCAGGAAAAAGAAAGAAACAAGGATCAAAAGACTATTGCAAATGGTACGAGGGGATATGCATTTCAAAAACTAGTTTTTACTTGAAAATACTTTGCTTTTGAAAACAATTTTAAAAAAATTCTTCGATCTTGTGATCTTCAGCTTTGGTACTAAATGTGACACCCCACATCCGTTAATGTCACTCATAAGAAAATGCATTAAGTTTCGTGAAGCACAATAGGTAAACAGTACAGAAATTCACAGGACGGATATGAAATAAGTAATGAAAAATTCAACTTCATTATTAAAAATAAAACATAGTCTCAATAGGGTACATAAAAACCAATTATATTAAAACCAAGTATTTCAAATCTATCTCATAAAACAAAAAACGGAGTACAGTAATATAAAACCATATCCCTCATAGCAAGCCATAACAGAGTAGAAAGTAAGTCAAAGTGGTACATCTAAGAAAGTCTAGATCCAAGCTGAAAGAGAAAGTCCTAATCACTGAGGAGTGCTACCACTCTGAGGACTTGGAGGGGAAAAGGAAGAAAGAAGAGAAAACAAAAGGGTCAGACATAAAGTCTGGAGAGTTCCAGTGATTTTCAAATATGCATAAAATAGGAATATCACGACTGGATGAGAAAGTACAGTATCATATAAGGTAACAGATAAAGTAAACAGAACAGCTGGAATAACAGGAATAAACTATGATTGAGTAATGTTTCACATTTATATCCCTAAAACAGGTTATGTTTCCACCAGTACTAGTATGACAGGATTAGGCGTTAACCTAATTACTTAAAAGAAACAACAGAATCAAAAAACAAATTAAACAGTGGGATTAAACGTACCCTAATTACATAACAGGATTAGGTGTTACCCTAATTACATAAAAGCAGGATTAAGTGTACCCGAATTACTAACCATGTAAACGGCTCCCTAATAAGTAAATACCCTGTGTAAGCCTCGGCAGTAGGGTGTATCAGTCCTTAACCCAGCAACTTATATTACACAAACTTATTTACTGGTGTTACAACGGCTTAGTTTCCCTAATCGAGTTCTTGCACACTCATGACTCCGTCGGAACGCGCCCATACCTACCTTCCCCATGTGAATCTCTTACTATCCAGTTCAATAAAGCGTGCCCTGTCCCCTACCTAGTGCGAGGTGTTGGAGAATGGAGTTTTGATGACAACAACCTAATTTTAATATTAATTGATTATAAAATATAGACTTTATAACACCTCTATCTAGAATATATTTATATATATACATACATATATGCAGGACTTGTGTACATGAATTAATATTGAAGACTGTACAGTTTAAGAGATTCTAGAGATTCTGAACTCAGAGAAGATTCAAGACTCATGAGTAATCAAGATTTCAAGAGTTCATGAGTTCAAGTTAAATATAGTAATAGAGTCTAGTTTATGTAAGACTTTGAATAGCACTCCAGTTTCAAATTCAAATTCAAATTCTATTTTGATTTTCAAATTCCATTTTCAAATCATAGATTCTTTTTCTAATTAATTTTTCTATCTTACTTTGATTTTAAACTCAAGTTTTTAAGTCTATAAGTTTTATATATAGTTTTATAGTTTTATACTTTATATTTATATATTTTAAACTTTATACTTTTATAAATATAATTATATAATTATATTTATGATTTCATACGATTTTCTACTGTATAATACTCATTTATATCACTATGTTTTAATTCAAGAATTTCCAGAATTATATATATATATATATATATATATATATATATATATAGATCAAAACACTTGAAAAATACTCAAATTTCAAATATGAGCTAACATATGTCGACATACATAGTTCCCCATGTCGACATATAACTGTCACATTTTCAATTTTGAAAGGAAGTGTCTTTTCACTATTTATAACGTTTAAGAAGAGTTGCAACCTTTCAAATATAATAAATAGAGGATGCTTTCGATTTTTTTATCATTCTTCTTTTCCATCTTCATCCTCTTTCATTACACCATTAATATTTCATATTTTTATGATTTCTACACTTATACTTCGTCGATTTCAAGTCTAGTCATATAAAACTTCTTCTCTTCTCACTCTCTACTCATTAGTCCCTTAATCGAAGTGCTATTGAAGAGTTATAGGGTTGTTGTAATTATTTGGGAAAAGGTGTGTTCCTTGTAGCCTTGAAATCAAGGAAAGGAAACGGTGGTAATCTTGTAGCCGGGGAAATCAAGGGAAATATACTTGATCAAGGGAATTTGGAATCGATGGTAACCTTATAGCCGTGAAATCAAGGAGATTGTACTTGGATATTGATATAGTAATAAAACTCTGTGCAATCCAGCATTGCGTGGGACTGGACGTAGGAGTAATTCCGAACCAGTATAAAATCCAGTGTGTTCTTTACATTTCTGCATTTTATTTCTGTTTATTTTTGTGTTTGTGTCTTATTTTGTGTCCGTGATTGTTTCTGTGGTCTGATATTCATAGAGTAAATCATATAAGTTTTAGATTTTCTTAAATTCCCTAAAAACACTATTCACCCCCCTCTAGTGTTAGTATTGCCTTAACGATCCATTTCGCATTCCTTAACAATTGGTACCAGAGCTGGTCAGAGAATGTGATAGGGGGTTCTCTGTAATAACCCGAAAATCTGAGCCAATTTAAAATTTTATTTTGGCAATTTTAGTGAATTTTGAATATTTAAAATAAATAATTTTAATAATAACGATGAGAAATTTATTTTGAATAGAATTAGAATGCATATATTTATATATGTTGTGATTAAAATATAAATATTTATTTATATATATAAAAGGAATTGAAAATGGCAAGGTAGTTTGAAAATTCGATTTCAAATTTCAAATGAATGTACCGGGTGTAGAATAAACCGGATTTTAGTGAAACCAAAAATATTTGAATCTATTTGATAATATCTTTCCAATGAATCCGAAAAATTGAAATTTTATAGCGGGAATCTAAAGATATGTCCAGTTGAAATTTTAGAATAGTCGCTGTGAAATTCTGGCCCTTAAAAATAGCAATTTTGCAAACGACCTCGTTTTTCGATGAAACCACTTTTGTTGGATTCGGGATGTCAAGTTATTGCTAGGTTTCAAAATTCATAATTTTTCGAATCAATATGTGAGCGTGGCAAAGGTAAAGCATTTTACCAGTTTTAGTTGACTTTAATCGACTGGAAAATGACCATTTTACAAACGGTCTCAGAATTCGACGAAACTAGTTTTGTTAGGACCGTATCGTCAATATGAAGCTAGAAAATATTTTTCTGGAATTTTTTGAGTTAGTATGTGGCCCCAGTAAATTGAGATGTGCGTTCAAATTCAATATATAGAGTTATATGTTGTTTTTGACGAAAACTGATCGAAACGATCGGATCAGCCTACGATTATATCCCATTGTGTTCGGAATGGGGGTAATTAATTATGGACGACAGACGGTGTGTTCGATTTCGAGGTCGAAATAAAAAGTTGCTTTTTGAAATAATTAAAAAAAATAGAAAACCCTCACCCCTCTCTCCTATACTCTCTGCCCCCCCTCCGCTCCTTCCTTCTCTCCCCTTCCCCTATGCTGTTAAACCGAACCACAACCCCCTTGAAGCCCTCCACTGCGAGACCTCTACCGCGCAGCCACCAATCCGTCTGCCTCCTCCTACCTCGCATTGGCCCACGAGCTCCAATTTCCCCTCTCCCCTTCGGCGTGATTAACAATGAAGGATAAAGGTAATTTAAATTAATTAATTATATTAGTTTATACTGATTTATATACTGATTTGTGTACTGATCTATATACTATACTGATTTATAAAAGTGATATAGATAAATATGATCTTTGTTCATTTCAAGTTTTGATTTTTCATAGGAATAAAGATTATATTTTTATATAAGATTCATATGAAGAAAGGTTTGATTTTTAAAGACAAGAAAGGTTTGATTATTTTTTTAAGATATAAAGATTAGATTTTATCATTAAAAAGATTCGATTTTTAATCGTGAAAAGGTGAGATTTCTAATCGTATGAAGTAGCGAAGAAAAATATAATTTTTCCATGTATGTAGTAAAGTAAAAATAGGATTTTATATCATAGAGATCATAAAAATATAATTTTTATGTGATGTGAGGGATAAAAATATAATTTTTATATAGTGGAGTTAATAAAAATAAGATTTTTATATTATATAGATAATAAAAATTCGATCTTTATTATGTAGGCGATATAAAAATATAATTTTTATTATGAAGGTAGCGTTATAAAAATATGATCTTTATTTTATGAACAACGGTATAAAAATAGAATTTTTATCTATATAGTACGATATAAAAATGTGATTTTTATCCATAGAGAGCGATTATAAAAATGTGATTTTTATATACATAGCAACAATATAAAAATGTGATTTTTATATACATTACAACAATATAAAAATGCGATTTTTATATATGTAGTGGCTACGGGCAACGAAAGTGACAAAAGGCGAGAACGGCGAAGATTTCCTACATATGAAGAGTCGTGGCATTTGGTTTAGCTAGTCGGTGAGAACTCCTCACTTTTATTTTAATTTCTAGATGAAATATATATTAGGATCCAGACGGTGTTTAGTAGCACCTGACACACGTCGTCCACAGACCATGGACGGCTTGTATGCTTGTTCGTTTGATTTTGATGCGTAGTTGATTGTGTGATGTGATGTGAAATGAAATAAAATATTTATATAGTTAAAAATATTTTATAGTTGCAAAAATAATTTTTGACATGAATGTGAATAAATAAATATAAACAAATCGGACGATTTGTTTATATACACACATTTGACTGATATTGATTGGGACGATAAATTTTACACATCGCCCAAATGCACAAATAAAATCTATGTTTGGTTGTTTGAAACCCCACACGGGTATTGGGATGATATATGACATACACTAATCCCAATAATTAGCTCTATGTCGATCGATTGATTGACAGGCTGATATAAGCGTTGAATATTTATATTTGATGCTTATACAGTGTAGAACGCACTTTGGATGATGGTTGGGTGTTTATCGTCATTGTTGTATATACGAATTTGATGAAATCCATATAACTGAAATTATATGGTAATTGACTGTGTCTGGTTCCAGTTCAGAATTATCGAATAATTTAAAAATAATATTCTTTGAATATTGAAATGTGAAGCCGTGTTAAGTAGTTACACGCCATTATAACACGAACGAGAATTTTGTCGATTTTAAAATGAATATTGAAAGTTATTTCAAAATTGAATATTTAGAAATGAATTCGAATTGAAATTGAATAGAAATGAATTCGAATTGAAATTGAATTGAATTGAAAACGAACTAAAATTGAATTAAAAATCTATTTGAATTGAAATCAATTTGAAATGAATTTAAAACGAATTTATAAGGAAAAACTCAATTTTGATTTGAATTTGAAATGAAGTTGAAATTGTTTCGAAAAAAAATTTAAAACGATTTATAAAATACGTTTTAAAAGGAAATCGACGAAATATATATAATATAATATAATATATATATAATGGCCTGAATAGAACGTGCCGCGCTGCGGCAGTTCGTGAATTTTGACCATTGACTTCGAATGGATATTGCGGGAGATCCGACCGTCGGATTCTCCTAAAACCAGAACCGTTGGGTTCGTATTGAAAAGGGCTTTCTAACGAATATTAGATATTTGAAATCTAACGGTTGGATTTGGGATTATGTCCAAATCAAATTTGGGAAAGGTCGTTGTAACACCCCGCCTCCGCTAGGGTCACTCACAAAGGGAATGCACTAGGTTTGGAGGAGTATTATTGGTAAACATGCACAGAAATATTACAAGACAGAACATATATAAAATAGCGGAAGTAAAATCAAACTTTCATAACATGAATAAATAAGGTCTAAAGCCTTTTTCATCAGAGTACATCAAAACCTGTCTTGCAATAATAAAGAAGCATAAAGACTTTTTCATAAATTATTCCCCAAGAAAAAGCAGTAAAGTAGCCATAGCCAAGAAAAATCCAAGCCATCCATGATGACCTTCAAGCAGAAGAAGTCTGAACTAAACAACAGTATTTCCTCCCTGTAACCTGGGGGGGGGGGAAACGGAAGAAAAGAGGCGAAACAAAACGGGTCAGTCAAAAAGACTGAGTAAGCCCTATCTACTATTAGTATAAAAACTAGTAAAGTTAACTGACATGAGAAACTGAGATGAACATAAGCATGATAACAAGATAGATAAGCTAAATCAACATAACAGGATGAACTACTGAACTCAGATAAACTAAGGTGTCATGATAAATTACGATGTCAAGATAAAACAAGGTATCACATCGTCAGGTTTCTATCAAGTATAATATCCCAAGATATCTATCGCGTATAACGTCCCATGGCATCTATCCTGTATATTCGCTCTGCACCTACCGTACTAGTATCCCAACTGTATTATGTGTTATCCGTGAATGACCCTTACTCAAAAGTCGTGTAATGGTCCATGTCAACCTAATATGCCGCATATATAGGTTACTCAACTCATATGTTTCTTTCCATGTATAAGTTCAGTCCTTTGCCGTAGGCTGTACGGGCTTTCCCATGTAAACGGTTTATCCTTGAAGTTGTTTTGGACTGCAACCATTGATCTAGTTGTGTTTCCTTACCATGAACTATCGCGCGTCCACTTAGGATTTATGCCACCTAGGACCGCTAGGGATTATGCTACCTAATGAACGTTTCCGTGTCTCGGTTTGGGTTTTGGCCACCTAGGACCACTAGGGATTACGCCACCCGTCAACCGCGCCCTTGATCCCACGTATGTATCGTGAATCGTTTTCCATGTCTAGATGCACATGTTCCCCAATGTGCCATCCGAGTTCCGTGCCAGGGCAAATCAAGAAATACGGAACTCGGTCGGGAGCTTTAAATCGTCTACCGATGCAGATATCAAGGTCTGTTTTTGTACCCGTGGCTATGGTCCCACGTGACCCCTCCCTCAACTACTGAAAGGCAATCCAAGAAAAATCATGTATAAGAACCACTCCCCGGCCCCACTATAGCCCACTTTCCTACGGGCCAACCTCACCCATGGCTCGATAGCAAGCACATGGTCTGTTGGGGGTTCCCTGCCTTTCCGCACGTACACGATTGACTAAAGATGGTAGGTAGTCGGCGATGTGCTATCCAGGGCAAAAACCAAGAATCGTCGACTCCACGCTAATCCATCCCAGTCTTTAGGTCGCTCGCATAGCAACCAAGGCATACTCTTGGTCCTTCTAACGCAGACCTTAACCTCTCATGGGCCTAGTGTAACTACCTGGCAGCCCACAGAGGGATCCCAAGAATATCCTCACGTCCCCCGAAGCTTCCACTTCGGCACCCAGTGCGCTGGAGCTTTTATCCAAGTCAGATAGCTTGCTCCTCCTCGTATACTAAGCGATGACCTACCGTATCAGGTTACTCATCGCTTTGAGAATTAGTCCTATGTCCTTAGCTAAGAGTTATTACTTAGTTACCCTTCAACTAAGGTTTACCACTTAGCCTTATTCCCGTTATCCTTGATTAACCACGATTTTCTACCTAGTTCCTCTAACTAGGGTTTGTCTATTGGGTTAAGTGTTATCATCCAAGTCCATGACTTAACCTGCCCACGAATCACGTCAAGATTGGCTAAGTATTTAAGTTCAAGACTTAGTCCCACAAGTTGGTTAAGTGTACCCAGAGGCTCATGACTTAACCTTATCAAGTCAAATTGGTCAAGTACTAGCTTACCTTAATCCTATCGGATTATCTTGCTAGATCGATTAAGCATAGATTATCTTAATCCCATCAAATTATCGAGTCGGATTGGTTAAGTATAGGTTGGCTTAACCCCATCCTCTAATCGTACAATAATGGTTAAGTACATTCTAAGAAGGTCTTGTGACTTAACCTTATCAGGTCCGCGTATTAGATTGTTTAAGTGTGGGTTACTTAACCCCATCAAATCATCATGTATATTTGGTTAAGTATAAGTTGCTTAACCCCATTAAATTACCACGTTAAGTTGGTTGAGCATTGGTTACTTAACCTCATTGAATTACCAAGTTTAAATTGGTTAAGTGTTTAACTTAACCCCATCGAATTACCGTGTTTAGATTAGTTAAGTGTGGATTACTTAACCCCATCCAATTACCCAGTCGGATTAGTTAAGTGTAAATTACTTAACCTCATCCCCTAATCATCTTGCATGGTTAAGCGTCATTAAGAAATCAAACCCGATCCCACTTAACCTTACCAAGTTATCGTGTTGGATTGATTAAGTGTTGATTAACTTAACCCCGTCCACTAGTCGTATAAAAAATGGTTAAGTGTCATTAGGCGAATCAAGTTACTTAACCTACCCAACCTTGTCATGTTTTGTTAAGTATCATTAGCCTAATCAAATTACTTAACCCACCTGTCCAAGTCATATTTGGTTAAGAGTCATTAATCAAATTGTCTTAACCCTATTATGTGGCATTAATTACTTAATGCACCTTCACCTCTCACATTAGACTTTGTTGTGGTTACTAGTTAAGCCGGTCGGTTCCGGGTAGCTTTACACCACAACTTGGTCTAACCTCGGGTTCGAGCACACATGACCAACTTCTCACATTGGGTCCTATTGTTTGCAACTACTAGTTAGGCCGGTCGGTTCCGGGTAGTTTTACGTTGCAAACTCAACCCAACCTCGAGTTGGCCACTTTCATGTTTAGTTTAGTGTCATGTTCATAGTCAAGTTTTCAAGCAATTGGGTAGACCTAACTTAATAGGTAAATTCCCAATGGGTAAACCTAACTTAATAGGTAAATTCCCAAGCTTATGTTTTTATGCATACTTACATGTCAACTTCCATGTTATATTTCAAGTCATGTTTTCAAGTATAAACACATGTCATATTTAACGTTACATGTTGTCATGTTTATACCCATTTACCCAAATCATGTTCATGTCATTATGTTTTCCTCATAATGTGACCCCAACGCTTTTAAACTCGCATATATGTTCGCAACAACGTAATGGACCAAAAGAAGAGACTTGACAAAGGCATGACAAAAATGGATATTAAGCCACAAGTTAATCATGGTGGCAAATGGGGCACAAATGTGTTCATTAGCTTGAATGTTACATTCTTAAGCCTCAAAACATGAATAAACCCAAACTTGGCACATAAGCGAATCATGGTGACAAAAGACATGGAATGATGACTAGAAACTCGCATATATCATCATATACGGATTATGACTTCATATGCAAGTTGACATAATGATTATGAAGATTCTCATGTTGCATAATGCAACATTTCAACATAAAGGTTGTGGCTTTTAGCTCATAAGATCAAGATAATGACTTCATAAACTTGCATAACATGATAGCATGCATCATTCTAATTAATCAAACCCAAACTTTCAACATGAACATTTAACTTCATAGTTAATATCTAAGAGTAGGGAAGGGCTTACATTGCTATGAAGGCCTAAATCGATTAAACTAAAGCTTGTGATGAAGCTTATGCATGCCATCATCCAAAAACCCAAAGATGGATGCCCCAAATCACTAAAAACACCACCTTTATGAACAAAGATCAAAGCTTTTGCCTTGAAATTAACTTGAGAAGCTCTCATACTAACATAGGGATTCTCTAACACTCTCATGATCATGGAACCTCTCATAGGAATGAAGTGGAGGCTAGGATAGTTGAGTGGAGGCCATGAGAGTAGAAATTTTGCCATAGTTTAGTTACATGAGTGAATAATTAGGGTTTAGGGGAGGGTTAGGGGCTTATTTATAGAAGATTAGGCTAGTTAGGACCCTTAGATTAACCCTAGGACCAACCTGAACCGTCAGATTTTAAACCAGGCCCAGAAACCTAGCCAAGATAGAAACAGGTGCACCAGGCAGGACTGCTCGTCTGAGCCAGGTCGACAGCCCAGTCGACAGGGCTGTCGACTTGGTCAGACCAAGTCGACTCCCAAGTCGACAGGGCTGTCGACTTGGGTACTGTGGCGGGAACTTTTCCCGCCTGGCCCATCTGGCCCAATTTTCCAAATTCAAGTTTGAATTTGAAATCTGTTTTTACTTAGAAATTTTCTGAAAACTTCGTTGGGCCTTAATTAGGTCATACGGACTCCGATTTTCGAAAACTCGGACTCTATTTCACGTATTTTTCCGAGATGAACGCAATGGCACAGCTCGTTTAACTTGATTCAGAATTTAAAATTAAATTCTGCCTCGATTCTTGTCTTACTCATGTTATCGAAATACGGGTTGTTACAGTCGTTGTAAGTACAGTTTGATGGCCGTTGATGGAAATCGACTGTACGGGCCTTGATAAAATTATTAAAAACAGTAATAATTTGTGTAAAATCATATGAAATGATTTTTGTAGAATTGGGATGAAAAACTCCATATTTGAAAAGATAAAAATAGATTTTTATTGAAATGAACTAGTTTTGAACTAGAATTATAATTCTATTTATTTTTAAAATAAATAAAGTGGATTTGAAATGGTTTTGAAAATAAACAGAATTTCCAATAATTGAATTGGAATGAATTGGAATCGAAATTATCTTTGGGAATATTACGATGTTGGATTTCGTGATTATACAGATATTGCTATGGAAATTTGAAAGATATATTTATATCGTTATTTCCAATACGATATTTGTTGGTCGTAGAATTTAATATTGAATATAAGCCGATATATTTTCTATTCAGAGCCTTGTATTTAATATCAAATGTGATTTGGGTTGTCATGAGCGGTATCTTCAATAATACTATTCTTAGACCCAAAGGAGTTAAGAAAATCAGAAACTAAGTGGATATTAGTTAAGTTGAATGGTTTCTTGGGTATTGATCTGATGTTGGTTTCGGCCTTCGGGGTTAATACTTAGGGAATTTCTCACTTGTTATTTTACGATTAAAGGCTGATAGATTGGAATGTGATTTTGGGTTTATCGTGAACCGTGTTTTAAATGACATTGATTCTTTAACCCAGTTAAAGATTAAAACTAAGCGGAGTTTTAATGAATTTTTAATTAGATTGGAAAGATCAAGAAAGGAGTATCACCAGTTTTGCTCCAGGCGATAGTTAAAACTTTAATTAGATTTGAACGTGAAATGGTAATTGAATTTACCGATAACACCGTGGTGTTAGATATGAAGTATTACCAGTTTTACTTCATGGGATGAATAGGTTGGGATTGGGAAATAAAGTAAATGATTACTTCGGTGTGGTTCACTAATCCCGACTAGTTTGATTTGATATTCAAAAGGAGATTAAAGAATAAATTTAAAGAATTTATCTTTGATAAAATTAATGGGAACCTTTCCCTAAGAATGCAAAATTTAGAAACTAACTGTAGGTTAGTTAAGAAGAATGGTTTCCTATGTATTGATCTGATGTTGGTTTCGGCCTTCGGGGTTAATATTTGGGGAATTGTTCTCTTACTAATTTACGGTTAGCGACTGATGAATTGGAATGAGGCGTATGTTGTGTTTGTGTAACACCTGTTTATTATATACGCGAGTTATTCGGAAAGACCAGGTTTATCCCATTCTAAATAACTAATACGACGATAAGTCGAAGATGAAGACGGTGGTCGAAGACCGGAGGTCTTCACGTCGTTTGGGTGATTACTGATGATCTTGATTGGGCCGTACACCTAAGAGGAGGGAATCAATTAGTGGTCGTCCAGACGTATTTGGAGATCGATGGATATGCGAGGTACTAGGTGCCTCCGGTTTCGTTCAGACCCAGAACGAACTTGTAAATGGACTGTGTGTATGACATTGGATTTTATTCTGTGTGATTGATTTCTTTTAAATATATATCTGTTTTGCAGCGAAAAATTTATTCTCTTGCTTAACGCCCTTCTATGAGACGTATGAGCTCAGGGGTTATATATTGATGGATATCAAACGCATGGAGTGAATTTCCTATGTGGCATGCCTAAGTGGCAATAGATCAGGGCTTCTGTTGAAAAGCAAAGTCTTGTGGTTGATGATCAAAGCACAGACTGTGTGGCATAGCTTTGTGTAACGTTGATTCGCGAGCCTCACACCCCGGTTGTGAACCAGAAACGGGAGACGACCTCAGGGAGGACATGCGTTTCTTTCTAGCTAGAAGTGGCGTCAGTGGTTTTACACGCCCTGATGAGTTTGACTTATGTGGTTGTTGCTGTTGCGAGGCGCCTCGGATATATCAGTGACTATGTGAAGCCGGTGGAGTCATTCGTTGGCTCATTTACGCCCCAAAGGGTGGGGAAACGTAGTGTTCAGATATTTTAATCTACATCGGTGGACCGGCCCTGACGATCCAAAGGTCACTCGAGCTCTGACCTGAGGCTCGGGCTAGACAGTCTCGAATCGGTAGAAGACTATCTTTTCCCTCGGTTCACAGATGGAAATCCAACTTCCAATACGTGACGTTTCGGTTTTGATTGTAAACCAATATATGGCGACATAGTGGAATCGGACGCTTATGCTGTTTATGATTGATACTTATGATTTGAAGTTGTTTTATACACTATGCACTTATAATAGTATCAAATGATTTGTTTTAAACGTATCAAGCATTCTTGGCTATTATAAGGTAAAAACCCTATCCTCCGGCTTGCATTGCATCGTGTGATGGGACCTGGGTCTTATAATAGCTTCATTGTTCTTTATTTAGCATTGCGCTGTTGTTTTATGCACTGGTATTATTAGGAGGAAACCCGTTCCGTGTTATACGGCGTGGTCCCTTGATTTACCGAACTTTAAAATAAAGATTAATAACTGTTTTAGTTCTCACACCAGTCACATGACTGACCTATAGTTTATTGTTTTAACCTAAACTCTGGGTGCCCTTATTTTGACACGGGCAGCTAGTAGTTTTGGTTTTGCAGATTTATATTCACAGGATCCTGATTTACAACTGGAATGATATCCGGAAAGCTCTATATCTGTATATCTCTTCTAGTTGTGTATTGTATTATTTTCCGCTGTTATGTATTGTAATCTCTGATACTTTACAATGTATAATATTTATTTATACTCTGTATATTCTTGTATTCTGATGGAATTGTTGTAATTAACTATGAAATGTTCTTCTGTCTGCGTTCTTTTGTGTACTGCTCTCAATTCAATCCGGGCTTTCCTTACCGGGGAAGTTCGGGTCGTTTCATTCTCGCTCGGTGTTTGGTAGCGAAAAGGAGATTCTTATTCCTACATGTCCCCATGTGTGGGTTGGTTGAGTCGTGAGGCTAACCGTGAAATCAGTTCTGAGGTACCATTGTTATGCCATGGTTGCAGGTTAGGCCATTAGTTGTTGAGGACCCATAGCAATTGGTATCAGAACCTGGTCTTTCAAAATGTTCATAATCTGATTTTTGAATTTTTTTATAATGGCAACTAACACTAGTAATAATAATATTTCTTCTGTAGAGGGTCAGTCCACTGTTAGACCACCACTGTTTAGTGGTAGTAATTATTCATATTGGACATGTAGAATGAAAATTTATTTAAAATCAGTAGGTTTAGACACATGGAATATCACATGAACTGAATATGTAGAACCCACAACTAATTTTGCACAATGGAAAATGAACAACAGGGTACTGCACAAAGCAATTCTAAAGCCATGAATATGTTGTTCTGTTCATTAATTAGGAATGAATTTAATAGAGTGTCAGTTTGTAAACCTGCTCATAAAATTTGGAGAACTTTACAAGTTACTCCAGAAGGAACTAGTAAAGTTAAACAAACTAAAATATCAATGTTAGTTAATCAGTTTGAGTTATTCAAAATGAATGGGAATGAGTCTATCTTCGATATGTATTTTTTTAGAGATAGTGCATTCATTAACAGCACTTGGAAAAATTTATTCTGAAGAAGACTAAGTCAGAAAAATATTGAGTTCATTGACTTTAGAATAGGATCAGAAAACTTTGGCGATTGAAGAAGCCCATAGTGTCAGTGATATAAGGATTGAGGAGTTAATTGGAAATCTGATGTCATATGAATTCCAATTACAGAAAAGAAAGGATAATAAGCCAACTGAAAAGAAATCTATAGCATTTAAAGCAACAACAATTGATTCTGACTCGAGTAGTGAAGACTACGAAGAAACAACCCTAATGCCAAGACATTTTTAAAAAAAAATCTGAGATATAGAAGGAAAAATTATTTTCAAAATAATAATCAAGGAAGTTCAGGAAGAAATGATGGTTGATGTTATAACTGCAATACACTTGGCCATATAAAGAGAATGTGTCCATATCCAGATAAATCGATTCAACAAATAGACAATAGCAATTCGTCAAAGAAAAGAAAGAGAGCATAGGCAGCAACATTAGACAATTCAGATTCATCATCAAATGATGAAGAGCCAAAAACCGAAAACTCAAATATGTGCTTCACGACAATTTAGAATTCAGAAAATTTCGAAGAAAAGAATCTAAAAATCGGGTACGCCTTAATCAGTTTTTAAATTTTCATTGGTTGAATGGTTGTTTTAATTGTTTTCTTTGCTTTGTATTTTTTTTGAAATTTAAACTTTAAAACTCAAACATGAAATTTAAAATTCAAAATTCAAATTTGAATTTTTAATTCAAAATAATAATAATAAAATATAACTAATAAATTAATAAAACAAAATTTTGGATGTTTGATTAGAATTGTTTCAGGAAATAGTTAAACCTGAAATATAAATCGATAATTTAAATCAAAAGTCACAAAAATCAAGTATCCTTTGAAACTGAACACATATGTCGACATGCATATGTCCATATGTCGACATACATATGTCCATATGTCGACATATCAGCCTGTAATTTGAAATTCAAAATTTGAATTTCAAAGGTTCAAACTTTCAAACTTCCCTCCAACTTTTCACCAACTCCTAAGGTCTGAAAAGGTGTCATTGATTTCAGAAAAGTTATGCCTATTCAATTCATATCCATTCAAATTCTATATATACATTTATTCTCTCTACCTTTCATTCACAACTAAAATTACACTCTTTATATCTTTTCTCTTTAAATCAAACACTTCAAAGTCTTCCTCTAGTTCATCTCAGAAATTGAAGTTAACCAAAACTATTAAAGGTTATCTTCATAATGATAGAGAAGCTATCAAAACCTAGGTTGACTATTTAGCAAATTCTAAAGTCAATACGGGTGCTTTCACCGTCTTTGGAGATTTTCCATCTCTTGGTCTTATCTCTCTTTTCAATCACAACGAAGTCTTGAGTTTAATTTACTCTCGGGATAATGATGAAGTGTGTTATCCTAGGCTTGTCAAGATGTTTTGTGCGAATCTTAATCGTGGATTTTTCGAAGGCAATGGAGATCAAATTTGGAGTAGCCTCAAAGGTACGCAAATTGTTCAAGATGCTGAAATCTTGGGCAATATTTTAAATTGTGTAAGCATGGGCTCGGCCTTTTGGATTTCAAAATTGATGAAACTGATTTACAGACTTATCACGACATATTTGAAAGCGATACTAACATGAAATTTAAATCACTTTTTTCGTCCAAAAATAAGAATCGTAAACCTTCCCCATCAACTTACTATCACTCCTTGTTCTGGAAACTTTAACAACCCAACAATCAAGGTCCAAAAGGCTCTCTTTGCTATTATTGGTGGCTATGACATCAATTGGGCTGACATGATCTTAAGAGAGTTCAAGCCCATAGAAGCTCCATTTAGAGAAAACACTCTTTATTATGGAGTTTATCTCACCCGCATGTTCGAATATTTCGGAATTGATCTTCACAGAGAAGAATTTGTGCCCAGAAAGGTGTTTGACTCCACAAACATACACCTTATGCAAATTCCTTTCACTTTCAAATCTCATGAGACATACGAAGACAAACAAGCTTGAATGCAACAAGAACAAGAGCCTATGGGAATCGAAGAAGAAGAAACTTCTTTAGAAAGTGTTGAGTGTCCAATAAGCACTAGAACCATTTCCAGAGAGATGATTGTTCAAAACCAAGTGAAGATTGTCAACAATCAAAAGAATCTCAAAAAGAATTTTTCCAAAATGACTAAGTTCATGGTCAAGATAGAAAGAAAGCTTGGAATTTCATCTTCCGCCTCATCATCCGTTTAAAACTAGCCTATCTAGTTTAATTTATCTTTAATATTTGGTTCTATTTGCTTTCGAATCTCGTATTTAGTGTGTCTTAATTAGTTGGATGTATTTGCTTTTTATGAAGTAATGAATGGAGTTTTATTTATGTCAAAATCATCTTTAAGTTACTGTAAAAACTTTAGAACTAAATATAATATAATATGGAAACAAAAGATTCAAAATCTGAAAATTTTCAAAACTTTGAAATAAGTATATCGACATACATACTTTGTTATGTTGACTTATAACTTCCAGATTGTCAAAACTTTTGAAATTTTAAAATTAAATAATTAACTCATGTCCATTCAAATTCAACGAATTCTAGACCTTATCTAAGTCTATTTCTTCCAGAAAAATTCATTATACTATTTCTCCTTCTTCTCTATTCAATTCTTGTCAGAACTATGGCAAATCCATTTCATAACATAAGTTAAAATCTTGAAGATATTTTGAATTCCTTCAAGAAAATCCTTTCCATAAGACTACGTAATCAGCGTCTGTAATGACCCGGGTTTTTGGCGACCTTGGTTATCTGATATACAACACATATCGAACATCCAAGGGTCAAAAATACCAGATGATTAATGAAAGAAATTAGAAGGCGAGGAAAGATAAGATAGAAACTTAGAATAGAAGAAGAAGAAGAACACAACATCAGAGTAACACGAATCTCACAACGGAACGAACAACATATAATAAATAATATATCCTTGAAATAAAATCATTTATATGTATACAATAAAATTATCAGAGTACAACACTTACATCACAACGGAAATAACTATAGCTATATAATCCTGAAGCCTCATGCTCCAAGCTCTTCAAGTATATGTAAATCCCGACTACTTGAATGCCAGTACAAAATTGGGCACCCAAGAGTTTAGGGAAAACAAAACAAAATAAACTCCGGGTCAGTCATGGGACTGGTATGAGTTAGACAGTTTAAAACAGTTCAAGCAGGTAAATGATATCTCATAAGACCACGCCGTATAATGGAACGGGTTTTTCCCTTATGAGAATACAAATTATCTTTATATCAAAAACCTTTTGATATTATAATAATGTCTATCAACCACAATATAATAATCATCTAGCAGAAGCGCTTTCATCTCACGTTCTACATATATAGTGTACAATCGAAATCGCAAGCACGTATTAGGTAATGGATTTCCAACTATGACAAGGTATGGAACCACCGTTCGCAAGTGTACCTCTAGAAAGGAATACACTTTATCGGATGTGAGGCTAGAAGCTACGCTTTATCATCACACCAGATTCACTTTGAATGCCACATTGTCGGATCCATCGAAAATCACTAATTGACGTCTGCAACAGTACATTACACGTTAGCTAAAGAAGTTTCCTTCTCCGCTTCCACTTTTGGTATGGTTGAAGAAATCAATGTACATGACCTTTCTGGAAATACTCTGTCAGACATTCATCCATACAAGTCATCCAGGAACAGGATGAACCGAAGGCACTATTCAGTATATCCATCTTAGGCACTGTTATCTAAGATTTATACAACAGCCCTTGCACTTTACCCCGTCTTCAATTTTATTTGGCATATATGATTCGCAACGCTTATGCCAATACAAAGTGGTTCTTTGGATAATAATCCAACCGGTCTCTCCATATTAACAACGTTAAAATGGTCAAAAACTTCGATAGTCGGTGAGTTAACTATCAAATGAAAACACGTGTGCAAACAACGATATTATTTCCAAATGGAAATACTATCAATCAATCATCAATCATATATGTATATATATATATATATATTTATGTATATATATTCACATTTCCTTAATTTATATGTTTTAGAAAATATACGTTATTAACACTGGAAAACATTTCCATTGTTTATTTAGATTCCACAACTATCAGTCCCTGACTGTAAACTAGTATGAGAACAATTCCCTAAGTATTAATCCCGAATGCCGAAACCAACATCAGATAGACACTTAGAAAACCATTCAATTTACTAATCTCTAGTCAGTTTCTAATTTTGCTTAACTCTATTTGATTTACTCCGTTCGATTAACTCCTTTCGATTTACTCCTTTATTTATTTTCCAAACAGATAATCCTTTATTCTATTTATTTTCTAAATAAACAATCCTTTCTTCTATTTATTTGTAAATGGTGTACAAATATTTCTTTTTCTATTTGTTTTATTTATTTTCTAAATAAATATCTCATTTATAACATTCTATTTGTTTCCTATAAATAAATACTTCCATTTAATCTATTTGTATTGTTTTACAAATGTTTTCCTTTTTATTTATATTTGTAATTGTTTTACAAATGTTCCTTTTCCTATTCTATTTATTTCCAAATAAATATTTCTTTTATACATCTATTTATTTTCCTAAATAAATATCCCTTATGATTTTATTTATATTTCCCAATAAATATTCCTCTTTATAAAATCCTTTGATTTTATAAATATTTTACTTTCAATAAACACTTTGAAGATTCCCTTTTCTACATCCCAGTATTTCTTACGGTATTAAAATACCAAACAAATCGGTGATCGATATCATCCAAACACACATGATAATCAACAGATTATATATCACATCATATATTACAATACATGAAAAACAGTAAAATAAATGCTGAGGAATCCAGTTGGATTCCTCCGACCTGTTTCCCTGCATCACAGATGTTAAACAATATAATTAACATCGATAATATTTCACTATGGAATATTCTACTAAACAAAATTGATATTTGATTAACGGTATGTATAAATATCGTTATCTACAATTTCAACCAATACATACACAATTCAACCAAACAGTTAACACACATCAATCAACAGATATTTATCAGTTCTAAATATACGTTAGAAAAATATAACTGTTTAGAGTTAGTGAGATTTACTCACATTGGCAGTTCATCGTTAAAGAACGATAAACTATTGTTTGATTTGAATCAAACAATTTATTTCGCCATAAATTCAAACGAGCTCTAATCCACTCCCAACCAGTTCCATTGGGTAGTATCCGTCCATACAATCCCAGCGGATCTGACCGTTCGAATTTCTGACCACGTACGAGAGAGATACATCATTTATAAGGTTGTGTACATATGTAAATTAAAATAAAAACTCTTAACTCTTAAACTGGGCCTTATCTTTCATCATCACTCCGGTCCAAAATGGCTTCTAACCCGCTTAACTTAGTCTTCCTTCCCCGATGATACTGCTTCAGTTTTAATACGAACTCAGCACCATTTCCACGAATTCAATCCCACCGATCTCTTTACTACCTTGATGAAATTTCAAACCGAAACCAACCCTACACTTCTCGTTCAAAGCACTTCCCCTTCATACCCTCAACACAATACTCGACGCCTTCTTCCCACCATGGCCCTCGACGCCTGCAGCTCACGGAGCGAACCAAAATGGTTCGGAATCCCCCCATAAATTCAAAACCCATGCTAAGCACCACCACAAACACAAATACACAATCAAATTTTCGAATCAACACCTTAATTGGCAACTACTTCGAACCCTAGCTTCATTGGAATAAATCGAACACCCCAAACTCGTATCGCACCCTTCAAGGACTACACGGAAATGGAGCGCTCGCTTTCCTGATTCCATTTGTATATATTTTGTATTTTATAGAACTTGATTTGGTTTTTACTCGATTTTGAAAGGATCACGAAATTTGGGTTTGAGGAAAAACAACGGCGGAATCGGATGGGTTGACCGCAACTGAAATTGGGTTATAAGAGTTTTTAAAGGGTTATTTATATAGGGATTAGATTTGATTTGTGAGGCCATCATTTCTCCATGTTTTTGGGTTTTAAACCACTAAAAATTGGTGGTTGAGAAGAAGAATTGTGGCTTTCGTTTGATCATAAATTAGTTAGGGTATTTTGTTTAAGTTGTAAAATTTAACGTACCCTAATTTATATATATAATTCTGTCCATATACGAGCTGCTATGAAAAGAAATAAAAACACCATCGTGGCGAGCGAAGTGTCCCGACTCCAGAAATATAATAATATCGGTAGGTTAACTCATATTGGGAAACCCCGAAATGTCGATACAGGGTGCCCAATATTCCAAATAAAAAGTTGCTTATTTAATTAATTAAAAATTACTATAAAATTCAAAAAATTATAATAT
The DNA here is from genome assembly GCA_030737875.1 of Allium sativum. NCBI lineage: Eukaryota > Viridiplantae > Streptophyta > Magnoliopsida > Asparagales > Amaryllidaceae > Allium > Allium sativum. Next base: position 132,312,502 of record CM060912.1, read on the forward strand.
ACCTTTGTCTCAAAAGAACCTTGTCTAAATTCAAACCCGATTTCTAGTTATATCGAATAAACCGGTACGGTCGATAAACGATTCTATAGCGACTATTTTAAAATGTGATTTGGACATATCTCAAAATCTACACGACGAAATCCTGATTTTTCTCTTCCACTAGAAAAATATACTTCACCAGCTCCGTACGTTTCTTATTTCACAGAAATCCGATTTAAAACGAACTATGTGCATTCAGTTGAAGTCCAAATCGCCAAATTACGAACTGCAGCGCCATTTCAAGCTCGATTTTAATTATAATAAAATTATACGTTTAACCATCATTTATATAATATTTTCGTTAATATAATTCCACTCTAAAATTAATTATATATTATAAGTTGTCCAGTTCCCATTATATTGTGAATTCCACTAATTCTGATTATTTCAGAATTAAATATATTATTTAATTATTATTTTAATTAAATATTCCCAGCTACTTAATTAAACTACCATTTAATTCACTATATCACTATTTATATAATTAAATAAATTAATTATAATACCTCTACAAATGTGGGTCATTACAATCTTCCCCACTTAAAATAATTTCGTCCTCGAAATAGCTAAGGTAGGGAACGACCCTATCGACTGGTTAGAATATATTTGTTCACTTCTTAACTTCAGTTTCAACTGAACCAATTTAATTTCAATTAAAAATTTATTTAATTCTTATCAACGAAAATTTCCAAAAATCCTGAAAATTTTCTAATGCCTTAAATCTTTGAAATTTTTTGCCAGCACCTCCTTTGTACTGGTCAATAGGTCAAACTCCAACTCGCCTCTCTGAGCCATCTCCAACCCAAAAAGAGAATCAAACAGCGAAGCGGCTTGCCAATTCAGCTCATAAATCTCATGCTTATATCGAATATAAACCTGTACCTTTTTGTTGGGTATATCAACTCTATCACTTTCACCTGCTGTCAATTCAGCGGATACAAGGGTCATCCTAATCAAATTCTGTAACGACCCGGATTTCGCCCGACCCCAATCGATCGCAAGATCGATTAAGACCGTTCAAAACCCGCGTACGTTAACTTTGGGCATACAACACATCAGAACAAAAAAAACAGACTTTTATAACATCAATAATAAATGTTACATCAGAGTACAGAATATATCAGAGTACATCAATAAATAATACAGCGGAAGATACATTTACAATAAATTAAATACATTGCAGCAGAACTAATCTCAGCGGAAGGCCATCAATATTCTAGACCCAGCTTTAGAATTCAATCCAGGATCTTGCTTAACTATATCTGCAAAAAGCTACTCGACTGCCCGTGTGGAAAGAGGGCACCTGAGTTTGCAAAGTGAAACAAACTACAGGTCAGTCGTGGGACTGGTGTGAGAATTCTTAATTTTATCTATCTAATAGGTAGGCTAATCACAGGACCACGCCGCTAACGCGGAACGGGTTTACTCCATTGGATTGCCAGTGCATAAATAAGGTAAATCATCAAATAACGTAATGCTTTTTAGAAAAATGAAACCATTATAAGACCCAGCCCCCATCACACAATGCAACGCACACAAGAGGATAGGGTTTTACCTTATAATAGTCAAAAGATGCTTGATACGTAAAAACGATATTATTATTAGTGTATATATATAAAACTTTTCAATATAAATGTATTAATCTTAGACGGCATAGTACCCCATCCTACTATGTCTCCATATATAAGTTTACAATTAAGACCGTAACGTCGTATTGGAAATTGGTTTTCTGTCATGAAATCGAGGCTAGGGATCGTCCTCTTCCGATTCGAGACACTCTAGCAAATGCTTCAGGATCATACCTATGGGCAACCCTTGGATCTTCAGGGCCGGTCCCCACCTAACGGTAGTGGATTAATTATGCCTGAACACACGTTTCCCGGTTCCTATGAACCTATAGTATGACCACTTCCGGCCTATAAAAACCCGAGGTACCTCAATCCAAAATCCACATAAGTAAAATGTCGGGCCGTGTTAAAACCCAAACACCACTAGCTAGAAAGAAACGTGTGCACTCCCTGCAGTCCTAATCCCGTTTTTGACTCATACCGGGGTGTGAGGCTCGCGAAGTCACGATATACACAAAGCTATGCCTAAGGAGACTGTGCTTTGATCATCAACCACAAGGCTTGCTTTTCAACAAAGCCTTGATCATTTGAATCTTAGCATGTCACATTGTCAGACCCTATGAGACGACCAGAACTTCCCCGTGAAGGAAAGCACGGATTGCGTTGAGGACAAGACGAATCAGAACGCAGACGGAAGAACATTTCATTGTTATTACAACAATTCCATCAGATACAAGAATATACAGAGTATAAATGAATAAAATACATTCGAATAATATCAGAGATTACAATAAATTACATAGCAGCGGAAAAATATACAAAACACAACTGAAAGTGATACACGGATACAGAGCTTTCCGAGCATCGTTCCAGCTGTAAATCAGGACCCTGTGAATATAAATCTGCAAAACCAAAACTACTAGCTGCCCGTGGAAAATAGGGGCACCCAGAGTTTAGGTTAAAACAATAAATTCCAGGTCAGTCATGTGACTGGTGTGAGAACTAAAACAGTTATTTAAAACTTTACTTTAAAAGATAGTAATTCAAGGGACCACGCCGTATAACACGGAACGGGTTTCCTCCCAAGAATACTAGTGCATATAACAAAACAACGCAATGCTCTTTGGAAAAATGAAGCTATTATAAGACCCAGGTCCTATCACACAATGCAACACAAGCCGGAGGATAGGGTTTTCCCTTATAATAGCCAAACATGCTTGGTACGTTTAAAACAAATCATTTTATAATATTATAAGTGTATAGTGTCAAAACAATTTCAATCATAAATATCAATCATAGGCGGCATGGGTACCATCTATCATGTCGCCATACTAGTTCTACAAATAAAACCTCAATATCACGTATTGGAAATTGGATTTCCGTCATGAGTCGAGGCAAGGGGCAAGCTCCTCTCCGATTCGAGACACTCTAGCAAATGCCTCAGGACCCCACTATGATCCCTTGGAACCTCCAAGGCCGGTCCTCTCTTACTTTTAAGGATTAGTTATTCCTGAACACACGTTTCCCGGTCCTTACAGACCTATATCCGAGGTGCCTCATATCCAACAACCACACAGGTGATAAGTATATAAATGTCAGGGCTGGTAGGTCACTGACACCACCATAGCTAGAAAGAAACATCGTGCACTCCTTGGGTCCGTATCCCGTTTTTAACGCATACCGAGGTGTGAAGCTCGCGAATTCACGTTATACACAAAGCTACACCACACAGGCCGTGCTTTGACCATCAACCACAAGACTTTGCTTTTCAACAGAAGCCTTGATCAATTGCCACTTACGCGTGCCACACTAGCAATTCACTCCATGCGACTGATGTCCATCGATATACAACCTCTGAGCTCGTACGTCTCAGAGAAGGGCGTTAAGCAAGAGAATAAATTCTCCGCTGCCAAACAGATGTGTATTTAATAGAGATCAGTCAACACAGACTAAAATACAATGTCAGACACACAATCCATTTACAAGTTCGTTCTGGGTCTGAACAAAACCAGAGGCACTTTCCTCGCATATCCATCCATCTCTAAGTACGTTGGGACGATCACCAACTGTTTCCCTCATCCTAGGTGTACAGCCCAATAGAGATCATCAGTAATCACCCAAACGATGTGAAGACTTCCAGTCTTCAACCACCGTCTTCATCTTCGACATCTCGTCGAACCGGTTATTCAGAATGGGTGTAAACCCGGCCTTTCTGAATAACCCACGTATATAATAAACAAATGTTACACAAACACAACGAATGCCTCATTCCAATTCAGAATGTTCTTTTATTCACAAAATCACATTTTTAGGGAATAGGTTCCCATTAATTTTATCAAAGATAAATTCTTCTAAATTTATTCTTTAATCTTCCTTTGGATATCATTTCAAACTAGTTGGGATTAGCGAACCACACCGAAGTAATTATTTATTTTATTTCCCAATCCCAACCTACTTATCCCATGGAGAAAACTGGTAATACTCCATCTCTAACACCACGGTGCTGTCGGTAAAATAAAATACCATTTCACGTTCAAATCTAATTAAAGATTTAACTATCGCTTTGGAGCAAAACTGGTGGTACTCCATTCTCGATCACCTTTCAGATTTGATAATTTAAATTATCAATTCACATTTCAATCTAATTAAAGATTCATTAAAGCTCCACTTAGTTTTAATCTTTTCAAAATTCAATATCCTGCCTTTAACTGGGTTAAAGAACCAATGTCACCTAAAACACGATTCACGATAAACCCAAAATCACACTCTATTTTTAATCGGGTTAAAGAACAGGTGTTGTTCAAAACACCGCTCACGATAAACCGAAAAACCAATTCAAATTCAATTCCAATTAAATATTATTTAATTGATACCCTTCATTAAATCTAAATAGAAAGATTTAATCTTTTTCTCTATTGGGCTTAAGAACAGTGTTAATGAAGACACCATTCACGACAAACCCAAATCACATTTGATATTAAATACAAGGCTCTGAAAAGAAAATATACCGGCTTATATTCAATATCAAATCCTGAAACCAACAAATATCGTGTTGGAAATAACGATATAAAATACATATTTCAAATTCCCATAACAATATCTGTATAGTCACAAAATCCAACATCGAAATATTCCGAAAATAATTTCGATTCAACTCCAGTCCAATTCACGTATTGGGAATATTGATTATTTTAAAAATCACTTTCAAATTCAATTTATTTATTTCAAAAATAAATTGATTTTAATTCTAGTTCAAAACTAGTTCATTTCGACAAAAATATATTTTTATCCTTTCAAATGTGGAATTTTTCATCCCAGTTCTTTCCAATTCACATATTATGATTTTACACAAATTATTAATATTTTTAATAATTTTATCAAGGCCCGTACAGTCGATTTCCATTAACGGCCATCGAACTGCACTTACAGCGACCTTTTTAAAATTTGATTTGGATATAATTCCAAATCCAACCGTTGGATTTCAAATTTCTAATATTCATTGGAAAGCTCTTTTCGATACGAACCCAACGGTTCCGGTTTTAGAAGAATCCGACGGCCGGATCTCCCGCAACGTCAATTCGAAGTCAATGGTCGAAATTCACGAACTGCCGCGGCGCGGCGCGTTCTATTCAGACCATTATATATAATATATATATATATATATATATATATATATATATATATTATATATATTTCGTCGATTTCCTTTTTAAAACGTATTTTATAAATTGTTTTAAATTCGTTTTCAAAACCATTTCAACACTATTTCAATTTCTAATCAAAATTGAATATTTCATATCATTACTATATAAATGATAATATTTTCAAAACGATATATTTTAAAATCACCATTTTTTCTATATTCATTATAAAAACGAATATAATCGATATAAATATCGTTCACGTCAAAATGGCGCAACTCTAATCAACACGGCTTTATATATATATATATATATATATATTTCAATAAATTCGTTATTCTATTCAACAAATGAATATATATTCTATTCAACACATGAATATATATTTATTTCAACACACGGCTAATCTCAACACATGAGTACTGTCAACACACGACTATTTTTGTTATGTAAAATATTTTATAAAACTATGGTGTCTATCGTTTGATTTTTAATTAGACTCCACCGTGAAGTAGTGTCTAATCTTAAATATGATAAAGATGTGAATTTTATTATTAAAATATTTTACTCAACACATAAATAGTTTCAACACATGACTATTTTTATATTCAACACATGAATTTTCTTTTATAATATTCATTATTTTCCCGATTGGAATGAGGCCCAATCAATTACCATATAACGTTAATTAGATGGGTTCCATACAACATATGTATATAATAGCAACGATAACTAATCAACCATCATCCAAAGTGCACCACACAACTGCATAAGCATCAAATATAAATAATCAATGCTTACATAATCTGTCGACCAATCGATCGACATACAATTAAATAATTGGGATTAGTGTACCCAAATATCATCCCAACACCCGTGTGGGGTTTCAAATCAACAAACACAGATTTTTATTTGTACAGTTGGGCAATGTGTAAAATTTATCATCCCAATCAATATCAGTCAAATCAGTGTATATAAACAAATCGGCCGATTTGTTTATAAATAATTATTTATTCACATTCACTATATTCATATTCACGTTAAAAATTATATTTTTAACGATAATTAATTTATTTCAACCATCTACAATTTATTATCGATTTCACATCAACATCACAAACAATTTTCACAACACATCAATTAAACAAACAAGCCATCCATGGTCTGTGGATGACGGGTGTCGGGTGCTGCTAAGCACCGTCTGCATCCTAGTATATATATAACTAGAAAAAGAAATTTAGAGTGAGAAATTCTCACCAACTAGCTAATACAATCATCTCGACTCTTCCTATGTAGAAGTCATCGCTGTTCTCGCCTTTTGTTATTTTCGTTGCCCGTAGCCACTACATATATAAAAATCACATTTTTTAACACTTCTATAATGTAAAAATCATATTTTTACATCGCTACTATATAGATAAAAATTTTATTTTTACATCGATACTATATAAATAAAAATTCTATTTAAACATCGATACTATATAGATAAAAATTCTATTTTTACATTCATGTTCATATAATAAAGATTATATTTTTATCACGCTATTCTCCATATAAAGATTTCCCCTTTTCAAATATAAAAATTTCGCCTTTTCAAATATAAAAATTTAATCTTTTTATTTCATCACTATAAAAATCGTATCTTTATTATTTCTACTATATAAAAATCACATCTTTATTATTTCTACTATATAAAAATCACATCTTTATTATTTCTACTATATAAAAATCACATCTTTATTATTTCTACTATATAAAAATCATATCTTTATTCTTTCTTCTATATAAAAATCACATCTTTATTCTTCACAACATATAAAAATATCGTCTTTCCTAGATAGAAAAAAACAATCCTTATCGTCTATACAAATCTAATCTTTCTTGTTTAAAAAATATAATCTTTTCGTATCAAAAATCATTTGACAAACAATGTTTTTTTTTCTATGAACTAAAAACTGATTTCAGATCATGTATTCAAATTTGAATTAATTAAATTGAATAAATAAAAAAAATCTCACCTTGCTTTGGGAAAGAAATCGATTTTGAATGACGGAGGGTGCTCGAGGTGGCTGTCTCGCGGGTCAGGGGGGGTTTAGGGCGTCGGTACGGAGGAGAGGGAGGTTGGAGGGAGTCGCTGGCGGTGCTGTGGCGGGCTCGAGATGGTTGCGCCGCTTTTAAGGAGGTCGGGAGGGGGTCTCGCGGAAATCGAGGAGGCTGTAGGGAGGAGAAGGAGAAGAAGAAGGGGAGGTGGGGGTAGAGGAGAAGGGAGATGGAAGGGGGGCTGCGCGGTGGGGCTCGATTGGGGGAAATCGAGGAGGAGAGGTCGAACGGAGGGGGAGGCAAGGGGGCCAACGCCCGAGGTGGTGCGGCGGCGCCCCGATGGGAGGAGCGACGGCGCTCCTCCCTCCTTCGTCTTCTTTTTTTTTATCTGATTTGAATCGGGGGAAGAAGAAGTAAAGGGGGGTTTATATAAAATATTTATATTTAATTATTTACTGATTTCAAAAAGCAACTTTTATGTTTGAACTCGAAATCGAACCCACCGCCCGTTGTCCATAGCTAATTATCCCCATTCCGAACACAATGGGATATGTCCCGTAAGCCAGTTCGATCGTTTCGATCAGCTTTCGTCAAAATCAACATATAACTCTATATATTGAATTTGAATGCGCATTTCTATTTACTGGGATCACATACTAACTCGAAAAATCCAGAAAAATATTTTCTAGCTTCGTATTGATGATACAGTCCTAACAAAACTAGTTTCGTCGAATTCTGAGACCGTTTGAAAAATGGCCATTTTCCAGTCGATTAAAATCAACTAAAACTGGTCAAACGCGTTTTCCTTTGCCACACTCACATATTGATTCGAAAAATTATGAAATTTGGAATCTAGCAATAATTTGACATCGCGGATCCAACAAAAGTGGTTTCGTCGAAATCCGAGGTCGTTTGCAAAATTCCCATTTTAAGGGCCTGAATTCCATACCGACTATTCAGAATTTTCAACTGGACATGTCTTTTGATTCCCGCTATGAAATCTCAATTTTTCGGATTCGTTGGAAAGATATCATCAATTAGATCCTATTATTTTTGTTTCGCTAAAATCCGATTTATTTTGCACCCGGTATGTTCAATTGAAGTTTGAAATTGAATTATCGAACTACCGCGCCATTTTCAATTCCTTTTTATAATTATATATAATTATTATATTCTAACGACGACGTATATAAATATATACGTTCGATTCTATTCAAAATAAATTTCTCCACAATATTATTTAAAATAATTCATTTTAAATGTTCAAAATTCACTAAAATTGCCAAAATGAAAATTTTAAACTGGCTCGCATTTCCGGGTTGTTACATTCTCCCCCACTAAAAACTTTTCGTCCCCGAAAAGGAACAAAGTCGAAAGTGGTTTGATTCATCAACTCTACGTTCGATCTGGCTTCCATTCTCCAATTTTTCAGTTTTTGAGAATTTTCAAATTCTTCAAAAATTTGGCTAACACCCGGAATTTTCGAAAAATTTCGCCATAACCTCCTTTGTACGGGGAGAGGTTTGGAAATTTATTGGGCCGTATTAGGTACCCAATAAATCATAATAAGCATACACATATTTATAGTGATATATTCTGGTGTTTACAGGGGAGCGTGTATTGATAATAACTCGGGAGAATAAATTCTCGTCACCTTGTCAAAGCCTGAGGGAGTGTGTATTTTAAATGCTCCAGAGGATAAATCCTCGTCACCTTATCCCGTGTGGGAAATAAATAGTCCATGTGCCGTATCTAATAACTAGAGAGACGTGATTATTGTCAACTCTAGACCCGTGTGGGGTTTTTATTAATCTGGCAATTTTATCGTTACAATTTAAATAGTCCATACCAGTCATCAGTTCAACCTATAAAATATAGTCATCGCCATACAAGCCTCTCGCTCGTATGGTAAATCTTCCACCTCGTCACACAAGCTCCAAATGCTTATGTGGTATATGATGAAGTATGTCTATCTTCTAGAAGTATGCCATGTAATGTAGTTCAAAATTAATTGTTGCTATCCTATGGCGATGTTTATTATTTCACACAGAATAACCAGCACTCCGCATCCAATGGAATTCACAGGAGTTGATATAATAATATTTCGCATCCAACACATTAAGGTTTACCTATTTGTCAGGCACGCAAATAAAATCTTTACTCAACAGCTATCCAATTTCCTGTTCAAACATATATAATGCACAAGTATATATTTCTAACTATTTTCTAATCAGTTCAATGTGTGATTTAATTGAATAAATTTGTTCTGATTTTTATTGATGATATTCTAATCTTCTCTAAATCAAAGGCCGAAAAGGAACATAACAATGGAAGCCGAAAGTTGTTTAACAAATCAACTCAACTTCCATTATTTTGACTACGGCTTAAGTTCTTCAACTTTTTAGTTTCTAAGAACTTTTCAAAATTTTCAAAAATTTGGCTAACACCCTAAGTTTTCAAAAAATTTCGCCATAACCTCCCCTGCACCGGGAGCACCGGGAAAATCCTGAAATTGCCATAGAGGCCTTCTGATCTCAAAAATAAAAATAAAAAGCCAATCGGCTCATAAAATAATCATCATCCAAACAAAACAGTAAATTATAGTAAACATGTACCTATTTGTCGGGCAAACAATTTTATTCTTCTGCTCTAGCCTCCTTGCTATGACCCGTTCAATGTAAGTACTTGTATATGCAAGCAAATGTGACCAATTTTCAAACAATTCAATATTTGATTCAATTAGGCTAAATTGTTCAAAAATTATCAAACAAATAAACAAACAACACAAACATCAATCAATTAGTGGATTAATGTTTCAAATTCATAAATTTTTGATACATATATACAGAAAATCATGTTTTTGATGCCAAATCACAACAAATAAATCTATCTATATAAGTTTTGGTTCTCACACCAGTCTAATGGAAATATATAGAAATCACACCTTCGAAATACGAACATGAATACTGATGATGATGCACCATCATCAGAATCATCCTCGGATGTCTAGAATGTGACCCTATATCTATCCAGTATATTAAAACTTTGAATATACGTTCATGACGCGTATACGCGAAATCTTTATATACTCGATTGTCCAAATTCAATATAAATAAATATTCAAATACGAATAAAACGATTTAAATTTTAAAACAAAAATTGTTTTCATTTGAAAAATATTCTCTTCACACTCGTTCTAGGATACTACTGATCCCATCTCTAACGAGTCATTCTAATTGGATATTACAAATCCAATATCTGATGAATTCTTTTGTATGGTTCTAATGTGTCTTGTTCTCGAGCTCTGTAAACCAAAGCTCTGATACCAAACTGAGACGACCAGAACTTCCCCATGAAGAAAAGCACGGATTGCGTTGAGGACAAGACGAATCAGAACGCAGACGGAAGAACATTTCATTATTATTACAACAATTCCATCAGATACAAGAATATACAGAGCATAAATGAATAAAATACATTCGAATAATATCAGAGATTACAATAAATTACATAGCAGCGGAAAAATATACAAAACACAAGTGAAAGTGATACACGGATACAGAGCTTTCCGAGCATCGTTCCAGCTGTAAATCAGGACCCTATGAATATAAATCTGCAAAACCAAAACTACTAGTTTCCCGTGGAAACACCCAGAGTTTAGGTTAAAACAATAAACTCCAGGTCAGTCATATGACTGGTGTGAGAACTAAAACAGTTATTTAAAACTTTACTTTAAAAGATAGTAATTCAAGGGACCACGCCGTATAACACGAAACGAGTTTCCTCCCAAGAATACTAGTGCATATAACAAAACAGCGCAATGCTCTTTGGAAAAATGAAGCTATTATAAGACCCATGTCCCATTATACAATGCAACGCAAGCCGGAGAATAGAGTTTTCCCTTATAATAGCCAAACATGCTTGGTACGTTTAAAACAAATCATTTGATACTATTATAAGTGTATAGTGTCAAAACAATTTCAATCATAAATATCAATCATAGGCGGCATGGGTACCATCTATCATGTCGCCATACTAGTTCTACAAATAAAACCGCAATATCACGTACTGGAAATTGGATTCCCGTCATGAGTCGAGGCAAGGGGCAAGCTCCTCTCCGATTCGAGACACTCTAGCAAATGCCTCAGGACCCCACTATGATCCTTTGGAACTTCCAAGCCCGGTCCTCTCTTACTTTTGAGGATTAGTTATTCCAGAACACACGTTTCCCGGTCCTTACAGACCTATATATGAGGCGCCTCGTATCCAACAACCAAACAGGTGAAAAGTATATAAATGTCAGGGCTGGTAGGTCACTGACACCATCATAGCTAGAAAGAAACGTCGTGCACTCCTTCGGTCTGTATCCCGTTTTTGACTCATACCGAGGTGTGAGGCTCGCGAATTCATGTTATACACAAAGCTACGCCACACAGGCCGTGCTTTGATCATCAACCACAAGACTTTGCTTTTCAACAGAAGCCTTGATCAATTGCCACTTACGCGTGCCACACTGGCAATTCACTCCATGCGATTAATGTCCATCGATATACAACCTCTGAGCTTGTACGTCTCAGAGAAGGGCGTTAAGAAAGAGACTAAATTCTCCGCCGCCAAACAGATGTATATTTAATAGAGATCAATCAACACAGACTAAAATCCAATGTCAGACACACAATCCATTTACAAGTTCGTTCTGGGTCTGAACGAAACCAGAGGCACTTTCCTCGCATATCCATCCATCTCCAAGTACGTATGGACGATCACCAACTGTTTCCCTCATCTTGGGTGTACAACCCAATAGAGATCATCAGTAATCACCCAAACGATGTGAAGACTTCCAGTCTTCAACCACCGTCTTCATCTTCGACATCTCGTCGAATCGGTTATTCAGAATGGGTGTAAACCCGGCCTTTCTGAATAACCCACGTATATAATAAACAAATGTTACACAAACACAACGAATGCCTCATTCCAATTCAGAATGTTCTTTTATTCACAAAATCACATTTTTACGGAATAGGTTCCCATTAATTTTATCAAAGATAAATTCTTCTAAATTTATTCTTTAATCTTCCTTTGGATATCATTTCAAACTAGTCGGGATTAGCGAACCACACCGAAGTAATTATTTATTTTATTTCCCAATCCCAACCTATTTATCCCATAGAGAAAACTGGTAATACTCCATCTCTAACACCACGGTGCTGTCGGTAAAATTAATTACCATTTCACGTTCAAATCTAATTAAAGATTTAACTATCGCTTTGGAGCAAAACTGGTGGTACTCCATTCTCGATCACCTTTCAGATTTGATAATTTAAATTATCAATTCACATTTCAAACTAATTAAAGATTCATTAAAACTCCACTTAGTTTTAATCTTTTCAAAAATCAATATCCTGCCTTTAACTGGGTTAAAGAACCAATGTTACCTAAAACACGATTCACGATAAACCCAAAATCACACTCTATTGTTAATCGGGTTAAAGAACAAGTGTTGTTCAAAATACCACTCACGATAAACCCAAAAACCAATTCAAATTCAATTCCAATTAAATATTATTTAATTTATACCCTTCATTAAATCTAAATAGAAAGATTTAATCTTTTTCTCTATTGGGCTTAAGAACAGTGTTAATGAAGACACCATTCACGACAAACCCAAATCACATTTGATATTAAATACAAGGCTCTGAATAGAAAATATACCGGCTTATATTCAATATCAAATCCTGAAACCAACAAATATCGTATTGGAAATAACGATATAAAATACATCTTTCAAATTCCCATAACAATATATGTATAGTCGCAAAATCCAACATTGAAATATTCCGAAGATAATTTCGATTCAACTCCAGTCCAATTCACGTATTGGGAATATTGATTATTTTTAAAATCACTTTCAAAATCAATTTATTTTTTTCAAAAATAAATTGATTTTAATTCTAGTTCAAAACTAGTTCATTTCAACAAAAATATATTTTTATCCTTTCAAATGTGGAATTTTCATCCCAGTTCTTTCCAATTCACATATTATGATTTTACACAAATTATTAATATTTTTAATAATTTTATCAAGGCCCGTACAGTCGATTTCCATCAACGGCCATCGAATTGCACTTACATCGACCTTTTTCAAATTTGATTTGGACGTAATTCCAAATCCAACCGTTAGATTTAAATTTTTAATATTCATTGGAAAGCTCTTTTCGATACGAACCCAATGGTTCCGGTTTTAGGAGAATCCGACGGTCGGATCTACCGCAACGTCAATTCGAAGTCAATGGTCGAAATTCACGAACTGCCGCGGCGCGGCGCGTTCTGTTCAGGCCATTATATATATATATATAATATATATATATTATATATTTCGTCAATTTCCTTTTTAAAACGTATTTTATAAATCGTTTTAAATTCGTTTTGAAAACCCTTTCAACACTATTTCAATTTCTAATCAAAATTGAATATTTCATATCATTACTATATAAATGATAATATTTTCAAAACGTTATATTTTGTAATCACCACTTTTTCTATATTCATTATAAAAACGAATATAATCGATATAAATATCATTCACGTCAAAATGGCACAACACTAATCAACACGACTTTATATATATATATATATATATATATATATATATATATATATTCAATAAATTCGTTATTCTATTCAACAAATGAATTTATATTCTATTCAACGCATGAATCTATATTTCTTTCAACACACGACTAATCTCAACACATGAGTACTGTCAACACACGACTATTTTTGTTATGTAAAATATTTTATAAAACTATGGTATCTATCGTTTGATTTTTAATTAGACTCCACCGTGAAGTAGTGTCTAATCTTAAATATGATAAAGATGTAAATTTTATTATTAAAATATTTTACTCAACACATAAATAGTTTCAACACATGAACAACGTCAACACATGACTATTTTTATATTCAACACATGAATTTTCTTTTATAATATTCATTATTTTCCCAATTGGAATGAGGCCCAATCAATTACCATTTAACGTTAATTAGATGGGTTACATACAACACATGTATATAATAGCAACGATAACCAATCAACCATCTTCCAAAGTGCGCCACACAACTGCATAAGCATCAAATATAAATAATCAACGCTTACACAATCTGTCGACCAATCGATCGACATACAATTAAATAATTGGGATTAGTGTACCCAAATATCATCCCAACACCCGTGTGGGGTTTCAAATCAACAAACACAGATTTTTATTTGTGCAGTTGGGCGATGTGTAAAATTTATCATCCCAATCAATATTAGTCAAATCAGTGTATATAAACAAATCGGCCGAATTGTTTATAAATATTTATTTATTTACATTCACTATATTCATATTCACGTTAAAAATTATATTTTTAACGATAATTAATTTATTTCAACCATCTACAATTTATTATCGATTTCACATCAAAATCACAAACAATTTTCACAACACATCAATCAAACAAACAAGCCATCCATGGTCTGTGGATGACGAGTGTCGGGTGCTGCTAAGCACCGTCTGCATCCTAGTATATATATATATAACTAGAAAAAGAAATTTAGAGTGAGAAGTTCTCACCAACTAGCTAATCCAATCATCTCGACTCTTCCTATGTAGAAATCATCGTTGTTCTCGCCTTTTGTTATTTTCGTTGCCCGAGCCACTACATATATAAAAATCACATTTTTAACACTTCTATAATGTAAAAATCATATTTTTATAGCGCTACTATATAGATAAAAATTCTATTTTTACATCGATACTATATAGATAAAAATTCTATTTTTACATCGATACTATATAGATAAAAATTCTATTTTTACATCGATGTTCATATAATAAAGATTATATTTTTATCACGCTATTCTCTATATAAAGATTTCTCCTTTTCAAATATAAAAATTTCGCCTTTTCATATATATAAATTTAATCTTTTTATTTCATCACTATAAAAATCGCATCTTTATTATTTCTACTATATAAAAATCACATCTTTATTATTTCTACTATATAAAAATCACATCTTTATTATTTCTACTATATAAAAATCACATCTTTATTCTTTCTACTATATAAAAATCACATCTTTTTTCTTCACAACATATAAAAATATCGTCTTTCCTAGATAAAAACAACAATCCTTATCGTCTATACAAATCTAATCTTTCTTGTTTTAAAAATATAATCTTTTCATATCAAAAATCATTTGAAAAACAATGTTTTTTTCTATGAACTAAAAACTGATTTCAGATCATGTATTCAAATTTGAATTAATTAAATTGAATAAATAAAATAAAAACTCACCTTGCTTTGGGAAAGAAATCGATTTTGAATGACGGAGGGAGCTCGGGGTGGCTGTCTAGCGGGTCAGGGGGGGTTTAGGGCGTCGGTACGGAGGAGAGGGAGGTTGGAGGGAGTCGCTGGTGGTGCTGTGGCGGGTTCGAGATGGTTGCGCCGCTTTCAGGGAGGTCAGGAGGGGTCTCGTGGAAATCGAGGAGGCTGTAGGGAGGAGATGGAGAAGAAGAAGGGGAGGTAGGGGAAGAGGAGAATGGAGATGGAAGGGGGACTGCGCGGTGGGGCTCGATTGGGGGAAATCGAGGAGGAGAGGTCGAACGGAGGGGGAGGCAAGGGGGCCAGCGCCCGAGGTGGCGCGCCTGATGGCACGGTGGCGCCCCGATGGGAGGAGCGACGGCGCTCCTCCCCCGTTCGTCTTTTTTTTTTATCTGATTTGAATCGGGGGAAGAAGAAGTAAAAGGGGGTTTATATAAAATATTTATATTTTATTATTTACTGATTTCAAAAAGCAACTTTTATGTTTGAACTCGAAATCGAACCCACCGCCCGTCGTCCATAGCTAATTACCCCCATTCCGAACACAATGGGATATGTCCCGTAAGCCAGTTCGATCGTTTCGACCAGCTTTCGTCAAAATCAACATATAACTCTATATATTGAATTCGAATGCACATTTCTATTTACTGGGATCACATACTAACTCGAAAAATTCCAGAAAAATATTTTCTAGCTTCGTATTGATGATACGGTCCTAAGAAAACTAGTTTCGTCGAATTCTGAGACCGTTTGAAAAATGGCCATTTTCCAGTCGATTAAAATCAACTAAAACTGGTCAAACGCGTTTTCCTTTGCCACGCTCACATATTGATTCGAAAAATTATGAAATTTGGAATCTAGCAATAATTTGACATCGCAGATCCAACAAAAGTGGTTTCGTCGAAATCCGAGGTCGTTTGCAAAATTCCCATTTTTAAGGGCCTGAATTCCATACCGACTATTCATAATTTTCAACTGGACATATCTTTTGATTCCCGCTATGAAATCTCAATTTTTCGGATTTGTTGGAAAGATATCATCAATTAGATCCTATTATTTTTGGTTTCGCTAAAATCCAGTTTATTTCGCACCCGGTATGTTCAATTGAAGTTTGAAATCGAATTATCGAACTACCGCGCCATTTTCAATTCCTTTTTATAATTATATATAATTATTATATTCTAACGACGACGTATATAAATATATACGTTCGATTCTATTCAAAATAAATTTCTCGGCGATATTATTTAAAATAATTCATTTTAAATGTTCAAAATTCACTAAAATTGCCAAAATGAAAATTTTAAACTGGCTCGCATTTCCGGGTTGTTTCACCCTACCATATTATTGATCATCTACCAATATATATATAACCTCTAAGCTCATACGTCTTAGAGAAGGGTGATAAGTAAAGAATAAATTCTTCACCACCAAACAGAAATATATAATTAGTAGCGTTCAACAAATACAGCAGGAAGGAATACAATGTCAGACACACAATCCATTTACAAGTCCGCTCTAGGTCTGAGCGAAACAACGTGTCCGTCAATCTCCAAATGCGTTTGGATGACCATCACCAATTACCTTGCCTTGGAAGGCCAATCCCAATTCAAGATACCAGTCATCATCATCCCAACGATGTGAAAATCTTCGGTCTTCAATCACCGTCTTCATCTTCGATTCTTGATCGTCGTGATGATTATTCAGAATGGGTTAAACCCGGTCTTTCTGAATAACTCGCGTATTTTGGGATAAGAAAACAAATATTGGAAAATCACACATTTCGTCACATTCCAACTCAGAATGTTCTTTTAATAAGATATTCGTTTTAGAAGATTCTCATTAATTTTATCAAAGATAAACACTGAAAATAAAATCTATAAATCTATTTCCAAAATATGGAATTTCACAGAAATTAAATCAATACATAATCGATATAGATTTCTATATCGGACTAATAATATAAATGGAATAACGGCAAAGCCTCTTAAATTCCATATATAATATCGGTCTTCTTTTACAGAAGTCCATTCCGATTTATTACCAATCGAATTTCCACTTAATTCCTATTTAATATATTAAATTGAAAACTTGATTTTTAGAAAATGCCCTTTTAAATCTATAAAATAGATTTATAAATTCCAAATAATAATTTCAATGTAAATTGGATTAAAGGACAAATGTCGTTTAAAACATCGTCCACGATAAATCCACTTCACACCTCAATTTATTTCATATCACAAAATATAATTACAAATGCTAGTAACCTTTTAAAAACATATTTTAAAATAATCATACAAATATTCTTTATAAAAGACTCTAAATGAAAGGTATTCTTTATATTACAAATTCTTTATCTTTTACAAATATTACTTGTTTTAACATATACTTAATTAACAATCTATATTTTGTAAATATATATACTTTATATAAAAAGGATTTCTAATGTAAAAAATTTCTTATTTAAAAGAACACCTGAATCGAAATGCGACTCAAACATTTACCATCTAATTTGGGTTACATGGATTTCACACACATCATCAAATCATCCATTTACATCCAAAGTGTAAATTCCACTGTGTAAGCGTTAAAATTAAATAATAACGCTCATCACAGCCTGTCGATCTAACGATCAACAAACAATTAAATATTGGGATTAGTGTATATAAAGTTTCATTCCAACACCCGTGTGGGGTTTCAACCAACAAACAAATGATAAACTAATTTGTGCACTTGGGCGATGTGTGAAAATTATCGTCCCAATCACATACACAAGTCGGGTAACTTGTGAATGGAAGTGTAATACACAATACATATAATGATGACAAGCAAATAATTGGTTTCAACAAATATGAATTGTCATAAGTAAATAATTGGTCTTAACTAGTGTGAACTGACAAAAGTAAATATTTGTTTTAACTAGTATAAATTGACTAAAATGAATAGTTGTTTTTAACTAGTAAATGAAAAATAATGAATAATTGGTTTTAACTAATATAAATTTACAAAAGTAAATAATTTGTGTTTCAATTAAAATATGCCAATGCTATATTTTGTTTCATTCTTTTAATTAGACAAAATGAGTGTTTTTGTCTATTTTACTTTAATGATCAAAATGTGAATGTTTAGTTATTAAAATGTAACTTTTAAATTCTATACTTTATTTCAAACAATCTTTATTCATATCAAAATTATAAATCAAGAATAAAATTTTCAATCTGATGGTTTGTTTGCATTAATGAATTGCAAACAAAGATGAACTTTATTTTAAGGTTTTATTTCCAATAAGGAATGCAGATAACCAATGTGACTTTTATTTTATTTAAAAGTATATTTGTGTGCATGTAAAAAGAACCTCATTTACAAAGTGTATTTACATTATTGCATGTAAATAAAAGAAACAAATTTTATTTAAATGAGCATTTACATTTGTGAAAGCAAACAAAGAATAGTTTTGTTTATAAATTTTATTTACATTAGTGAATGTAAATAAGAGAACAAAATTTATTTTCAAAGGATAATTTAAACAAATTCTGTTAAATGTATAAAAGTGTGTACATTGGGGTTGGAAAATGTAGATAAAGAAAATAGACTATAGTTTCATTGAATATTTGCATTGATAAATGCAAATAAAAGAATAAACCTTAATTTTCAATGCAAATATATTGCTAAATGCAAACAAAGAAACAAACTTTATTTTCAATATATGTTTGTATTTGCATTGGTGAATGCAAATGAATAATTTGTTTTCAATATACATTTTGCATTGGTAAATGCAAAAAAAGAACAATTTCTATTTTCTATATATATATGCATGGCTAAATGTAAATAGAAGAACAAACTTTATTTTCAAAACATGTTTACATTTGCGAATGCAAATAAAAGAACAAAACTTTATTTCCAATATGTGTTTGCATTTGTAAATGCAAATAAAAGAATAAATTTTATCTTTAATGTTTATTTACATTAGTAAATGCAAATAAAAGAATAAACTTGAATTTCAATGTATATTTACATTTGAAAATGCAAATAAAAGGACAGTTTTTACTTCAAAGTATATTTGCATTTGAAAATGCAAATAAAAGAACAATTTCTATTTTCAAAGAATATTTGCATTTGAGATGCAAATGAAAAATGAACTTTTAATCTCTATATTTATTTGTAATTTTTAACGTAAACAAAATGTGAATTTTTATTTAATTCTATTCAAGGCATAAAAATGTTCATTTTATCTCCATAATCAGGTTTTGACAAAGATGTTATTTTTATTACAATAATTATATTTTTGACAAAATGTTTTCTTTTTATTTACATAATAACCTTCTAATCAAAAATGTTCTTTTTATTTTCATAACATATTTCAAATAAAAATGTTGTTTTTATTTTTCTAATCAAAAATGTTATTTTTGATCTAATGTACATTTTACACTAAGAATGACATTTTATTCTTAATATACATTTTTCACTAAAAATGATCAAAATAATATTTTATTTAAATTGAATTGACAATATAATTAAATTCAACAAATATTGAAAATCCATTGTTGTTCAAATTCTATCGTAGGTAACAAATAAAAATAATATTTTATTTGTCATTTAAATCCTGTTGTAAAATAAACAAATAAAATAAGGTTTTATTCGTTGTCTAAATTCTATTGTAAAGTAAACAAATAAAAATATTTTATTCGTTGACCAAATTATGTTGTTATATAAACAAATAAAAATAAGATTTTATTAGTTAACCAATCTCTGTCGTTATATAAACAAATAAAATAAGATTTTATTTGTCGTCCAATTTCCATTGTAATATCAACAAATAAAAAGGAGTTTTTATTTGTCCTTCAATTTCTATTGTTAAATCAACAAATAAAAAAAATAAGTATTTATTTGTTGTTCAATCTCTATTGTAAAATCAGCAAATAAAAATAAATTTTTATTTGGCGTTCAATTTCTTTTGTTATATCAACAAATAAAAATGAGTTTTTATTTGTCGCTCCAATTCTATTGTTCATTTCAGAACAATAAAAAAAAATTAATAACATAAATAAATTATTACAACTGGATCTGAATAAATATGATTTAAATCTGAATAAAATATGTTTTATATCTACTTTTAGATCTAATTTTCTAACTGCAAATAAATTCAACAATATATAAAATTCCAATGCTGATTTAGCATATCATGAACGACAACGCATACAACAAGCAACAATTAACAATTCAAACAACATAGAACATTTCAGATCTGAATTAACATGATAATACAATTATTTTTAACGCGAGAAAATAATTAATAATTAATTAAATAAATAAAATTAGAATTCTCACCTTTGAATTTTGGCTGAAAATCAACTGTCTCTGTTTCAGCTGCGGTCTGCGTCATCGCGAAGATCTCAGAAAGACGAGTCCAACGCAACTTACGGTTTGTAAAACGGACCTCGTATGATCAAGTTATCGATTTTTAAAGATTGGGAAAATAAATAAATATTAAATAAATAAATAATATAAAATACAGACCTTTTCTTCTCCAACCCGTCGTTACAGCCGAAACCCATCGGCCTCCGAACACACCCCACGTCGCACGCAACCTGGAGCACCCCGGAGCCGATCGCACGCCGCCACTTCAGAGCTCGCACCACCCTCCTCCTGCGCCGCCACCACCGCCGACCGCGGTGGTCCCTGGACCCATGAAAACGGACCCAAACCCGCCGCCTTCTAGCCCCAAATTCGCGAAATCCGTGAACCAAAAACCGATCTTAACCGTATGGATGGAAAAGTCTCTGAATTCTCTTCGATTTGGTATATCATACGTCGATTTTCGTTAAGCGGATCAAAAGTTATTAACGATTGAAGCTTGGGACATTTTCAGTCATTAAAACTGCAGGCGGCGGCTGGCCATTGAATTAGGGTTTCGGATTTAATAATATTTTATTATTTAATCTCGAAAAATGTGCTTAAAAGGTGGATTTTCGGACTTTCTCCGATTTGGGCCTGCTTACTGTCGTTCTTAAGGTTTTGACACCTTCTGAACGCAATGGGACAGGTCCCCGGGCCCAATTCCGAAATTTGTATATATTTTATTTAAAATCCCATTAATAATTAATTAAATAAATAATGACCGTACATTAAAATATGCCGGGGCCACATACGACCTCAGAAAATTCTAAAAAATAATATTTTTAGCTTTCTTATCACGATACGAATCCAACAAAATTATTTTCGTCGAATTCTGAGACTGTTTGAAAAATGGCTATTTTTAAGGCGTTTAAATTTAATTGAAATAGTCAAAACACATTTTCCTTCGCCACGCTCACATATTAATTTGAAAAATTATGAAAATTGAAACCTAGCAATAATTTGACATTCCGGTTCCAACAAAAGTGGTTTCGTCGAAAAGGAGGTCGTTTGAAAAACGACTATTTTCAAGGCCAATATATTTAGTATTAAAAATACATTTTTAAACAAATAAATTCCGAAACTCAAAATATATAAGTGTTTACTGTTTTTCAATGCAGAAACGTCATTCCGAACTCAATGGAAGTGGTTTCGAGTCGAAATTCCTTCATATGTGAAAAGTAGCCTTTCGGGCCCTATATAATATAAATTCTACCACGACCTTTCTAAAAATTGAATTGGCCATAACTTTTGATTTCCGCTATGAAATTTCAATTTTTCAGATTCGTTAGAAAGATATTTTTAAATAGATTCTAATATTTTTGGTCTCACTAAAATCCGTTAAATTTTGCATCATGTACGGTCAGTCAAAGTTCAAGTTTGGCATTTCAAACTACTGTGTTATTTCTAATTCCCTTTTATATTTAAATTAAATTTATTCATTCTAACTTCGATTAAAACAAATTCTAGCCATTATTATTTATAATAAATTATATTATAACCTCAAAATTCATTAAAATTTTCTGAAATATAAATTTTAAATTGGTTCAGAATTTGCGGGTTGTTACAAATTCCAGTCTGCTTTTATCCACAACACAACCATTCGTTTATATCCGAGCCAAATATCATTTCAACTCGAGTTTCTTCTCGACTCCCAACTCTTAACTTGATTGTCACATTACACTTCAAATTTTGAATCTCACAATCCAATTTGTCTTGATATCATTCTAATTCAATCTCAGTTACCACTTTACCGGCTTTACTTTAATTCAAATTTGCTTTCACAGATTTCTGTTAAATTTGTTTTTAATTCAAACAGTCTTTCCCTGGGAGTTTTTTTTAAACAGTTTACTCTTTTCAAAAAATCAAATTTTCCTTTTTGAAATTCAACACAACTTGTCTTACCCAGAACAAATTCAAAACAGTATCTCTGGTAGTAATTCGTCACTTACAACGCGAAAATGAATACTGATGATGTAGCTGTCATCATCAGAATCTATTTTCCAGCGATCAGAGTGAGTTCAATACTATAAAACCATTTCTAAACATTTCCACTTTGTAATTCATTTCAAAATATAATTCACACTGCTTGTAAAACAATTTAAAATCTCCCAGGTTCTTAAATTTTCCTTATTTTTAATCCAAATCCATTTATAAACACTTATCCAATTTTCCAGAATTTTAATTCAATTTCTGGTTTAAATTTCATATTTAACTCATCTGATTTCACGTATTTCACTTATATGAATTCTGATTGGTTATTTACATAACCACTTAATTTATAATCTTACTCGATTATAATAACAACCAATATATCCACTATATTATAATTTTGATATATATATATATATCTTCTCTATATCAAGATATACCTTAGGTAAACTTATTTTAATTTACCCTCTTTTCAAAACATATCATGTCGACCCATCATATTCGAGTGTTTAGTAACTCCTACCAATACAGTGGATCAAACTGATTGACCAGAACTCATAAACAACTCAACCAATAAATCACCACAATATAAAACAATTTTTAAATCAATAACAAATACGCTCACTCATATATATACACTCAACTCAATCTAGGGTATTACTAACCCAATCTCTACCGAGTCACGCCACAGAGCCAAGGTAATTCACTTAACCTTAAGCTCTGATACCAATTGTAACGACCCGGGTTTTTGGCGACCTTGGTTATCCGATATACAACACATATCGAACATCCAAGGTTCGAAAATACTGGATGATTAATGAAAGAAATTAGAGGGTGAGGAAAGATAAGATAGAAACATAGAATAGAAGAAGAAGAACACAACATCAGAGTAACACGAATCTCACAGCAGAACGAACAACATATAATATATAATATATCCTTGAAATAAAATCATTTATATGTATACAATAACATTATCAGAGTACAACACTTACAACACAGCGGAAATAACTATAGCTATATAATCCTGAAGCCTCCTGCTCCAAGCTCTTCAAGTATCTGTAAATCCCGACTACTTGACTGCCCGTACAAAATTGGGCACCCAAGAGTTTAGGGAAAACAAAACAAAATAAACTCCGGCTCAGTCATGGGACTGGTATGAGTAAAACAGTTTAAAACAGTTCAAGCAGGTAAATGATATCTCATAAGACCACGCCGTATAACGGAACGAGATTTTCCCTTATGAGAATCCAAATTATCTTTATATCAAAAACCTTTTGATATTATAATAATGTCTATCAACCACAATATAATAATCATCTAGCAGAAACGCTTTCATCTCACATTCTATATATATAGTATACAATCAAAACCGCAAGCACGTATTGGGTAATGGATTTCCAACTATGACAAGGTATGGAACCACCGTTCGCAAGTGTACCTCTAGAAAGGAATACACTGGGTTCAACAAGAACATCTTGCAACCCGGCCACACATGACCGACCACTCATTTCGCTTGAGTGTATCGAATGTATATCACCAACGGTTGGGATCAGCAACCGTTTCCCGAATGGTACAGCATCAACAATAGATTTTTAGAAGTAAATGAAACTCTAGATCAGGTGATTATACACCCTACTTCAGAGCGACCGACTTAGCCATGCTGCCTGCCCGATTTTTGTCATTTACCGGATGTGAGGCTAGAAGCTACGCTTTATCATCACACCAGATTCACTTTGAATGCCACATTGTCGGATCCATCGAAAATCACTAAATGACGTCTACAACAATACATTACGTGTTAGCTAAAGAAGTTTCCTTCTCCGCTTCCACTCTTGGTGTGAAGACCCGCAACTTCCCCGTAAAGGAAAGCGTCGGATAGTTCGAGAACAAACCACAGCAGAACTCATACAGAAGAACACTTCATTGTATATTACAACAATGCATCAGATTACAAGAATATACAGAGTAACAATGAATATTACACAGAAATATCAGAGATTTAAATTACATTTAAATACATAGCAGCGGAAGATAATACAATACACAACTAGAAGTAGATATACGGATACAAAGCTTTCCGGATATCGTTCCAGCTGTAAACCAGGATCCTGTGAATATAAATCTGCAAAACCAAAACTACTAGCTGCCCGTGTCAAAATAAGGGCACCCAGAGTTTAGGTTAAAACAATAAACTCCAGGCCAGTCATGGGACTGGTGTGAGAACTAAAACAGTTATAAATCTTTGTTTTAAAGTTAGGTAAATCAAGGGACCACGCCGTATAACACGGAACGGGTTTCCTCCCAAGAATACCAGTGCATAAAACAAACAGCGCAATGCTAAATAAAGAAAAATGAAGCTATTATAAGACCCAGTTCCCATCACACAATGCAATCGCAAGCCGGAGGATAGGGTTTTTACCTTATAATAGCCAAGAATGCATGATACGTTGAAAACAAATCATTTGATACTATTATAAGTGCATAGTGTATAAAACAACTTCAAATCATAAGTATCAATCATAGGCGGCATGAGCGTCCCATGCCACTATGTCGCCATATATAGGTTTACAATCAAAATCGCAAAGTCACGTATTTGGAAATTGGATTTCCGTCTATGAACCGAGGCAAAAGATAGTCCTCAACCGATTCGAGACAATCTAGCCCATGTCTCAGGTCCCAGACTCAGGTGGGCCTTGGATCGTCAGGGCCGGTCCACCGATGTGGATTATTATGCCTGAACAATACGTCTCTCCGCCCTATGGGGCGTAAATGAGCCAACAAATGACTCCATCGGACCCGGATCGTCCGATCAAACCGAGGCACCTCGCAACAGCAACAACATCATAAGTCAAACTCGTCAGGGCGTGTAAAACCACTGACGCCACTTCTAGCTAGAAAGAAACGCAAGTCCTCCCTGAGGTCCGTCTCCCGTTTTTGGTTCATACCGGGTGTGAAACTCGCGAATCAAACGTTACACAAAGCTACGCCACAAAGGCCTTGCTTTGATCATCAACACAAGACTTTTCTTTTCAACAGAAGCCTCGATCAATTGCCACTTAGGCATGCCACACAGGCAATTCACTCCATGCGTTTGATATCCATCAATATATAACCCCTGAGCTCGTGCGTCTCAGAGAAGGGCGTTAAGCAAGAGAATAAATTCTCCGCCGCCAAACAGATATATATTTAATAGAGATCAATCACATGGACTAAAATCCAATGTCAGACACACAGTCCATTTACAAGTTCGCTCTGGGTCTGAACGAAACCGGAGGCACCTAGTACCCCGCATATCCATCGATCTCCAAGTACGTCTGGACGATCACTAACTGTTTCCATCTTCTTGGGTGTACAGCCCAATCAAGATCATCAGTAATTACCCAAACGACGTGAAGACCTCCGGTCTTCGACCATCGTCTTCATCTTCGACTTATCGTCGTATCAGTTATTCAGAATGGGATAAACCCGGTCTTTCCGAATAACTCGCGTATATTTTAAATAAGTGTTACACAAACACAACATACGCCTCATTCCAACTCATCAGTCACTAACCGTAAATTAATCAAGAGAATAATTTCCCAAATATAAACCCCAAAGGCCGAAACCAACATCAGATCAATATCCAGAAAACCATTCTGCTTGGCTAACCGACAGTTAGTTTCTAAATTTCACATTCATAGGGAAAGGTTCCCATTAATTTTATCAAAGATAAATTCCTTGAATTTATTCTTTAATCTACTTTTGAATTTCGATTCAACTAGTCGGGATTAACGAAACTTACCGAAGTAATCATTTGTTTTAATTTCCCAATCCCAACCTATTCATCCCATGAAGTAAAACTGGTAATACTTCATATCAAACACCACGGTGTTATTGGTAAATTCAATTACTATTTCACGTTCAAATCTAATTAAAGATTTAACTATCGCCTGGAGCAAAACTGGTGATACTCCATTTTCGATCATTTCAATCTAATTAAAGATTCATTAAAACTCCACTTAGTTTTAATCTTCGACTGGGTTAAAGAATCAGTGTCATTTAAAACACGATTCACGATAAACCCAAAATCAAATTCCATTAATTATCGGGTTAAAGAACAAGTGTTATTTAAAACACTGTTCACGATAAACCCAAAAATCAATACCAATTCAATTCAAATTAAATATTGTTTAATTGGTACACTTCATTAAATCTAATTAAAAAGATTTAATCTTTTCTCAACTGGGTTCAAGAACAGTGTTAGTGAAGACACCATTCACGACAAACCCAAATCACATTCGATATTCAATACAAGGCTCTGAATAGAAAATATATCGGCTTATATTCAATATCAAATTCTACGACTAACAAATGTCGTATTGGAAATAACGATATAAATATATATCTTTCAAATTTCCATAACAACACCTGTATAATCACGAATTCCAACATCGAAATATTCCGAAGACAATTTCGATTCAAATCCACTCCAATGCAATCATTGGATATTCTGGTTATTTTTAAAACCCTTTTTAAATTCAATTTATTTATTTAAAAATAAATAGAATTATAATTCTAGTTCAAAACTAGTTCATTTCGATAAAAATCTATTTTTATCTTTTCAAATATGGAGTTTTTCATCCCAATTCTTTCTAAATCATTTCTTATGATTTTACACAAATTATTACTATTTTTAATAATTTTATCAAGGCCTGTACAGTCGATTTCCATCAATGGCCATCGAACTGCACTTACAGCGACCTTTTTCGAATTTGATTTGGACGTATCTCCAAATCCAACCGTTAGATTTCAAATTTCTAATATTCGTTAGAAAGCTCTTTCGATACGAACCCAACGGTTCCGGTTTTAGGAGAATCCGACGGTCGGATCTCCCGTAATGTCCGTTTGAAATAAATGGTCGAAATTCACAAACTGCCGCGGCGCGGCGCGTTCTATTCAGGCCATTATATTATATATATATAATATATAATATATATTTCGTCGATTTCTATTTAAAACGAATTATATAAATAGTTTTAAAATTCGTTTCAAAAGCAACTTCAACTTCCATTTCAATTCAAATCAAAATTGAATTCTTCTTTATAAATTCGTTTTAAAATTCATTTCTATTCAAATTCAAATTTCAATTCAATTTGAATTCGTTTTCAATTTGCTTTCAATTCAATTCATTTCGAAATCGTTTTCAATTCAATTAATTTCGAAATCGTTATATATTCAATTCATTTCGAAATCGTTATATATTCAATTCATTTCGAAATCGTTATATATTCAATTCATTTCGAAATCGTTATATATTCAATTCATTTCATTTTGAAATGAATAAAATCGATATAAATATCGTTCACGTCAAAATGGCGTCAATCTAATCAACACGGCTTCATAAATTTCTATTTTCAAATATTCTATTTCAAATATTTCTTTTTCAAAATAGTTGTTATTATCAAAATATTTCGTTCAACACATGACCAATCTCAATGGATGAGTACTGTCAACACATGAACCTTTATTTTATATTGATAAAGATGTAAATTTTATTACTAAAATATTTCGTTCAACACATGACCAATCTCAATGGATGAGTACTGTCAACACATGAACTTTTATTTTATATCGATAAAGATGTAAATTTTATTACTAAAATATTTCGTTCAACACATGACCAATCTCAATGGATGAGTACTGTCAACACATGAACTTTTATTTTATATCGATAAAGATGTAAATTTTATTACTAAAATATTTCGTTCAACACATGACCAATCTCAATGGATGAGTACTGTCAACACATGAACTTTTATTTTATATCGATAAAGATGTAAATTTTATTACTAAAATATTTCGTTCAACACATGACCAATCTCAATGGATGAGTACTGTCAACACATGAACTTTTATTTTATATCGATAAAGATGTAAATTTTATTACTAAAATATTTCGTTCAACACATGACCAATCTCAATGGATGAGTACTGTCAACACATGAACTTTTATTTTATATCGATAAAGATGTAAATTTTATTACTAAAATATTTCGTTCAACACATGACCAATCTCAATGGATGAGTACTGTCAACACATGAACTTTTATTTTATAATATTCTTTATTTTTCAAATTGGAATGAGGCCCAATCAATCACCATATAATGTTAATTATATGGATTTTCATACATTACACACATATAATAGCATTGAAAAATAATCAACCATCAACCAAAGTGCACTACACTGTATAAGCATCAAATATAGATATCTAACGCTTATAACAGCCTGTCAATCAATCGATCGACATATTTAATCAATCAGGATGAGTGAACTTCAAATTTCATCCCAACACCCGTGTGGGGTTTCAAACAATCAAACGCATATTTTATCTGTGCAGTTGGGCGATGTGTAAAATTTATCGACCCAATCAATGTCCTTCAAATAGGTGTACATAAACAAACCGTCTGGTTTGTAAATGAATATTTATTTATTCACATTCACGTTAAAAATTATATTTTTAACGATAAAAACATTTTATTCCAACATATGAATTTCTATTCAGTTCATTCTTTAAATAAAATGATATTTTTATTTTTCTAACATATTTTAGAAAATTTCGGCGGCATAACGGCACGATACTAGAAACGGGACGAGGCCTAGCCTTATCCCCGGTCTAGTGAAGGCCCACGCCATTCACACATCAATCAAATTTACCAAACAACCAAATTCAAATCAAATCATATAACTAAGCTATGCAACCAAACAAACAAGTCCATGGTCTGTGGACGATTGTGTCGGGTGCTACTAAGCACCGTCTGCATCCTAGTATATGTATATATAAATAGAAATGAAATTGAAAGGTGAGAAATTCTCACAGATAGCTATCCTAGCTCCACGACACTTCATTTGCAGAAACCTTCGTCGCTACCGCATCTTCGTCATCTTCGTTTTCCGCTTTCACTACCTATGTAAAAATCGAATTTTTACTTCGCTATTCCATATATAAGAATCATATTTTTATTTCGAAGTTCAATATATAAAAATCACATTTTTAATTCGAAGTTCAATATATAAAAATCATATTTTTAATTCGAAGTTCAATATATAAAAATCATATTATCATACTTATATAAAAATTATATTTTTAAACCGTTCTCTACCTAAGAAAGATTATATTTTCACGACCGATGTTCTTTATATTTTCACAACCGATGTTCTTTATATTTAAAAATTTTAGATTTTAAAAATAATGATAAACATATATAATTTCAGATTTTAAAACAATCCCCTTCTCTTTAAAACTGAAAATTATTCCAACGTGAATTTACAGTAGAAAATGAGAATAAATTCAAGGTTGTTTACCATTCTAATCGTTTTCACTTCTGGAAAGCACAAACCCTTGCTCGCCTCGCCTTCACGGTTGCTGCGCCATCCACAGTTCCTGGAAGATCATCGGAGGTGGTTCGCTGTCGCCGGAGGTAAGGGGGCGCGCAGGCGGAGGCGCTGGCTACAATAGGGTGGCGGTGGCGATAAAGGGGACTGGAGGTGGATCGACAGACTAGGGTTCCAGGAGGCATGGTTTTAGTCTTCGCGTTGGAGAGGGCGTCACTGGAACGGAGGAGGAGGCTTGCGGAGGGGGCGGCGGATCTCCAGTTCACCGGCGCAATGGAGCGACGGGGGTAAGAGGGTGGCTGGAGCAACCGGGTTTGATCGGTTTCCTTTTTTTTATTTAATTTTATTCTGAGCGAATGAAGAAATGGGGGGGGGGGGGGGCAGAGGGATTTAAGGAGGGAAGAGATATTTTTTTTATTTACTTATTAAATTTATATTCTCATAAAATAACTTTTTCTGTCGACTTCAGAATCGAACCCACCGCCTGTCGCCCATAGCGTTTTACCCCCATTCCGAACACAATGGGATATGTATCGCAAGCCGATTCGGCTGTTACAATCGATTTCCGTTGAATTTACATTTAAATCATTATATTGAATTTTAAACGTACATTTCAAATTACCGGGGTCACATTCTAACTCTAAAAATTCTCGAAAAATATTTTCTAGCTTCGTATTGACGACACGGTCCTAACAAAACTAATTTCGTTGAATTCTGAGACCGTATGTAAAGTGGCCATTTTCCAGTCGATTAAATTCAACTGAAACTGGTCAAACGCGTTTAAACGTGCCATGCTGACATATTGATTCAGAAAATTATGAAATTTGGAATCTAGCAATAACTCAACATCACGGACCCAACAAAAGTGGTTTCGTTGAAATCCGAGGTCGTTTGCAAAATTGCTATTTTTAAGGGCCTTATATATATAAAAATATATATAAATTCCACAGCGACTATTTCTAATTTTAAACTGGACATATCTTATCATTTCTAAGATGAAATCTCAGTTTGTTAACTTCGTTAAAAAGATATAGTTATACAGATTCAAATATTTCTTGTTTCGTTCAATTCTGGCTTATATTGAATTCTGTATATTCATTTGAAATTAGAAATCGAATTTTCGAACTACCGCGCCATTTTCAATTCCTTTTATAATTATATATAAATATTATATATTCTAACGACGACGTATATAATATATACGTTCTAATTATATTCAAAATAAATTTCTCGTCGATATTATTTAAAATAATTCATTTTAAATATTCAAAATTCGCTAAAATTGCCAAAATAAAATTTTTAAGCTGGCCCAGATTTTCCGGGTTATTACACTTGGTACGGTTGAAGAAATCAATATACGTGACCTTTTTGGAAATACTCTGTCAGACATTCATCCATACAAGTCATCCAGGGACAGGATGAACCGAAGGCACTATTCAGTATATCCATCTTAGGCACTGTTATCTAAGATTTATACAACAGCCTTTGCACTTTACACCGTCTTCAATTTTCTTTGGCATATATGATTCGCAACGCTTATGCCAATACAGAGTGGTTCTTTGGATAATAATCCAACCGGTCTCTCCATATTAACAACGTTAAAATGGTCAAAAACTTCGATAGTCGGTGAGTTAACTATCAAATGAAATTACGTGTGCAAACAACGATATTATTTCCAAATGGAAATACTACTAGTAAATCATCAATCATATAAATATGTATATATATATGTATATATATATATATTCACATTTCCTTATTTTCTATGTTTTGGAAAATATACGTTATTAACACTGGAAAACATTTCCATTGTTTATTTACATATCACTATCATTCCACAACTATCAGTCCCTGACTGTAAACTAGTATAAGAACAATTCCCTAAGTATTAATCCCGAAGGCCGAAACCAACATCAGATAGACACTTAGAAAACCATTCAATTTACTAATCTCTAGTCAGTTTCTAATTTTTCTTAACTCTATCTGATTTACTCCTTTCGATTAACTCCTTTCGATTTACTCCTTTATTTATTTTCTAGATTGATAATCCTTTATTCTATTTATTTTCTAAATAAACAATCCTTTATTCTATTTATTTGTAAATGGTGTACAAATATTTCTCTTTCTATTTGTTTTATTTATTTTCTAAATAAATATCTCATTTATAACATTCTATTTATTTCCTATAAATAAATACTTCCATTTAATCTATTTGTATTGTTTTACAAATGTTTTCCTTTTTATTCCTATTTGTAATTGTTTTACAAATGTTCCTTTTCCTATTCTATTAATTTTCAAATAAATATTTCTTTTATACTTCTATTTATTTTCCTAAATAAATATCCCTTATGATTTTATTTATATTTCCCAATAAATATTCCCCTTTATAAAATCCTTTGATTTTATAAATATTTTATTTTCAATAAACACTTTGAAGATTCCCTTTTCTACATCCCAGTATTTCTTACGGTATTAAAATACCAAACAAATTGGTGATCGATATCATCCAAACACACATAATCATCAACTGATTATATATCACATCATATATTACAATACATGAAAAACAGTAAAATAAATGTTGAGGAATCTAGTTGGATTCCTCCGACCTATTTCCCTACATCACAGATGTTAAACAATATAATTAACATCGATAATATTTCACTATGAAATATTATACTAAACAGAATTGATATTTGATTAACGATATATATAAATATCGTTATCTATAATTTCAACCAATACATATACAATTCAACCAAACAGTTAACACACATCAATCAACAGATATTTATCAGTTCTTAATATACGTTAGAAAAATATAACTGTTTAGAGTTAGTGAGATTTACTCACATTGGCAGTTCATCGTTAAAGAACGATAAAATGTTGTTTGATTTGAATCAAACAATTTATTTCGCCATAAATTCAAACGAGCTCCAATCCACTCCCAACTAGTTCCATTGGGCAGTGTCCGTCCATACGATCCCAGCGGATCTGACCGTTTTAATTTCTGACCACGTACGAGAGAGATACATCATTTATAAGGTTGTGTACATATTTAAATTAAAAATAAAAGCTCTTAACTCTTAAATTGGGCCTTAGCTTTCATCATCACTCCGGCCTAAAATGGCTTCTAACCCGCTTAACTTAGTCTTGCTTCCCCGATGATACTACTCCAGTTTTTATACGAACTCAACACCATTTCCACGAATTCAATCCCACCGATATCCTTACTTCCTTGATGAAATTTAAAACTGAAACCAAAACTACACTTCTCGTTCAAAGCACTTCCCCTTCATACCCTCAACACAATACTCAACACCTTCTTCCCAAAATGGCCCTCGACGCCTGCAGCTCACGAAGCGAAACAAAATGGTTCGGAATCCCCCAATAAATTCAAAACCCATGCTAAGAACCACCACAAACACAAATACACAATCAAAATTTTGAATCAACACCTTAATTGGCAACCACTTCGAACCCTAGCTTCACTGGAATAAATCGAACACCCCCAAACTCATATCGCACCCTTCAAGGACTACACGAAAATGGAGCGCTCGCTTTCTTGATTCCATTTGTATATATTTTGTATTTTATAGAACTTGATTTGGTTTTTACTCGATTTTGAAAGGATCACGAAATTTGGGTTTGAGGAAAAACAACGGTGGAAACGGATGGGTTGACCGCAACTGAAATTAGGTTATACGAGTTTTTAAAGGGTTATTTATATAGGGATTAGATTTGATTTGCGAGGCCATCGTTTCTCCATGTTTTTGGGTTTTAAACCACTAAGAATTGGTGGTTGAGAAGAAGAATTGTGGCTCTCGTTTGATCATAAATTAGTTAGGGTATTTTGTTTAAGTTGTAAAATTTAACATACCCTAATATTTATATAATTATGTCCATGTACGAGCTGCTACGATCAGAAATAAAAACACCATCGTGATGAGCGAGGTGTCCCGACTCCAGAAATATAATAATATCGGTAGGTTAACTCATACTGGGATACCCCGAAATGTCGATATAGGGTGCCCAACACTCCAAATAAAAAGTAGCTTATTTAATTAATTAAAAATTACTATAAAATTCAAAAATTAAATTATACCTTTGTCTCAAAGGAACCTTGTCTAAATTCAAACCCGATTTCTAGTTATATCGAATAAACCGTTACGGTTGATAAACGATTCTATAACGACTATTTTAAAATGTGATTTGGACATATCTCAAAATCTACACGACGAAATCCTGATTTTTCTCTTCCACTAGAAAAATATACTTCACCAGCTCCGTACGTTTCTTGTTTCACAGAAATCCGATTTAAAATGAACTATGTGCATTCAGTTGAAGTCCAAATAGCCAAATTACGAACTGCAGCGCCATTTCAAGCTCGATTTTAATTATAATAAAATTATTCGTTCAACCATCATTTATATAATATTTTCGTTAATATAATTCCACTCTAAATTGAATTATATATTATAAATTATCCGGTTCACATTATATTGTGAATTCCACTAATTCTGATTATTTCAGAATTAAATATACTATTTAATGATTATTTTAATTAAATATTCCCAGCTATTTAATTAAACCACCATTTAATTCACTATATCACTATTTATATAATTAAATAAATTAATTATAATACCTCTGCAAATGCGGGTCATTACAGCATCGTCTAGAATTAATTCAGATGAGAATGGTTGAGTATCAAGCGAGACACTTTGACGTAATTCGTTGGTCAATTTCTTCTCATTTCAGAAATGAAAACAATGATACACCAATCATCAATGAAAAAGAATGGAAGGACATCAAGAAGAACCTAATCACTGGACATAATGAATGGGTAGAAGTCCCAAGATACGTTTAACTATTTGGTATGACTGATTTGATTGAATTTGTTTGAACTTACGGTTGATTTGAATTACTTGACTTAAAATATGTATATTAACACATATAATACTTGGATTGGTGTGATTGGATTGATTTTTGTATATGACTCAAAACATATGTAATTATGATATTTGGATTGGTTTGTGTACTTAGTATTTATCAGTGTATAATCATGAATTTAGGAAGTACTATTATGATTATAAGATATATAGATTGATTTAGGATTCAGGGGGAGTATTTTTCTTTAGTATAATGATTGTATAGGATTTAAGGGGAGTTTTAGACATTAAGATTATGAGTTATACACATATATCTTTAATATAGTCTAGATAGATATCGAATTTAGGGGCATTATTTTTAGAATTCCTTTTTGATAATGCCAAAGAGGGAGAAATTATAAAATATAGACTTAGTTTAAAGGGGAGTATATACGATTCAAATTGATAGGGGGTGTATTAAAAGGATCAAAATCAACATGTATGAATATTTTATAAACTAAGGTTGTCATCATCAAAAAGGGGGTTATTGTTGGAGAATGGAGTTTTGATGACAACAACCTTATTTCAATATTAATTGATTATAAAATATATACTAACACCTATATCTAGAATATATATATATATATTTAAACACATATATGAAGGACTTGTGTACATGAATTAATACTGAAGACTGTACAGTTTAAGAGCTTTTAGAGATTCAGAATTCAGAGAAGATTCAAGACTCATGAGTAATCAAGATTTCAAGAGTTCATGAGTTCAAGATAAGTAAAGTAGTAGAGTCTAGTTTATGTAAGACTCTGAATAGCACTCCAGGTTTAAATTCAAATTCTATTTTGATTTTCAATTTTCAAATTCCATTTTCAAATCCTATTCTAATTCTAATTAATTTTTCTATCTTACTTTGATTTTAAACTCAAGTTTTTAAGTCTATAAGTTTTATATATAGTTATATACTTTATATTTATACAGTTTTAAAATTTGTTTATAAATATAATTATGTAGTTATATTAATGATTTCATATGATTTTCTACTTTATAATACTAGTTTATATCACTATGTTTTAATTCAAGAATTTCCAGAATTATATATATATATATGTATGTATGTATATCAAAACACATGGAAAATACTCAAATTTCAAATTTGAACTAGCATATGTCGACGTATATAGTTCCCTAGGTCGACATATAACTATCACATTTTTAATTTTGAAAGGAAGTGTCTTTTCACTATTTGTAACATTCCAAAAGCGTTGCAACCTCTCAAATCTTGTAAATAGGGGATGATTTCAATTTTTTTATCATTCTTTCTCTCCATCTTCATCCTCTTTCATTGCACCATAATATTTCATATTTTTATGATTTCTACACTTATACTCTATCAATTTCAAGTCTAATCATATAAAACTTCTCTTCTCACTCTCTACTCATTACTCTCTGAATCAAAGTGCTATTGAAGAGTTAGAGGGTTGTTGTGATCGTTTGGGAAGTGTTTGGAAAAAGATGTGTCCCTTATTGCCTTGAAATCAAGGAAAGGAAACGGTGGTAACCTTGTAAATGGGAAAATCATAGGAAATATACTTGAACAAGGGTGTTTGGAATTGGTGGTAACCTTGTAGCCATGAAATCAAGGAGATTGTACTTGGATATTGATATAGTAATAAAACTCTGTGCAATCCAGCATTCTGTGGGAATGGATGTAGGAGCAATTCCAAACCAGTATAAAATCCGGTGTGTTCTTTCCACTTCTGCATTTTATTTCTGTTTATTTTTGTGTTGATGTCTGATTTTGTGTCTGCGGTTATTTCTATGGTCCGATATTCATAAAGTAGATCATATAATTTTTAGATTTACTTAAATTCCTTGAAAACACTATTAACCCCTCCTATAGTGTTAGTTTTTCCTTAACGATCCATTCCGCATTCCCTAACATGAGGCCCTCTAACAAAAATACCAACAGAGGTACTGACTGATATGGGTTCCAAACAACAGATTGACACAAGCCAAACCCCAAAGCTTGTTCCCCCAAATAACTAGGATTTAAGAGTCCCAAAACTCGATACAACAGCAGAACGCGGGACCACTTTGGATTATGAATAATCAGATTTTACCTAGTAGGTTTAGGTTTACTAATAAGCATGGCGGTAATATAACAAGTTATTATGTGTGTTCAACCCATCCTATAAAGGCCTGAATTTCCATACCCTTTGAGTTGACTAATCACACCACACGTCCAACCCAAATTGCACAGAAACAGAATCATTAATAGAAAGAAGTTAGAAGATGAGAAATAGAAAGAAAGAAAAGTTAGAATAGAATAAAGCGAAGTGCACAAATCTCACAGCGAAACGAATAAAATATATTATATAACAAAACTCTTTAAAATACAAATCTGTTTTGTATATACATACCATCATCAGAGCACAACAGTTATTCCTGGAAAAGTATAAACAACTATTTCCAGATACAACATAGTACACAATGGAAAATATGACAGTCTATAGCTAACTGATGAAGCCTCCTGCTTCAAGCTCCTACAAGTGAATCTGTAAAATCCCGACTACTTGAATGCTCATAAAAATTTGGGCACCCAAGACTTTAGGGTTAAAAAAAACTCTGGGTTAGTCATGGGACTGGTGTGAGTAAACTCCAACCATTTGTTTAACTTTCAAAAATCCTTTCAAAAGAAATGATAATCGTAAGACCAATCCACACATAAACACCGATGGATTTTACCTTACGATAACCCAAAAATATTTTTGATATCAAATCCAATGATATTATAATAGTGTCTAAATCAAAAAATAGCAATCTAGATGAACGCTTGCATCTCACACTCCATATATAATATTAAATCAAAAACTGCAGGGCGATTATTGGAGATTGGATTCCGATTATGACAAGGTATGGAACCTCCTTTCGACAGTGTATCTCTAGAGGGGAGTACACTGGGTTCAACAAGAACGTCTTGCAACCCAGCCCACACATGGCTGGCTACTCATTTAGCTTAAGTGTACCGAGCATATTATCACCAATGGTTGTGATCAACAACTGTTACCGAAAGCATACAATAACGAATAGAATAAGAAGCAAATGAAATTTCTCTAGATCAGGTGATAATACCCCTAATTGGAATGACCCACTTGACCATGTGTCTGCACGATTTCTGTCATTTTTCGGTTGATGAGGCTTGAGGTCATGATTATAATTCAGAATATCTGGCCACCATTTGCTTTGAATATCACATCATCAGCCATTCGTCCATATACGTTGTCCTGGGACTGGACAAACTGAAGGCACTGTTCCATCAATCCATCTTGGGCAATTTTTACCTAGGATTAATAGAACAGCCCTTGCACTTCACTCCATCTTCAATTATCTTCGAGATATTTCGATTCACTACGCTTATGCCTATACGGAGTGGTTTTCAGAAGAAAAAAATTTGATCCCGGTCTCTCCGTATTGACAACGGAGGTATAAAATAAATTAAAACTTTGATAGTCAGTGATTTAACTATAAAAGAAAACATCCATACAACCAACAATCCTATTTCCAAATGGAAATTCTAAGATCAACTATCAAACAACACTGGCCCCTTTTTAAACTAATTTCTTATATATTATCATTTCCAATTCCCATTCGTTATCTTTCGTATCCTTTCAAAGCTCTATTTTCTCTCTTGATTCTTGAAAACATTTCCAATATCTAATTTCTTTATTTGAGAAAATATCTCTTATTCCAATTAGAAAACATTTCTAAATATTCACGAATCCTTATTTTCTATATTCAGAAAATATACCTTATTAATATCGAAAAATATTTCCATCTTCCATTTCTTAATTCCTCGTTGAGCAATTCATTTCATTTTCTATGCGTAGAAAATATTTCTCATTTTATTTGGGGAAAACATTTCAAAAGTCCTTTAAATTAACGCGATTTATAAAACATCGTTATTATAACTCAAACTATTAATCATTTATTAACTAACCATACTTCTAACCAATCTTCACTATAGAACCTTAACCGTTCCTTCATCAATCATGAAGTCAATTGAGTTGGGGTATAATTACCTCTCAGACCTTAATTGAACAACATTCTTAATTTTGAAATAGTCAAAGCTCACAACTTCAAACAAAACATTGCTTACGTGACTCTCAGCTAAGGATCCATTTCTTTTACGGAAAAACATTGATTATAACGATAGCGTTATAATCGCTGTTTCCAAATATTTGATTTATAAAACATTTATCATAACGATAGTATTAAAATCACTGTTTAGATTTATAAACATTTATTATAACGGTAGCGTTATAATCGCTGTTTCCAAATATTTGGTTTATAAAAAAATATAACTTACACTTATTAATTTCAATAAATAAATTAATAAGTAAATAAATAAGTAATTAAATATTTAATTTAATTCAAATGGAAAGTAAAATCAACTACTTCCCTAAATTCGATATAATCGAATTCCAATAAATAAATCTCATTTGAATACTCTATATTCGATTAATGTTCAAAACTTTTGAATAAATTTTATCATTTCATGTTAATTCAAATTCCAAATTCACTTTTGAATTTATCCTTTCCAAATCATTTCCAAATTCCATTATAATCATTTTAGTCTACTAAACGTTATCACACTTTATTTTATATTCCTTACTTCCCTCCACACCGGCAGTAGTTGATAACCATGGGCCCCCCTAAAACTTTGAGCTGCTTGAAACAACTTCTCACACCTCGATTGATACATATAATCGAAACTTCAATCCTAGAAATTAAAAAAATAGCTACTGTAATTTATTTACTTTTATTAAGACTCGGATTTATTTTATTGAATTTGAAGGGAACGATTTATTTGATTTTTACTGGACGAATTTGAAGACGGGAATATAAAAGAGGATTTGTGAATGAGGATTGTGAAGCACGGCTCTTGTATATATAAGTGAAGGACATATTCTTTTATTTATATATTTTTTCCTTCGGTTTTCAAGTGGCCATTCCGATTGGGAAAGCACACGGTGTTTTCAATTTTCAAAGCTATCAATCCATCAAGGATATGTCGACCACAAAACAAACGAATTTCTATTCTTTCCTTTTTATTTGGCTTGCCGAATTTGTTGAATTCAGCAGTTCTGAATTACTGCAAACACTGCCCGTAGAAAGCATGTGGATTGGTATGTTATTTATTGAAGTCTGACTTTGTGTTGATAGAAGAAAACTAGCCTAGTTTTTGTTTAAGAGTTTTCATATATGTCTTGTACATTACCAAAGATATAAGTTGTCACTGGGTTGAGTTGCATGTGTTTTCATTAATTTATTACTCCTTCCTGGAACAGTGTAGTGCAACACTGTAATGCATGTGTTGATTTGAGTGTACTGATTTGAATGGATAGGGTGGTAGTTTTGCGTGTGCGAGTATGGACCGTTTTTATCTTAGGCTTTAGGCTTTTTAAAATATGTGTTTTATTTGAAGTTTTATAGAAAAACGAAGTTTAACGACACTCCATCCCGTAAAACTCTATTTGTGTACGAGCCGTTATGGACCGAAATAAAAATATGACCGTGACAAGCAATGCATCATGATTCCGTAAATATAATAATATAGACAAGTTAACTTATATTGTGATATCCCAAAACGCTGGTATAGAGTGTAAAATACTTCAAATAACAAGGTTGCTTATTTTTAAGAATAAAAATTACCGAAAAATTCTATAAATTAAATTATAACTACGTCTCAAAAATCTTGTCCATATTCGAAATTAATATTTAATTATATTAAATAAACTGTTATGACTTATACACGACTCCACAGCGACTTTCTGAAAATTTGATTTGGACACAACTTACAATCTATAAGACAAAATTCTAATTTTTTGTTCTCATTAGAAAAATATAGTTAAACAGATTCGAACGTTTCTTGTTTCAAAGAAATCCAACTTATATCGGGTCATGTATTTTCAATTGAAATTAAAAACATTATAATAGGAACTATTACGTTGCTACAGCTCATTTTATAATCAAATTATAAATTAAATGTATTATGGTTATTTAATAAATGAAATCATTAATAAAATTCAAAACCAAATAATATTTAATCCTTTAAAATTAATAAATCATATAGTATTGCAAATTTAGCCATTTTCGGCTGTTTTGGAATTTAAATTATTATTTTATTATTTATATTATTTAAATATTCAAATCATTTGAATTCAAGTCGTTTAAATCTCCAAATCAACTATTAATAATTAAATAAATAAATTATTAAATCGTTAAAAATCCGAGATGTTAGATTCCATTCCCCTTGAAATAATTTCGTCCTCGAAATTGCCAAGTAGTAAAAATGCTATAATCCTAACTCCTCATAACCTACTTAGTTGGAATCTTATATTTTATATCTTCATAACCCAATTCTTACCTGACCTTCGAATTCTCATACCAATACTCGACCATTCATAATTCTTTCCAAATGATCTGTCCACCATTTTTGGATAATCCATCCTCACTTTCTTTTCTTCAATCCATATGCTCTTCTACATATACACACCCATTCCAATTGATTCTAAATCCATTTATCAATTTTATTATTCCACTTGAAATTTTATTAACCAATTCTGGTTTTTTATTTCAATTACAATTAACAACACGATTTTAAATTATTAAAAAAAATTTGAAAAATTTTTCTAACTCTTTAAATTTTCGAAAAAATTCGCTAGCATCTACTTTGCACAGCTCAATCGGTACAACCACAACCCGCCTTTTTAGGCCTTCTCCAATCCAAAAGAAAATCAAAAGCTAGGCGGCTAGCCCCATAGGCTTATAGAACCATCAAACCCAAGTAATATTGTAAATATGTACCTTTTTGTGGGGCGTAAATTCTATCTCATGCATTCGCTTCCATTTAGTATTTGCTTAGCATACATATATCCATTTCTAGTTGGTTTCAAATTAATCCAACTTCCAGTTTTTAACTCTCAAATCAACTTCTGATTGGTTCACTTCCATTCTATCAATTCAAATCTGATTTCTATTTAAGTCAATCCACTTATTATGCTTGAATCCATATTTACCACAATTCAATTTCAATTAACAACATCCAATATATATTCAACTTGCTTATTCATAAGTTGAATTTATATTAATATTTCGAATCTCAACATTTTCTTTATTAATTTCATTCGGAATTATTTCTAATCCAATCCAATTTTGTTTAGCTCAAGTTAAATTTCAATTAATTTGACATATTTTTACCTTTTCCATCTATTCAACTAATACAAGTTAATTTTTAATTTCAGAATTCCAATTTTCAGGTTTTATTTCAAGTTAGTTTGAAATCATATATATTTATATACATATATTTATAATCAACTCAATTCAAAACATTTGAATTTCTAAAACATCTTGTCTTTTTCAAACAAATTTTTCATTCCCAAATTACTATGGTAGCAATCTGTCACTCCAAAACTTGAAAATGAATACTGATAATGTCGCGATCCATTATCAGAATTATTTTCTCACCACTGAAGTGATTTTAGTGCTTAATCCATTTAAAAATCCATTTAAACCGTTCTTATTCAAAAATACTTTAAAGTAATGTTATATTACATTATAATATTTCAAAAAATATTTTCTAAATGCCCGAAATTTAAATTCCAGTTCTGATTTGAACTTAATCTCGGTTTATTTCATTTGTATACATTATCCATATACAAATTATATAACCATTTTAATATTTCA
Source organism: Allium sativum (assembly GCA_030737875.1). Classification (NCBI taxonomy): domain Eukaryota; kingdom Viridiplantae; phylum Streptophyta; class Magnoliopsida; order Asparagales; family Amaryllidaceae; genus Allium; species Allium sativum. The sequence continues at coordinate 132,355,495 of CM060912.1, forward strand.
TAATTCCATTTGATTGTAATAACAATCAACAAATTCATATATAATAATTCAAAAATTATTCCTTTTATACCAAAATAATTTTTGGGCAAAATTATTTCATTTACCCATTTTAAAATAATACTGTATCAAATTGCTTTGTTCGAGATTTTAGAAACACCTATCGATACAGTCGTACATTCTGTATCGACCAAAATTCATAAACCACACACAACCTAGGGTATTTCTAACTCCATCTCTATTGAATCACACCACAGAGCCAACGTTACTACTCAACCTTCAGCTCTGATACCAAATGTAATGGCCCGAATTTCCATACCCTTTGAATTGACTAATCACACCTTACGTCCAACCGAAATTGCATAGAATAATGAATCATTGATAGAAAGAAGTTAGAGGATGAGAAATAGAAAGAAAGAAAAGTTATAATAAAAGAAAACGAAGAACACAAATCTCACAGCGAAATGAATATAATATATTATATAACATAACTCTTTCAAATACAAATCTGTTTTGTACATACATACAGTCATCAGAGCACAACAGTTATTCCTGGAAAAGTATAAACAACTGTTTCTAGATACAACATAGTACACAATGGAAAATATGATAGTCTATAGCTAACTGATGAAGCCTCCTGCTTCAAGCTCCTCCAAGTGAATCTATAAAATCCCAACTACTTGACTGCCTGTACAAATTTGGGCACCCAAGAGTTTAGGGTAAAAAAAACAAAAAAAAACTTTGGGTCAGTCATGGGACTGGTGTGAGTAAACTCCAACCATTTGTTTAACTTTCAAAAATCCTTTCAAAAGAAATGATAATCGTAAGACCGATCCAAACATAAACACGGATGGTTTTTACCTTATGATAAACCAAAAGTATTTTTGATATCAAATCCAATGATATTATAATAGTGTCTAAATCAAATAAATAGCAATCTAGATGAACGCTTGCATCTCACGCTCCATATATAATATTAATTCAAAAACCGCAGGGAGATTATTAGAGATTGAATTCCGATTATGACAAGGTATGCAACCACCTTCCGATAGTGTATCTCTAGAAGGGATTATGTTTGCGAACAAATTAAACAATTGTAAACAACTGTAAAATCTGTTCGGCTTTCCTAAACAACAAGGATTGTTGTAGAGGATGTCGAACTCTAGGACCAAAAATATTTTAATTAATAAATCCAATCAAGTTATTCCTGGATTTTGTTTGATTGAAAACACAGAAAATAGCAGCAATTAAATAAAAAGGGAGATTTATATAATAAGAGAAAGCAATTAGGGGATAATGACATAGATTGGAATCATACTCATCAATAGCCAACAAATGAATACAGATCTAATTCATGATTCTGTTACAAACATGAATCAACGATAATTAGGTTCTTAGAAACTAATAAGTAAATAACGACAAGCATAGCCTATGCAGGAGCTCAGCTCTTAAACAACCATAGGCTATCAGGACAGATTCACTAATTAATTTCTAAAAACCTAAAATTATATCTAAATCTGATAATTGTTAGATCGAACATGAATATACCATGTGAAGGAGCATAGCTCTTAAACGATATAGAATATGAAGGTTTAGACCTAACCCTTGATTCAGATCCAGATTTACATGTATAAAGTCCTCATCTTTTGGCTATGTGATTCATATTGAATCATATCTATTAGCATCATCACCCCCTAATCAAAGGGGATTAGATAGACATAGCTAAAGAAGAAGAGAAAAAGAAACTAAATAACCTGAACATAAATAAAACTAAAACTAAATAGAACAGAGGAAGAATGATTTTATTCCAAGAAGAGAATTACAGAATAAAACCCAATGTCTTTTACAATGAATGAGATAAAGTGTATTTATAGCTAATATGACAAAGGCTACTTAGCAAATTCCATAATGTGGGACTAAAGAATTAGCCCAACTAACACTTAATCTAGTGTGAACGCAGCTGTAGAGTGAGAGACCTTGCAAATGAGCTAATGTGAACGCAATATGAGTCTTTAGTGAGCTAAATCTACCCAACTGAACTCTATTTGCAACCGTTCTTCAAGCTTTAAACTCTTCAAGCTTTAGTAATTTCAGCTTCACTCTTTTTAAGCAAATTCTTCATGGTTATCCATCAAATGCTCTAAACCAAGCTTTTTATCAACAATCTGAAAACACAGCTATAAATACACAATATTAATTATTTTAAATAGAAACTAGATAAATAAGCGGATAAAATATACACATTTATGTGTATATTATTCCTCATTGCATTTAGCGTATGCAACAAGCCGTTAAACCCCTTGGTGTCCCTAGTAGGACGAGTGTTGTCTCGTGAGGGTTTTCAACGGATACTACCCACAAAATCCAAAGCGTCTTGTGTACGCGGATTAATCAAACAATATATTTGAAGTCTTTCATATTCCAAGGATTTCGCCTAACTTCAATAATAACGGTTTCGCCCCAAATTGTCCATCCCATAATTGGTGCAAAAATGAATAAAAAATTTCGAGCTGAATCGCAATTCCTTGATAACACTGTAATTGTCTTGAAGGTTAAAAGCGTGGTGTCAACCAAAGTTCTACACATCGACAATGCGCACCCAATCATTTATTATTATTATTATTTGAACAATTTTGCACTAGTGTAACTGTAGTGTATTGGATGTGAGTTATGCATAGATGAAGGAGAATTTTTGTAAGTTCTAAAAAGATTATAGATAAGAGGGCAAGTGTATTAGTTTAATTTCAAGCTATAAAAGATAAAGTAATACTAAGGCACATATGGACGTTTTGTTTCCTTTCATCTCCTCAACTACAATCCTGGCTTCTAAGTACGGTATGATGGATGTGGATGGAATGGAAATGGATGCTTCATATCAAGAATGGTAAATGACTATTTTATTCTGAGAGACTCTCTCTTTATTGCTTTTTTTCTTCTTCTTTTTGAACAGTCCTTGGAATGTGAAGGTTGAATGCGACTTTGGTGTTGGGATTGAGGGATATGGATGGCATAAGGTAATGTTGTGTGGGGAGGCTTGTATGGCAGACGTGGATATGGGTTTAAGAACGTGATTAGGAGAAGTATGGTGACAGAAGAAGTGGATGGGAATTTTTGTTGAGCAATGGGGTTGCGCGGATGGTAGAGTGATGTAGGTGAAAGTGATACGGTGAATCGATATTTGTAGAAGGCAGAGAAGAAAATAGTCAAAAAAGGAATAAAATAAAACAAAAAAAAGAAATGTTGCCCTTTTTTTAATTGTAAGAATTGTAAAAAGGAAAGAGATTTGTAGAGAATTGGAAAGAAATGAATGAAAGAAAGGGGTAGGAAATTGTAGAGAAAACAGGAAAGAGATCAAAAAGAAAATTGCAGTCTTTTTTTTTCTTGTATAAAAAGAAATGTAAAGACAGGAAAAGGAATAAGAAAGGAAACAAATCAAACAAAAATTGCAATTCTTTTTTTTTCCTCTCTTGGTAGAAAGATTACAGTATCATTGCCTAACACCAAACCAAACCAATCAAGATTTTTTTTCTATCTATGCTAGAAAACAAAAGCGAACAAAATGAAATAAAATGTATTTTTTATTTTTTTTATATGGAAATAAAAATATAAGAAAGAAAATTATAACTCGAAGGATTTAAAAATAAAAATTATTTTTGGTCCTCGGCAACGACGCCAAAATTTGTTTGCGAACAAATTAAACAATTGTAAACAACTGTAAAATCCGTTTGGCTTTCCTAAACAAGGATTGTTGTAGAGGGTATCGAACTCTGGGACCAAAAATATTTTAATTAATAAATCCAATCAAGTAATTCCTGGATTTTGTTTGATTGAAAACACAGAAAATAGCAGCAATTAAATAAAAAGAGAGATTTATATAATAAGATAAAGCAATTAGGGGATAATGACATAGGTTGGATTCATACTCATCAATAGCCAACAAATGAATATAGATTTAATTCATGATTCTGTCACAAACATGAATCAAAGATAATTAGGTTCTTAGAAACTAATAAGTAAATAACGACAAGCATAGCCAATGCAGGAGCTGAGCTCTTAAACAACCATAGGCTATCAGGACATATTCACTAACTAATTTCTAAAAACCAAAAATTAGATCTAAATCTGATAATTCTTAGACCGAACACGAATATACCCTGTGAAGGAGCATAACTCTTAAACGACATAGAATATGAAGGTTAAGACCTAACCCTTGATTCAGATCTAGATCTACATGTATAAAGTCCTCATCTTATGGCTATGTGATTCATATTGAATCATATCTATTAGCGTCATCACCCCCTAATCAAAGGGGATTAGCTAGACATAGCAAAAGAAGAAGAGAAAAAGAAACTAAATAACATGAACATAAATAAAACTAAAACTAAATAGAACAGAGGAAGAATGATTTTATTCCAAGAAGAGAATTACAGAATAAAACCCAATGTCTTTTACAATGAATGAGATAAAGTGTATTTATAGCTGATATGACAAAGGCTACTTGGAAAATTCCATAATGAAAGAACTAGCCCAACTAACACATAAGCTAGTGTGAACGCAGCTGTAGAGTGAGAGGCCTTGCAAATGAGCTAATGTGAACGCAATATGAGTCTTTAGTGAGCCAAATCTACCCAACTGAACTCTGTTTGCAACCATTCTTCAAGCTTTAAACTCTTCAAGCTTTAGTAATTTCAACTTCACTCTTTTTAAGCAAATTCTTCATGCTTATCCATCAAATGCTCTAAACCAAGCTTTTTATCAACATTCTGAAAACACAGCTATAAATACACAATATTAATTATTTTAAATAGAAAACTAGATAAATAAGCGGATAAAATATACACATTTACGTGTATATCAGAATACACTAGGTTCAATAAGAACGTCTTGAAACCCGGCCTATGCATGGCTAGCCACTCATTTAGCTTGAGTGTACCGAGCACATTATCACCAACGGTTGTGATCAGCAGCCGTTACCGAAAGAATACAACAGCGAATAGAATAAGAAGCAAATGAAATTTCTCCATATCAGATGATATTACCCCTAATGGGAATGACCCATTTGGCCATGCTGCCTGCCCGATTTTTATCATTTCCCGGTTGATAAGGCTTGAGGTCACGATTATCTTTCAGAACATCTGGCCACCATTTGCGTTGAATATCACATCGTTAGACATTCGTCTATATACGTTGTCCTGGGACTGGACAAACCGAAGGCACTGTTCCATCAATCCATCTTGGGCAATTTTTACCTAGGATTAATAGAACAGCCCTTGCACTTCACTCCTTCAATTATCTTCGAGATATTTTGATTCGCAACGCTTATGCCTATATGGAGTGGTTTTTAGAAAATTAAATCCGATCCCGGTCGCTCCGTATTGACAATGGAGGTATAAAATAAATTAAAACTTTGATAGACAGTGATTTAACTATCAAAGAAAACATCTATACAACCAAAAATCCTATTTCCAAATGGAAATTCTAACGATCAACCATCAAACAACACTGGCCCCTTTTTAAATTAATTCCATATTATATTATCATTTCCAATTCCCATTTCCTATCTTTCATATACTTTCAAAGCTCAATTTTCTCTCTTGATTCTTAAAAAATATTTCCAATATCTAATTTCTTTATTCGAGAAAATATCTCTTATTCCAATTAGAAAATATTTCTAAATATTCACGAATCCTTATTTTCTATATTCAGAAAATATACCTTATTAATATCAAAAAATATTTCCATCTTTCGTTTCTTAATTCCTCGTTGACCGATTCATTTCATTTTCTATGCGTAGAAAATATCTTTCATTTTATTTAGGGAAAACATTTCAAAAGTCCTTTAAATTAACGCGACGTTATTAAACATTTTTATTGTAACTCAAACCATTAATCATTTATTAACTAACCATATTGCTAACCCATCTTCACTATCGAACCTTAACCATTCTTTCATCAGTCATGAAGTCAATTGAGTTGGGCTATAATTACCTCTCAGACCTTAATTGAACAACATTCTTAATTTTGAAATAGTCAAAGCTCACAACTTCAAACAAAACATTTCTTACGTGACTCTCAGATTCATTCTAAGGATCCATTTCTTTTACGAAAAAACATTAATTATAACGATAGCGTTACAATCGCTGTTTCCAGGTATTTGATTTTAAAAACATTTATTATAACGGTAGTATAAAAATAGCTGTTTAGATTTATAAAACATTTATTATAACGGTAGCGTTATAATCGCTGTTTACAAATATTTGGTTTATAAAAAATATAACTTACACTTATTAATTTCAATAAATAAATTAATAAGTAAATAAATAAATAATTAAATATTTAAATTTGATTCAAACGGAAAGTAAAAAACAACTACTTCCCTAAATTCGATATAATCGAATTCCAATAAATAACTCTCATTTGAATACTCTATATTCGATTAATATTCCAAACTTCGGAATAAATCTTGTCATTTCATGTTTATTCAAATTCCAAATTCACTTTTGAATTTATCCTTTCCAAATCATTTCCAAATTCCGTTACAACCATTTTAGTCTACTAAAGGTTATAACACTTTATTTTATATTCTGAATTTTGAACTAAAACTCATCGTTTTCTTTTAAACAATTACCCATTTCCCATTTCATTCAATTTCCAATCTGGATTCATATTTCAAATCTTAATTTCCTTTAGAGATAATTCATTTGAAAAATATTTATTTTAAACCATTATTCACTTAAATCGTGAATATTTTTTTATATATACAATCAAATCAGTTTGATTTCGTACTTATAAATAATATCTTAAACCCAAATTCTATTTATAACTTCTATTCAGAATTTTCCATACCAGTCTCATTTGTATTGCAATCATTTAAAATCTCTTCTATAATTTCTTTATAAATTTGCTAAGTACAAATCTCATTTCAAATATTGGTTTCAAAACTGATTTCCACTTTTCCATATAAATACAAATTTGAATTTCTATTTCGATTTATCCAATGAGGAATAATCCACTTAATTTATACTCTTGTTTATAAAGAACTTCTTGTTTTCTCTATTAACATGTTCTTAATTTCAACTCTATTCCAAATTGCATTTCTATTTTTGGGAATAAATTTCCTTTTTAAAACTCAATTTCATTTTCTATATTTGAAAATATTTTACGGTATTTAAATACCAAAATTCCAGGGCCAGGGAATTCAACACAACATAATCAATCAAAGCATATATCATATTAACTAACAAACAATAATATAAATATTGAGGGATCCAGTTGGATCCCTCCAAACTGTTTCCCTGCATCAACAGATGTTAATCAACATCAATAATATTATTTTCACATCAATATGGAAAACAAAATCTATAATCAATCAAAGATTTATATAACTATATTAACCATTTCAACCAATTTTATCAACCATTCATCCAAACAATCATCGCATAGTATAAATTTACTATAAATAAATTTAAAACTCGTTTATATAAAAATATAAACGAGTCAGAGTTAGTGAGTTTACTCATCTTGGTTCACAGTTGACGGTTTCTGCTTTTGTTCGTTTCAATATCAAATAGGCAAGTGATTCTATTACGAAATCCCAGTAGCCTTGTTTTCAGCGAAACCAGTTCCACAATGTAAACCTCGTCGCTACGGTTTCAACATGTCCAGTTCGGTGAGATTCTTTTCACATATGACTAAGTTACACAATTTTAAACATCCATGATTTTATAATTAAATATAACTTAATCCCTAATTATAATTAATTAAATTTAATCACTTTGTATTACGTTAAAAAGCTGATCCCTCTTAAATCTCCCCTTTTTCCCTGCTGAAGCCAGTCAAACTCGACACAGTATTATTTCCACACGCTTCCTTATGCCTTTTCACTCAACACCATGCTTTGCTAACTCAAAAAAATCAAGTCTAACCACAATACTCACTTCCATTTTCCATGACAACAAAACCACATCTTCCTCATTTCATTACCCAACTCCAATACTTCTAACCACAATAACATTCGCCAGTATCATCGAGCCATATTAAATAAGTAGCTAATCACCTTAATTAATATTTAAATTAATCCTGTGTTTGCTTTTTCTAATCTTTCTTCCATTTTAAACTTCTGAAGCCTTTCCGGCATATTTAGCAATCACCATCATCATGTCTTTGACCCCCTTGTCTGCCTTTACACTATGTTAAAACACAAAACTAAAGCCATCATGCTTATTCCCATCACAATATCCCTCACCCCCACTCATCTCAGCTCACGAAGGAGCTTCCTAAACCCCCAAACCATCGTTAACGTTAACACAGGACTGTCGCTCGCCTTCTTCCTAGCACTAAGTCGCTACTTCCTATTGTTCAAAAAAAACAAAGACAATGACATCTTCAAAAACACACACCACTCCACCTCAATTTACTCATGTCAGTTTCATTCCTAAGTAAGCAAAATGCATACCGCTGCTTCACCATCCATTTCCTCCTTGTATTCTCCTCCAACTCTCACACCATCGACTTCACCAATTCCCAAAATGTCCTCCTAACCGCTCGTCTACTCCGCCTAGACAACATGCTAACCTCCATTTTCCTTACTTCCATCCACACCGGTCGTAGTTGGTAACCATAGGCGTCCCTAAAACTTTGAGCAGCTCGAAACACCTTCTCACACCCCAATTGATACATATAATTGAAACTTCGATCCCAGAAATAAAATAATTCACTGTTGTAATTTATTTACTTTTATTAAGATTCGGATTTATTTTATTGAATTTGAAGGGAACAATTTATTTGATTTTTACTGGAGGAATCTGAAGACGGGAATATAGAAGAGGATTGTGAAGCATGGCTCTTGTATATATAAGTGAAGGACATGATATTTTATTTGTATATTTTTTCCTTTGGTTTTCAAGTGGCCATTCCGATTGGGAAAACACAGAGTGTTTTCAATATTCAAAGATGTCAATCCATTAAGGATATGTCGACCACAGAACAAACAAATTTCTACCCTTTCCTTTTTTTAATTGGCTTGCCGAATTTTTTGAATTTAGCAGTTCTGAATTACTGCAAATGTTGATCGTAGAAAACATGTAGATTGGTACATTATTTATTGAAATCTGACTCTGTGTTGATAGAAGAAAACTAGCCTAGCTTTTTGTTTAAGAGTTTCCATATATGTCTTGTATGTTATCAAAGATATAGGTCGTCGCTGGGTTGAGCTGCATGTGCTTTCAATAATTTATCACTCCTGCTTGGAACAGTGTAGTGCAACACTGTAATGCTAGTGTTGATTTCAGCGGATAGGGTGGTAGCTTTGCGTGTGTGAGTATAAACCGTTTTTATCTTAGGCTTTAGGCTTTTTAAAATATGTGTTTTATTTGAAGTTTTATTTAAAAAAATGAAGTTTAACGGTACTCCATCTCGTAAAACTCTATTCGTGCTTGAACCTTTACGGACAGAAATAAAAATATGATCATGACAAGCAATGCGTAACGATTCCGTAAATATAATAATATAGACAAGTTAACTTATGTTGTAATATCCCAAACGCTGGTATAGAGTGTAAAATACTTCAAATAAAAAAAATTGCTTATTTTTCAGAATAAAAATTACAAAAAAATTCTATAAATTAAAAATCTTGCCCTGATCTGAAATTAATATTTAATTGTATTAAATAAACCGTTATGACTTATACACGAATCCACAGCAAATTTCTGAAAATTTGATTTGGACATAACTTACAATCTATAAGATGAAATTCCGATTTTTTTACTTTCATTAGAAAAATATAGTTAAACAGATTCGAATGTTTCTTATTTTAGAAATCCAACTTATATCGGATCCTGTATATTCAATTGAAGTTGAAAACGTTATATTACGAACTACCGCGTTGCTGCAGTTCGTTTTATAATAAAATTATAAATTAAACATATTATGGTCGTTTAATAAACGAAATCGTAAATAAAATTCAAAACAAAATAATATTAAATCCTTTTAAATTAATAAATCATATAATATTGCAAATCTAGCCAATTCCGACTATTATGGAATTTTAGTTATTATTTTGTTATTTAAATATTCAAATCATTTGAATTCAAGTCGTTTAAATCTCCAAATCAACTATTAATAATTAAGTAAATAATTTATTAAATCGTTAAAAATTCGGGACGTTACACTTCCCCAAAACATCTACCCAGATGCTTGTATAACTACTATAGTGATTCAGTTTTTAGCCTATACATCTGGTACTTATAATATTCTAACATGTTATTTACTTAATTTATGTATTAAGTCAAATATGCATGTTTACACATATGCATACTATTCAATCAATTATGCCCCCAAATTATAGCATGCATAAGTTTATGCATGTTATCCATTTTTATCAATTTACAGCAAATATACGAAAATTACCCCTTTTATCCATTTACATCAAATATAAACGTGTGCATATTATTCCTTTCCCAAATTATAGTTAAACAATCCTCGGTTTAACAATATTCCTAAGTTTCCCTTTTTATGTCATTTCTTATTATCCAAATTTCATTGTACGCAAACTTTGATCGGGCATGGCCTAGGATTCCAAAGGCTTAGCGTAAACAAAAAGGAAAAAACTGGGAAAGGAGAACATAATCAAATCACACAGGTATATAGGTAAGACTGGGAATAAACTAAAATAGTAGATATAGGGAAAAGGAAGATAGATACACATAACTGATTAATTATCCAATAGTATAGGCATGTATTTCACTTATATTAATGGCATAGGTGATTAACATTGAAGAACATGCATATCAATTATCTTATAAACACTGTATATCCTAAACCCAATTTTATTTAACTGTCATGATATAGTTAGGAATCAGATCTGAAAATAAAAGGGAACTCACATAGGGTCTTGGTTAAGAAGAGATTAAATATTATATATATATATATATATGCCATTGTAGAACAGTCCAATCCTATCCCCTTTTGTTGTTGTTTGCAAATCTTGAATGTTATCTTTGTAGATTTAGGCTTCAGCAACATTCCTACATTATATATATTTATTCAGAATAGATTCGCGGAGGTAGAAGGTATGAAGAATGTGTGTTTTAAAATGGGATAAAACCACCTATTTATAGATTTGCAGAGTTAACCTATTCCTTTAGATTATAGGGTTTAAATCTAAACTGTCCATGTAGCGCTGAGTCGGTACGAACCTAGCCAAAATTGTATGAATACACAATTTAAATTTTCCTCGGATCTGGGTGGGTCGACCCATAGGTCGACACAACGTGACTTGGGTCGACCCACAGGTCGACCTAAGCCCATTGTGGGTCTCCCCCTAATGGTCCATTTCCGCGTGTTTATGTCATTTGGATTATTTTTAAATTATATTTATATGTAGCCCCTTACATGTATACAAACTTCTAATGCTCATAACTTCTTCATACGTTGCCTGTTTTACGCAAACTTGTGGTCAATCTAAACCAGAATTCTGAGACGAACGAAATGAAAAACCAGTTTTATTTAATTTTAATATTTAATTAAGTAATTCTCATTTTATTATCTTTAAAGTATGGTTATAGTGTATTAAATTTTGGGGTGTTACAATTTTCCTATGAGACTAATAGTAGATCTATACAAAGTTACGAACCCATGATTCTTATTTTTAGATCTGACTTTATGAATCGGTGGAAATAATTGCTTGTTATTACATATTGTTCTGGATGACTTTTATGCACGAATTTGTTTTCTGAATGTTTGAAAAAGCCTTAGAGTGACAGACCTGGAATTAGGATTTTACAAAAGAGTCCAAAACCAAAATGCTCATATTTGCACTAAGCTTGGAGGACATGAGATGGAATATCTCCGGGGATTGTTCAAAAAATTCAGGATCGCTTGGAGTTCGTTCAGAGGAGTGAACATAAATTTATATTTTATTAATTTTTATTTCACCTCATTTCAATTTCTGCACATTTTTTCCATGTTTTCTTTGATTTTCCGTCAAAGACTGTATTATGAAAGGATTATGTTCTTTCATTCAACTCCATCTTCATGCATCCTTCATTCTTGCCTTCCACGAATTCAATTCCTATGAGGTTTTCATTTGGAATCATTTCTAGATAAATCTAGGCTATTCCAAAAACATTGTTTACAAAGTAGAATTGATACCTGTTTTTTCTTGATTAACATGGTTGAATTTTTCTGGTTTCTGAGAAAGTGCCTTATCTTTTTGTGTCCACCAAATTTGTGTATCATTACCAATTTAAAAATACAAAAAATAAACATGCATTTGTAGCTTTAACCTTTTTGTAGCATTAGTTAACTAATACATGATATGGTAGACACACATAATGAAAACAGAAGTTGCTTGTCTTGCTTCGAGCTAGTCTACTATAGGTACATTCATTCCCAGTCGTTCCGACCTGATTTTAACTCCAACATTCTAAACGTCTACTATCTCGGTTGAAACAGCAGTTTTATAATATTACTATTGCCTTATTGGAGAATGCAACTTTCTTCTGTTTGTTTCGAATTGTAAAAAATAAAAATAAAATGATATGTTATATATGATAGATCATATATTTAAGTGATTAGATCCGATCATATTTGTAGATGGAAGTTTTGAATTTTAAAATTAATTTAGCTATTATGTGTTATTTTTAAGTGATCAATATTTTAGGGACGTTATGAAATTTAAAGAAAGTTAAATTAGCAGACTCTCTTTCTAAAGTTTGCATAATATCTATCAAGAGACAATTTTGGTACTTTAGGCATGTGAGGTTAAAGCTTAGTCTAATGCTCATAAAATTCGCGATATATCATATTATTCTCTTCGCCCACTACTACTTTTGAATTTATCCATAACAAGTAGTTGATTTACGTTATTTAACTGCAAGCCATCCTGACATAATGATGAGTGTATGTTTGTGTGCACGATTTCAAGCTAATCCTAAAGAATCACATTTAAGGGCAGTGAAATGGATTCTAAGATATCATAATAATAATAAGGACTTCGGTCTTTTTATCCAAAAGGATGTCCATTCGAATTAGTTTCTTACAGTGATGCTGACTTCGGTGGATTCCGGACGGATAGAAAATGTACAGGTGGTATGTGCCATTTCATTGGAAAATCACTTGTATTTTGGTTTAGTAAGAAACATAATTGTGTATCACTCTCTAAATGTGAAGCAGAATACATATCTATGGCTTTAGCTTGTGCACAAGTAATCTATATGAAACAAACACTCAAAGATTTTGGAGTAAATTTAAGTAAATCAACAATATATTATGATAATACAAGTGCGATAAATTTATCCAAAAATCCAATAAATCACTCTAGAACTAAACATATAAGCATCTGACACCTTTTTTTACCAGACAACATAGAAGAAGATATTATCAATTTAGAATATATCTCAACTGAAAATCAGATTGCCGATATATTCACTAAACCGCTATTAGAAAATTCTTTTATTAAACTAAGATGTGAATTGTAACGTACCGCATTTTTATCGGTTTGTATTTGAATATTTAAATCAGTTTAAATATTGAATTCGTAATATAAGTGGATTTATATATGAATTAAAACGAAGTTGAACGTATAGAAATATATATTAAATATAATCGAACTCGTAATATCGCGGCAGTTTGTAATTTAACGTTCAGAACTTCTACTGAGTGTACATGACCCGTTATTAGTCGGGTTTCTTTGAAACAAGAAACATTGGAATTAGTAGAACTATATTTTTCTAATGGAAGTGAAAAATCGAGATTCCGGATTATATATTATAAGTTATATCCAAATTAAATATTCAGAAAAGCAGCGGCATATTTGTTTTTGGCCATAACGGTTGTTTAAATATATTTTAATATCGGATTCGAATTTGGACAAGATTCTTTTGAGGCGTAGTTATAATTTAATTTTTAGAATTTTAATGTAATTTTTAATTAATTAAATACGCAACTTTTTATTTGGAGTATTTTGCACCCTGTGACAACATTTAGAGTTTCACAATATGAGTTAACCTACCGATATTACTATATTTATGGAATCGTGGCACCCCATGGATACGATTGTATTTTTATTTTTACCCGTCGCGCCTCAGATATGAACATAAATCTTCACGAAACACGATACAATTAAACTTTAAAACATATACATATCCTTCACGGTTTCTATTAAGTACTATTTTATTTACTTAATATCTAAGACATATAATATACATATTACACCTGGGGACACTTTGGGGAATATCTCATGTTTCTTACAGCAAATAGCTAAATACATGTAACACCCCACCTCCGCCAGTGCCACTCTTGCAAGGGCACTGACTTTGGAGGGGCGTTTAAACAAGGTAAACATGCATGCAGATATCACAAGACAGAACATATAAGTAAAAAAAAAACAGAGTAAATATAGCAGCGGATAAAAACTAGCATATCAAAACCATAAGTTAAGTTACAACACAGTACTTGATCATTATTTTCCATAAACAAAGTCTAGAAACATAAAACTGGAAACTGGAAAGGAAAACATAAAGTAGCTATCCCCAAGATAGAAAACCATAGCGAGTTCAAGTCCAAAGCATACATGAGCTATCCAGGAAAAGCAGCTAAGATCCGAGCTAAGTACTGGTATTCCCGCCCTGTAAACCTGGGGGGGGGGGGGGAACGAAAGAAAAGAGGCGAAAGAAAATGGGTCAGTCAAAAGACTGGTAAGTCCTACCTACTATTGTACAACAACTAATAAAGTTAACTGTATATGTAAACAAGGATGAGTCATAGGATGATAACTGGCATGGAAAAAGTCAACAATATAGATCAAGTGTGGCACCGCATATACAAGGTTGAGGTTTGCACCAAGTGTACTAGTATCACAAGTCATGTCAAGTGTAAACAAGAAGTGATCCCCAGGCCCAAGTTTGGCCCAACATCATGAATGACCTAAACCAATGTCCAACTAGCACGGTCTAGTCGATCGGCTCTCCTAAAGCCTAACTCGTCAAGTGTCGGTGTCATACGGCCCAACTACGAAGTGTAGCTAAACTGTGCTAGGTCCACCCTAGGGTGTATCAAGTCCTAGGGTGTCAACCACTGACACAAACCAAGCACGCACAGTTTAAACCTACTGGTGCCCGTGCCTGCTTTTTCAACTCCGGACCATGTGCACGACCATGGCCCGCCTGAACCTACACCGGCGCACCTACACAGCCGTCGTCTTGGTCGCTTACATGTCATCCCAGTAATCGTGCCCCACCCTAGCCTAGTCCATAGGGTATCATGATACAACTAAGAGGGTTACTGGTGCAAAGGACCACGTAACTAGGGTTTCCTTAATGGGTTAAACGTGGTTAACCCAACTCATCCAAGTACCAAGTTGGTTAAGTGTACCCAAGGTTCATGACTTAACCCTATCAACCCATCGTGTTTAATTGGTTAAGTATTCAAGCGGTCCATGACTTAACCCTACCATGTGGCATTAATTAATTTTATGCACCCAACCTCTCACATTAGACCTTGTTGTGGTTACTAGTTAGGCCGGGCGGGTCCGGGTAGGTTTACACCACAACTTAGTCTAACCTCGGGTTTCACGTGAAACATGACCAACTACTCACATTGGGTCTTATTGCTTGTAGCCACTAGTTAAGCCGGTCGGTTCCGGGTAGGTTTATGCTACAAGCTCAACCCAACCTCGAGTTGGCCATCCTCATGTTTTCTTAGTGTCATGTCCATCATGTTTCCAAAACACATTACAAATTTTCAAGCAATTGGGTAGACCTAACTTAATAGGTAAATTCCCAATGGGTAGACCTAACTTAATAGGTAAATTCCCAAGCTTACGTTTTTATGTCTTTTAAGTTTACCCAACCCCAAACGCAATCCCCTCGCTTACATATCGCAATAGCGCATAAAGGATAGAAAGAGGGAACTTGGCAAAATCATGACATAAAGGTGTTGGAGCCACAAGTTAAACATGGTGGCATATGAGACAAAGATGTGATCACAAACTTGCATATCATGTTATCAACTTGCAAAATATTCCTAAGCATGCATAACATCATTTTAACTTGCATAGTGTTCATATGCATGCATAACATGGTTTCAACTTGCATAAGGTTCATATGCATGCATAACATGGTTTCAACTTGCATAAGGTTCATATGCATGCATAACATCAAACTTGGCAAATAGGCGGAACATGGCCATAGATAGCATGAGATAAGGACTAGTAACATGCATATAACATTATATGCATGTTAATACAAGGTTTATGAGAGTTTCAAAGTTGCATCATGCAACATTCCCAACCAAAGATCACATCTTTCTATGCATAAAGCCAAGGTAATGACTTTACTAACATGCATAGAGTAAGCTTATGCATAAAATCATAAGATCAAAGCACATATCATGATTAACCCCAAACTCAACTTGCAACATAACATATTAACTTCATAGTTAAAATACAAGAGTAGAAATAGGCTTACAATGCTTATGTGGACTCAAATGAGTATAGCAAATGTAAGAAGCCCCTTATGCAACAAATTAAAACTCCAAAATGCAAGCAAACTTGATCAAGACTCCTCCTTTATGATGCCAATAGAGAAACAAGACTTTAATGCAAGCTAAAGAGGATCATACAAGCCTAAATACACTTGTATGCATGGAAATCTCTTAGAAATTTGATTTAGGAATTTTATGAAGAGAGTGGAGGCCATGAGAGGATTGATTTTGCCATAGTTTAGTTGTATGAATGAATAATGATGATTTAGGGTAGGTCAGGGTCTTATTTATAGAGTAGGCAAGTCTTTTAGGCCATAGGATTAAACCTAGATTCAATCCAAGCCATCAAAGCATGTCTTGGGGAAGAAGTCAAGTGTAGGAACCATCTAGGGCCTTTAGATTAAAGATGAACCATGAGAACCATCCAAATGCAAAATCTGCATTTGAGCGAATCGGCCCACGGGTTGACAGCCAAACACCCTGGATTAACCCCTAGTCGACCCAGCAGGCTCGGGTCGACCTCAAAAATCAGCCGGTTCGGTTATTCCCCTCTCCCAATTCGCTGTTTTGAACATTTTTGCATATTTATTTATTTAATTTTCAATTATATATATATATATATCAATATATATATATTTCTCTGCGCAACCCATTTCACTTAATTAAGTATACTTTAATTTGGGAATTTTTCGTGAAACTTCGCGAGGCCATATCTTGGTCATACGGACTCCGATTTTCGAAAACTCGGACTCTATTTCGCGTATTTTTCCGAGACGAATGCAATGGCATAGCCCGTTTCCCTTGATTCATAATTTACAGTTTAATTCTGCCTCCATTTATGTTATAACATGTTATTCAAAAATACGGGTTGTTACATTCTCCCCTCCTTAAAGGATTTCGTCCCCGAAATATCCAAGTTAGGAAGAACGTATCCTACCATCCATCATCCATCTACTCAAAACATCATCCACGAGCAATCATTGTTCTTAAAAGGTTCTAAATGCTGTATGATCATATGCAAAGGTGTGTGTATATGTACTTATCTAATGCAAATATCATCAATGCAGATTATGTTAGTGAAATGAATCCATATGTATGCAATTCCTAACATAATGTATAACATCTATATGTGTGCACATCACATACATCCATATGCAACATCCATGTGATAACACAAAAATTTTCATCCATGAATAAGCATAAACACTCATGCATATGCAATATGAGAGTGTGTGAGCCGATCTTAGTGCCTAATGTGTATCATGCATCCACGAGTATCCACTTGCAACCACTTGCAACCATCAAGCATAACATGTTTCAAATACATGTTTCATCCAAAGGGTTTCTACCTAAGGTTCTCATGACAAGGTTAGCACGATAACTAGATAAACATGGATAGCAAAGAGAAAGATATGCTAACAAAGAAAAGAGATTGAGAGTGTACCCTCAAAAAGGAATGGATAAAGCCCACGCATCTTCTCCTCGGTTTCCCAAGTTGCGTCTTGTTCGGCTTCACCCCATTGAACCTTCACCAACTTGACCTCTCGATTCCTTAGCTTCTTGGTCTCCGTCCCCAAGATACGAATCGGAGCTCTCCTCAAAGTAGCTTCTTTCTCCACTTCCACATCTTCCAGAACACTTGGCTCAACAACCTCTGCTAACTCATGTAAACACTTCCGGAGATGCGAGACATGAAAAACATCGTGTACTCCGGCAAGCTTCTCGGGCAATTTCACTCTATAAGCCATCTGCCCAATCCTCTCTATAATAGGGAAGGGTCCAACAAATCTCGGTGCTAACTTCCCAACGGCTCCAAATCAGACCACATTCCGCAAAGGAGAAACCTTCACAAAAACCATATCTCCAACATCAAACTCCAAATCAGATCTTCGCTTATCAGCATAGGATTTCTGTCGGTCTTGGGCCGCTTTCATCCGTCTTCGAATCAACTCGATCTTCTCGGATGCATCTCTGATCATATCAGGCCCAAGTATAAGCTTATCTGTAGTCTCCCACCAACATGTAGGCGACTTGCACGGCCTCCCATATAAAGCTTCAAATGGTGCCATCCCTATGCTTGCTTGATAACTGTTATTATATGCAAACTCAACAAGAGGAAGATGGTCTTCCCAAGTACCACCAAAATCCAGAATACAAAGCCTTAACAGATCCTTGAGTACCCTATTCACCCTTTCGGTTTGACCGTCCGTCTGTGGGTGATAAGCAGTACTTAGATTCAACCTCGTGCCCATGGCTTCTTGCAAGCTATTCCAGAACTGACTTGTAAAGATTGGGTCACGGTCACTGACTATACTAGAAGGGACTCCATGAAGTCTCACAATCTCACGAAGATATACAGACGCTAGCCAAGATGTGGTCCTCTTGCTCTTTACCGGAATGAAATGAGCACTCTTCGTAAGTCTGTCCACAATAACCCAAATGCTCGTATTCCCTTTCCTTGACCTTGGTAGCCCATCAATAAAATCCATGGAAATACTCTCCCACTTCCAAAGTGGAACGTCTAGAGGATGCAATAGCCCACCGGGCTTCTTCGACTCGGCCTTAACTTGCTGGCAAATGATACATCTAGAAACAAACTCTGCCACATCCTTCTTCATCCCAGGCCAAAAGAAAATACGCTTCATATCTTTATACATCTTATCTCCGCCTGGATGTATAGTCAACTTAGAGCGATGCGCTTCCTCAAGAATTTTTCTTAATAGATCTCCTACCACTGGAACACATAACCTTCCATCTCTCCTCAACCAACCCTTGTCATCAATAGAATATCGAGCGAGATGACTAGACGTCTCTCCTCGAATCAGCTTATCCATAATCTCAACTATCTGAGGGTCTTCTTTCTGTGAAGCCCCAACTTGATCAAGAAGGGTAGGTCTGAGTTCCAGAGATGCTAATGAACCGGTCATCGACTCAATTGCCAAAGAGAAATCAAAGGTTGCCACATACTCTAAATTCTTCATCTCAACGAATAGAGGACTTAGGGTCAACCTCTTTCTGCTTAGTGCATCAGCCACAACATTACCCTTGCCAGGGGTATATGCTATCTCGAAGTCATATGATGCCAAGAATTCCATCCACCTTTGCTGCCTAAGATTCAGATCTTTCTGCGAGAAGAGATACTTGAGTGATTTGTGATCAGTATACAACTCAAACCTTTCGCCTAAAAGATAGTGGCGCCAGGACTTGAGTGCAAAGACAATCGTCGCTAACTCCAAGTCATGAGTGGGGTAGTTCTTCTCATGAACTTTAAGTTGCCTACCCCCATAACATATCACTCTTCTCTCCTGCATCAGAACAGCGCCTAACCCCATGCCACATGCATCGGTATACACGGTAAACATTTTACCGCCATCGGGTAATGCCAAAACTGGAGCTGTAGTAAGGGCCCTTTTGAGCCTTTGAAAAGCAAGCTCACACTCTAAGTCCCATGCAAAGACTAAGTTCTTCTTCGTCAATCTAGTGAGAGGGGCCGAAATCTTAGCGAAGTCTCTAATGAACTTCCTATAGTAGCCTGCCAGACCGAGAAAGCTTCGCACTTCGGTTGCATTCCTAGGAGTCTTCCAGTCTTGAACTGCAACCACTTTCGCGGGATCCACAGCTATACCCTGCTTAGAAATTATATGCCCAAGAAATCGGACTTCCTTTCTCCAAAAGTGGCATTTGGAGAACTTGGCTTTCAACTGATGGCCTCTAAGCGTATCCATCACTTCCTTGAGGTGTCTAGCATGTTCTTCCTCGTCTTTTGAAAAGATCAGAATATCATCCACGAAGACAACAACAAACTTGTTAAGGAACTCCCTGAACACCCTACTCATCAAATCTACGAAGTAGGCGGGTGCATTAGTCAAGCCGAATGGCATAACAAGCCATTCAAAGAATCCGTCTGGAGTCCTAAATGCAGTCTTATCAATGTTGTTTTCGGCCACTCTAAGCTGATGAAATCCGGTGGCTAAATCAAGCTGAGAGAAAACAGAAGCACCAACAAGCTGGTCGAAGAGGTCATCTATCCTCGGTAATGGATGCCTATTCTTCTTGGTCAGCTTGTTCAACTCTCGATAATCAACACATAGACGAAGCGAGCCGTCCGCCTTAGTAGCGAACACTACAGGAGCACCCCATTCAGAAATGCTTCGCCTAATAAAATTCTTCTCAAGTAGCTCCTTGATTTGCTTACTGAGCTCTCTCCTTTCACGCGGGGCCATGTGCCTAACTGGTAAGGAGACTGGCTTAGCATCATCAACCAGATAAATGCGGAAATCTATCTCTCGCTTAGGGGGTAACCCCTTAACTTCTTCAAAGACATCAGGGTATTCTCGAACCACCCTTACAGATTGCAGATCATCGATGGACGAGTCAAGAGATTCAAGATAACATAGCATGACGGGATCTAGCGGGTAGCAAGAAATCTCTAGGGTATTACCCAGGTGAGTCATGAGTCTCACCACCCTATGCTCACAATCGAGAATGGCTCCATAGCGGGACAACCAATCCATGCCCAAGATCAACCCGTATCCCGTGAACCCGAGAACATAAGCATCACACGAGAATTCTACGGTCAAGATAGAAATCCTCAAATCCATACAGATCATAGATAAATAGGCTGAACCCCCATTCGGATTTGAAACACTAACGGGATCCTCAACAAGACTAGTACTTAGGTGCAAACTTCCAACAACATCAGAAGAAATAAAGGTATGCGATGCGCCAGAAATAGTACCTCGGTCCTGAAATGGAGTGGTGTTGAGAGCATGCACTTGCCCTCCAGATGAACCTGCGCGCTGAGTTTGTCCATGCCCCTGCTTCTTAGGGCAATCCTTGCTAAAATGTCCCGTCTCTCCACAGTGAAAGCATCCACCCAATTTCATTCTCTTCTTCCTACAGTCCTTGGCCACGTGCCCAACAATCCCACAGAAGTGGCACTTTCTTGTGTCCTTTGCCTTGTTCTTGTTGCCCTTGTTGTTCTTGTTGTTCTTGTTGTTCTGATTACTCTGATTCCCTCCCCACTTGGAGTCTGCCTTCTTAGGCTGAGTCTCATTGGGCTTGACTTCTTTCTTCCCATTCTTATCCTCTCCCTGCAGCAATGCCATGTCTACTAGGCTCTCGAAAGTGGCCCCCATGGGTATGTGTGACATGGCTAGACCTTGTAATGGCTCATTTAACCCTCGTGCAAAACGTAGAGCCTTCTTCTCGGGAGTATTGACCATGTCCAAACCGAATCGGGCAAGCTGGTTGAACTTATTCACATATTCTCTCACAGTCATGTCTCCTTGCTTCAAGGCTATGAACTTCTCTAGTTGCAAATTTGCCTCCGCAGACGATACAAACTTAAGCCCAAACCTTGCCCTAAAGTCGGCCCAAGTTTCTACGGGCCTAGTAGCACTGGTGACCTCCCACCAATAAGAAGCTTCCTCCTTTAGTAGCCAAACCGCCAACAGAACCTTTCTACGGTCCTCTATATCAAAGATGGCAAAGAGATCTTCGGTCTCCTTCAACCAATTTCTTGCTTCCACAAAAGTCTCCGTCCCAATAAAATTTTTGCCACCCATTGCCTTGAAGTCCTTGCAAACCTTGGCGAAATCGGCTTGTGGTTGCTGAGGGGGAGGAGGAGGGGGTGGAACCTCAGTGATAGTGGGAGTGGTTGCTGGACCTGCATTGTTCGCCCTAGCTTCCAAGTACCTCCGGAACCATCCGGGAATGGTGACTCCCTCAGGAAGATTGAGATCGGCCATGCTGAAAAAGGAAAATGTAGATTTAGAACTAGCAAACGAAGGATAGTGCTTATGGCTCTTGGGGGATAGCCTTTCAAAATAAACTAGACTTTTCTTTGGAAAATACTTAATTGGTTTTGAAAATAGCTTTTAAAAGTAACTTTAAAACCCTTTTTGCTCCAATCTTGTAAACCTTATGCTCTGATACCAAATGTAACACCCCACCTCCGCCAGTGCCACTCTTGCAAGGGCACTGACTTTGGAGGGGCGTTTAAACAAGGTAAACATGCATGCAGATATCACAAGACAGAACATATAAGTAAAAAAAACAGAGTAAATATAGCAGCGGATAAAAACTAGCATATCAAAACCATAAGTTAAGTTACAACACAGTACTTGATCATTATTTTCCATAAACAAAGTCTAGAAACATAAAACTGGAAACTGGAAAGGAAAACATAAAGTAGCTATCCCCAAGATAGAAAACCATAGCGAGCTCAAGTCCAAAGCATACATGAGCTATCCAGGAAAAGCAGCTAAGATCCAAGCTAAGTACTGGTATTCCCGCCCTGTAAACCTGGGGGGGGGGGAAACGAAAGAAAAGAGGCGAAAGAAAATGGGTCAGTCAAAAGACTGGTAAGTCCTACCTACTATTGTACAACAACTAATAAAGTTAACTGTATATGTAAACAAGGATGAGTCATAGGATGATAACTGGCATGGAAAAAGTCAACAAGATAGATCAAGTGTGGCACCGCATATACAAGGTTGAGGTTTGCACCAAGTGTACTAGTATCACAAGTCATGTCAAGTGTAAACAAGAAGTGATCCCCAGGCCCAAGTTTGGCCCAACATCATGAATGACCTAAACCAATGTCCAACTAGCACGGTCTAGTCGATCGGCTCTCCTAAAGCCTAACTCGTCAAGTGTCGGTGTCATACGGCCCAACTACGAAGTGTAGCTAAACTGTGCTAGGTCCACCCTAGGGTGTATCAAGTCCTAGGGTGTCAACCACTGACACAAACCAAGCACGCACAGTTTAAACCTACTGGTGCCCGTGCCTGCTTTTTCAACTCCGGACCATGTGCACGACCATGGCCCGCCTGAACCTACACTGGCGCACCTACACAGCCGTCGTCTTGGTCGCTTACATGTCATCCCAGTAAACGTGCCCCACCCTAGCCTAGTCCCTAGGGTATCATGATACAACTAAGAGGGTTACTGGTGCAAAGGACCACGTAACTACGGTTTCCTTAATGGGTTAAACGTGGTTAACCTGTAACACCCCACGTCCATTAATGTCACTCACAAAGGGAATGCATTAACTTCCATGGAGGTTTTAAGTGAATATAGAACAGTAAAATTACAACAAGACAGATATAAAATAGTACTTGGAAATTCAAAAACTTTATTTCATTGTAGCAGAAGTCAAAACATGTTTGATTACATCATAACACCACATTCAATGTCAAGTACAATATCTATCTTGATAAAACAAGTACATAATCCCATTACATGAATAGCCATTAAAAAGAAAGATAACAAGCTGGACTTTACTTCAGCAGTCCAAGCTTTCCAGAAGGTAAGCGATCCAACTAGACTCCACTAGAACTTGGCCCAACCTGCGGACCTGAAGGGAGAAAAAGGATGGAAAAGAGGGGGTCAGACATAAAGTCTGGTGAATATGATAATTCTACAATACTATTACCAAAATAACTGGACTAAGGCATAAGCTGGAAAACAAGAAAATGTCTATGATGAGCAGATTAAGGACATAGACAATCGCTAAAGGCAACGTTATAGGCGCTCCTAAATACTAAAGGATAAACACTATACTGCACCACACCAGTCACCCTAAAGATTCATCCCACTTAGCTTCACTTAGAAACTTTCCCAATGGCTTTACGTACCCCTAGCTGACTACATAGGTGTCGCCTGCCCCTATCTCCACTAGGTGTACCCTACTTCCCATTATTCGATCGGCTCCCTAACTCGTAGATACCCGTGCTGGCCCCACAATGGGGTGTATCACTCCCCTAAAGTGGCAACCTGATACAACGGACATGCACGGCTTATACATACACGATGCAACAACGTCTTACCTACCAGATCGGGTCCACACACGCATATGAAACCCGTTGGACTTGCGTTGCCACCGCTCCCTATTTTGGCCTCTTATAGTCAAACCCAGTATGTGTGTCCCGTCCTTGACTTGGGTCGAGCCCACAAAGATATGTTTTGGGATACTGGTTGAAATGGGCCCCCACTATTTACCACAAGCATTCCACCTAAGCTTGTCCCCATTAGTCCATCCCACTTAACCCACTTAGTCATGTTCATTTACATGTGTGTTTGGTTAAGTCTAATCGTATTTCAAATGCCTCTAAAGGCAACCACCAGATTCCTCATGCCACCCAAGGCACCTACTTAACCCCCATGTCCCACCTTACATGATTATCTGGTTAAGTATTTCTTAGTTCATTAAGGCCATAACCTCATAAAGACCTCTCACATTAGACTGGCATTTATGGCAGCTGGATTTGCCGGGCGGGTCCGGGCAGTCTTACACCATAAAAGAGTCTAACCTCGTGTCTTTACAACTGTTATGCTTTAGTTTGGGCCTAGGACCTCTCACATTGGGCCGACATTTGTGACTACTGGATTTGCCGGGCGGGTCCGGGCAGGTTTACATCACAAACGGGTCCAACCTCGTGTCCTAAGCATTGATTATTAATAATAATCCACTTTCCCCCAATTTTAATAATTCCCTACTTGAATTATTAATTACTTCCAATTTTTAACAATGTCCATAATTGACTCAATTATGGACATCCATTCATGGTATGCAAAATCTTACAAAATTGCACCCAATTTATTAATTCCTAATATTACCCCTACCCCACGTTTGAACGTTTATTCGCAAAATATATGTTAGACTCGAATAGCCTAACTCATAGCATAAAAGAGATTATCATAATAACAACATGTATATGTGACCAAATGAATCATAATAAGGGGTGAAACTTGCGTATGTCCAACTTGCATAGATTATACATGTCATGGACCTAAAGGTGTCAACTTGTTCAAAATTCACCTAATATAATCTCAATCAATTTTCATAAACTTACATATGAACATGTGTGAATCAACATCATCTAATTTTTTAACAACATGGTTTTATATGGGTACACCTAACTCAATAGGCAAATTCTCATAATCAAGTTTTATTTAATTATAGTTTCAAGTTTATGGGTACACCTAACCTAATAGGCAAATTCCCATAAACAAGATCCATTTAAATTAAGAAAAAAAAACATAACTTTAAGCATGATCCAACAACATCATGATTTTTCAACATAATATAGCATGATTTATAACATGGCATAGTATGATAGTATAACATAGCTTGACATGATTCTCAACATAGCACGACATAGCATAAGAGAATTTACAACATAGCATGACATAGCATATATAATTTACATCATACGACAACATAATAACATAATAAGAGATCCACAATATATAGAATTTACAATTACAAATCACATCACTTTCTTGTGATCCATTCATAACTGAGTCAAATTAGTTTGTAATAGTCTTGTGAGAATCATCATACTCACCAACAAAAGAAAAGAATTAGAGAAAGAGAGATCTTTTGATTTGATTTGTGTAGATTTAGTTGTAGATGATTAGGCTTCCTCTTCTTAGTTTGTGACGGCTATGCTGAACTCCATGGCAGCAGCATGACGGTAGCTTCTCTAATTTTACAAGTGATTTAGGTCTAGGGTCTACCCACTTATTTATAGATTTTAGAATTCATTTAGGCCATTAGATTTAACCTAGAAATAACCGCAGCCGTTCAGACAAGATGGGGTTTATCTTGTTGACTCAGCAATGAGTCAGAAGTGACTCAGCAAACACTCAGCATATTAATAAACTTCTATTCATGTCATAAATATATATATATTTTCTACAATGTACATATTAGATACATCCCCCTTTACTTATTATTGTTTTTATATACATAATAGATACATCCCCTCTCTTACATACTTATTAATATTTTTATATTCATATTAGATACATCCCCTCTCTTACATACTTATTAATATTTTTATATTCATATTAGATACATCCCCTCTTCTACACACTTATTATTATTTTAGCAACTTTAGTGTTAATAGAAAATTCGGGGTGTTACATTCTCCCCTCCTTTTAGGATTTCGTCCCCGAAATCTTCAAGTCTGGAAGAATGTATATCCTACCATCCAAACGTCCATCTACTCATCCATCATACACAGGCATCCATTGTCCTTAAAAGACTTCTAATGCTTTCATGTTTAAATGCACAGTGTGTGTATATGTCCGTATCTAATGCAAAATCAGGCGGTCTACTGATTCAGTTGACCTCCTTAATGCAAATTATGTAAGTGTCATGAATCCATTATGTATGCAAAAGATCCTAATTGCTTACATACTACTTCTATATGCGTGCACACCCATTCAACCGAATGCAGCATCAATATGATGGTACAACCATTATACATCCATTATACTAAATACATCCATATATATGCAATATGCAATATGAAGTGACTGAGCCGATCTAGTGCCTAAAGTGTGTGTATATATGCATCCACGAGCAACCACTAGCAAACACTTGCATCCATTTTGCATCCATCATACATATCATGTCTCAAACACATGTTTCAACCATAGGATTATCCTAACTAAAGGTCAAAGATACTAATGAGAGGACATACTAAAGATAAGATAAGATAAGATAAGCTAAGCGATAAAGGAGAAATTAAAAGACATACCCTCAAAAAGAAAAGGGTACAACGAACGCATCTTCTCTTCTGTCTCCCAAGTTGCGTTGCTCTCATCATTTCCCCATTGCACTTTAACCAGTCTGACCTCTCGATTCCTCAACTTTTTGATCTCCGACCCAAGAATGCATGTAGGAGCTCGTCTAATTGTTGCATCACGCTCTATTTCCACCTCTTTAAGCAAGCTCGGCTCTACCACCTCCGCGGTCTTGTGCAAACACTTCCTCAAATGTGATACATGGAATACGTCGTGTACTCCACTAAGTTTCTCAGGCAACTCCACCCTATATGCCATCTTCCCAATCCTGTTTTTTACAGGAAACGGCCCTACAAACCTTGGTGCTAATTTCCCCACGGACCCAAAGCGAACAACATTCTGTAACGGAGATACTTTGATAAAAACCATGTCCCCAATGTCAAACTCAAGATCTGTCCTCCTCTTATCAGCATACGATTTTTGCCTATCTTGTGCTGCTTTCATCCTCCTTCGAATCAACTCAATCTTCTCTGAGGTTTCCCTAACCATATCGGGCCCAAGTAGGATTTTATCGGTAGATTCCCACCAACATGTAGGCGAACGGCAAGGCCTTCCATAAAGAGCTTCGAAAGGTGCCATGCCAATACTAGACTGAAAGCTATTATTATATGCGAATTCTACTAACGGAAGGTGCTCTTCCCATGTACCCCCAAAGTCTAGGATACAAAACCTTAAAAGATCCTCTAGAATGCGATTCACCCTCTCGGTCTGGCCGTCTGTCTGAGGATGATATGCGGTGCTCAAACATAGCTGAGTCCCTACCGCCTCTTGTAAACTCTTCCAAAATTCGCTAGTAAAGATGGGGTCACGGTCGCTTACTATACTAGAAGGAATACCGTGCAAACGAACTATCTCCTTAATGTATACAGAAGCCAACCACGGAGCAGTCCTCTTACTTTTCACGGGAATAAAATGGGCGCTTTTAGTAAGTCTATCTACTATAACCCAAATCCCTGTGTTACCCTTCCTTGATCTTGGTAATCCATCCACAAAATCCATTGAGATGCTTTCCCATTTCCATAGTGGAACTTCTAATGGGTGAAGCAACCCACCGGGTTTCTTTTGTTCTGCTTTAACTCGTTGGCACACCAAGCATCTAGCGACATACTCGGCCACATTCTTTTTCATACCGGCCCAAAAGAAAACCCGCTTCATATCTTTGTACATCTTATCCCCGCCGGGATGAATGGTCATTTTTGAGCGATGAGCATCATCAAGAATGGCCTTCCTTAAGTCTTCGTCTTGTGGTACACAAAGTCTATTATCCCTTCGTAACCAACCCTTATCGTCTAGGGTATACCTACGAAGATGGCTTGACGACTCCCCCCCTTTGAGCTTTTCTACTATCTCAACCAACTGTGGGTCGTCTCGCTGTGCCTCACCAACCCGTCCTAGAAGTGTAGGTCTAACCTCCAAGGATGCTAACAGACCGGGTACTAAGCCAACGGAGGGTCTAAAGTCAAACATAGAGATGAATTCTAAGCTTTGTCGTTCAACAAACAACGGACTCAAGGACAACCTTTTCCTACTTAAGGCGTCTGCCACCACGTTACCCTTGCCCGGGGTATATGCTATTTCAAAATCGTAGGAGGCTAAGAATTCCATCCACCGTTGCTGCCTTAAATTTAAATCCTTCTGAGAGAATAAGTATTTTAATGATTTGTGGTCAGTGAACAGTTCGAATTTCTCACCAAGAAGATAGTGACGCCAAGACTTAAGCGCGAAAACAATTGCGGCTAGCTCTAAGTCATGCGTGGGGTAATTCTTTTCATGAACCCTCAACTGCCTTCCACCATAGGCTATTACTCTTCCCTCTTGCATGAGGACCGCGCCAAGTCCCATCCCACAAGCATCAGTATAGATGGTAAACGGTTTATTCCCGTCTGGCAGCACTAAGACTGGGGCTGAAGTTAAGGCTCTCTTTAAACGTTGGAACGCATCATCGCAATCTTTGTCCCACGTAAAAACCAGGTTCTTCTTCGTTAACTGTGTTAATGGAGATGATATTTTTGCGAAGTCTTTGATAAACTTCCTATAATAGCCAGCCAACCCCAAGAAACTTCTTACTTCGGTTGCATTTTTAGGGACCTTCCAATCTTGGATGGCCACCACCTTTGCGGGATCCACTGCTATCCCTTCTTTGGAAACCATGTGCCCTAAGAACCGTACTTCCTTCCTCCAGAAGTGACACTTAGAAAATTTTGCCTTAAGGTTATGCGCTCGAAGGGTTTCCAACACTTCCCTAAGATGTAGGGAGTGCTCTTCTTTATTCTTAGAAAAGACTAAGATGTCATCCACAAAGACTACCACGAATTTGTTAAGGTATTCCCTAAACACCCTACTCATCAAATCAACAAAATATGCAGGGGCGTTTGTCAAACCAAAGGGCATCACTAGCCATTCATAGAATCCGTCAGGAGTCCTAAAAGCAGTCTTATCTATACTATCCTCAGCCACTCTCAGTTGATGAAAGCCAGTGGCTAAGTCCAACTGCGAAAACACTGAGGCGCCAACTAACTGATCAAAGAGATCGTCAATCCTCGGCAGTGGGTGTCAGTTCTTTTTAGTAAGCTTGTTTAGTTCTCTATAGTCCATACAAAGTCTAAGAGACCCATCCGCCTTTGTGGCAAAAACTACTGGAGCACCCAACTCCGATATACTACGTCTTATGAACCCCTTCTCAAGCAACTCCTTTACTTGCTTATTGAGTTCCCTCCTTTCACGAGGAGCCATGTGGCGCACTGGCAAAGATACGGGTTTAGCATTATCCACAAGATAAATTCGAAAGTCTATCTCCCGCTTTGGAGGTAAGCCCTTCACCTCCTCAAACACATCCGGATATTCCCGGACCACTTCTACCGATCGCAGGTTCTCTACAGACGCGTCAAGCGATTCAAGATAACTTAGCATAACGGAATTTATGGGATTAAAAAAGATGTCGAGAGCATTACCAAGGCGAGTCACAAGCCTAACTACTCTCCTTTCACAATCAAGAATGGCCCTATTTATAGACAACCAATCCATTCCTAAAATTAGCCCATAGCCCGTGAAGCCCAATACATAAGCATCACATCTAAATTCAACGCTAAGTATAGAGATTTTCAAATCCAAACATATCATGGTCAAATGAGCCGAACCCCCAATTGGATTTGAAACGACCAAGGGATCCTCTACTAAACTGGTGTTCAAGTGCAGTGATTCAACTAATGATGCAGAGATAAACGAATGAGATGCGCCAGAATCGAATAAGGTATGGACAGGATGATCAAACAGAAAAACTAAGCTTTCAACAGAAATTGTTCTACCTCTTTCTTGCAGCGGTGGGGCCGCAATAGCCTGAACTTGCCCCCTTGCCTGCCCTGGTGCCATAAGAGCCTGCACCTGTCCTCCCGAGGTAGACCCTGCCCTCTGCCCCTTCTTTGGACAGTCCTTCACTAAATGTCCCGCATCTCCACAATGAAAACAACCAGTCTTTTTTTTCTTTCTACAATCTTTGCTGAGATGGCCAGGCGTCCCACAATTGAAGCATTTCTTCTTCCCTTTGCCATTATTGTTTTTACCACCCTTCTTATTTTGCTGTTGGGGTTTCTTCTGATCCCCTTTCTTTTCAACTGCCTTATCCTCATGCATAAGTGCCATTTCTACTAGCTTTTCAAAGGTGGCTCCCATAGGGATGTGGGTCATAGCCAACCCTTGCAACGGTTCATTCAAGCCTCTAACGAACCTCAAAGCTTTCTTCTCTGGCGTGTTCACCAACTCCAAGCCAAACCTTGCTAACTGATTAAATTTATTGACATATTCCTTTACCGATGAGCTCCCTTGCTTTAGTGCCAGGAATTTTTCCATATTTAAGTTCTCCTCTGCCCTTGAAAGAAACTTTGCCTCAAACCTTCGTCTGAAATCCGCCCATGAATCAACTAGACGTTCCCCGTTAGTGACCTCCCACCAAAACGAGGCCTCTCCCTTCATTAACCAAGCAGCTAAACGGACTTTCCTCCCATCTTCCACTTCAAAGATATCCCACAATTCCTCAGTCTCCTTAAGCCAATCTCTGGCCTCCACAAACATCTCAGTCCCTTGAAAAGTTTTTCCTCCCATAGCCTTGAATTCCTTGCACGTCTTTGCAAAAGTGTCAACACGAGGAGGAGGAGGAGGAATGGGTGCAACTAGGGGTGGAGGAGTATCCGCTGGGCCTGCAGTGGTGGCCCTAGCCTCCAAGTATCTCCTAAACCACCCTGGAATCGTCACACCTTTTGGGAGATTAAGATCTTCAGCCATGCTGAAACGAAAAAGGAAAGATTCAAAATGGAGAATTCGAAAGATAAAGATAAGGATGTGGCTATTTGGGATTATGTTTTTCATAAAAACTCTCTTTAAATAACATGTTTTTTTTTTGAAAGCATTTCTTCCAAAAATACTTTAGAAAAAAAATATTTTTCTAAATTTTTTTTTTATCTGTTCTGGTAACCTTATGCTCTGATACCACGTGTAACACCCCACGTCCATTAATGTCACTCACAAAGGGAATGCATTAACTTCCATAGAGGTTTTAAGTGAATATAGAACAGTAAAATTACAACAAGACAGATATAAAATAGTACTTGGAAATTCAAAAACTTTATTTCATTGTAGCAGAAGTCAAAACATGTTTGATTACATCATAACACCACATTCAATGTCAAGTACAATATTTATCTTGATAAAACAAGTACATAATCCCATTACATGAATAGCCATTAAAAAGAAAGATAACAAGCTGGACTTTACTTCAGCAGTCCAAGCTTTCCAGAAGGTAAGCGATCCAACTAGACTCCACTAGAACTTGGCCCAACCTGCGGACCTGAATGGAGAAAAAGGATGGAAAAGAGGGGGTCAGACATAAAGTCTGGTGAATATGATAATTCTACAATACTATTACCAAAATAACTGGACTAAGGCATAAGCTGGAAAACAAGAAAATGTCTATGATGAGCAGATTAAGGACATAGACAATCGCTAAAGGCAACGTTATAGGCGCTCCTAAATACTAAAGGATAAACACTATACTGCACCACACCAGTCACCCTAAAGATTCATCTCACTTAGCTTCACTTAGAAACTTTCCCAATGGCTTTACGTACCCCTAGCCGACTACATAGGTGCCGCCTGCCCCTATCTCCACTAGGTGTACCCTACTTCCCCTTATTCGATCGGCTCCCTAACTCGTAAATACCCGTGCTGGCCCCACAGTGGGGTGTATCACTCCCCTAAAGTGGCAACCTGATACAACGGACATGCACGGCTTATACCTACACGATGCAACAACGTCTTACCTACCAGCCCGGGTCCACACACGCATATGAAACCCGTTGGACTTGCGTTGCCACCGCTCCCTGTTTTGGCCTCTTATAGTCAAACCCAGTATGCATGTCCCGTCCTTGACTTGGGTCGAGCCCACAAAGATACGTTTTGGGATACTGGTTGAAATGGGCCCCCACTATTTACCACAAGCATTCCACCTAAGCTTGTCCCCATTAGTCCATCCCACTTAACCCACTTAGTCATGTTCATTTACATGTGTGTTTGGTTAAGTCTAATCGTATTTCAAATTCCTCTAAAGGCAACCACCAGATTCCTCATGCCACCCATGGCACCTACTTAACCCCCATGTCCCACCTTACATGATTATCTAGTTAAGTATTTCTTAGTTCATTAAGGCCATAACCTCATAAAGACCTCTCACATTAGACTGGCATTTATGGCAGCTGGATTTGCCGGGCGGGTCCGGGCAGTCTTACACCATAAAAGAGTCTAACCTCGTGTCTTTACAACTGTTATGCTTTAGTTTGGGCCTAGGACCTCTCACATTGGGCCGACATTTGTGACTACTGGATTTGCCGGGCGGGTCCGGGCAGGTTTACATCACAAACGGGTCCAACCTCGTGTCCTAAGCATTGATTATTAATAATAATCCACTTTCCCCCAATTTTAATAATTCCCTACTTGAATTATTAATTACTTCCAATTTTTAACAATGTCCATAATTGACTCAATTATGGACATCCATTCATGGTATGCAAAATCTTACAAAATTGCACCCAATTTATTAATTCCTAATATTACCCCTACCCCACGTTTGAACGTTTATTCGCAAAATATATGTTAGACTCGAATAGCCTAACTCATAGCATAAAAGAGATTATCATAATAACAACATGTATATGTGACCAAATGAATCATAATAAGGGGTGAAACTTGCATATGTCCAACTTGCATAGATTATACATGTCATGGACCTAAAGGTGTCAACTTGTTCAAAATTCACCTAATATAATCTCAATCAATTTTCATAAACTTACATATGAACATGTGTGAATCAACATCATCTAATTTTTTAACAACATGGTTTTATATGGGTACACCTAACTCAATAGGAAAATTCCCATAATCAAGTTTTATTTAATTATAGTTTCAAGTTTATGGGTACACCTAACCTAATAGGCAAATTCCCATAAACAAGATCCATTTAAATTAAGAAAAAAAAACATAACTTTAAGCATGATCCAACAACATCATGATTTTTCAACATAATATAGCATGATTTATAACATGGCATATTATGATAGTATAACATAGCTTGACATGATTCTCAACATAGCACGACATAGCATAAGAGAATTTACAACATAGCATGACATAGCATATATAATTTACATCATACGACAACATAATAACATAATAAGAGATCCACAATATATAGAATTTACAATTACAAAT
Source organism: Allium sativum (assembly GCA_030737875.1). NCBI lineage: Eukaryota > Viridiplantae > Streptophyta > Magnoliopsida > Asparagales > Amaryllidaceae > Allium > Allium sativum. The sequence goes on from CM060912.1 coordinate 132,389,328, forward strand.
CACATCACTTTCTTGTGATCCATTCATAACTGAGTCAAATTAGTTTGTAATAGTCTTGTGAGAATCATCATACTCACCAACAAAAGAAAAGAATTAGAGAAAGAGAGATCTTTTGATTTGATTTGTGTAGATTTAGTTGTAGATGATTAGGCTTCCTCTTCTTAGTTTGTGACGGCTATGCTGAACTCCATGGCAGCAGCATGACGGTAGCTTCTCTAATTTTACAAGTGATTTAGGTCTAGGGTCTACCCACTTATTTATAGATTTTAGAATTCATTTAGGCCATTAGATTTAACCTAGAAATAACCGCAGCCGTTCAGACAAGATGGGGTTTATCTTGTTGACTCAGCAATGAGTCAGAAGTGACTCAGCAAACACTCAGCATATTAATAAACTTCTATTCATGTCATAAATATATATATATTTTCTACAATGTACATATTAGATACATCCCCCTTTACTTATTATTGTTTTTATATACATAATAGATACATCCCCTCTCTTACATACTTATTAATATTTTTATATTCATATTAGATACATCCCCTCTCTTACATACATATTAATATTTTTATATTCATATTAGATACATCCCCTCTTCTACACACTTATTATTATTTTAGCAACTTTAGTGTTAATAGAAAATTCGGGGTGTTACATAACCCAACTCATCCAAGTACCAAGTTGGTTAAGTGTACCCAAGGTTCATGACTTAACCCTATCAACCCATCGTGTTTAATTGGTTAAGTATTCAAGCGGTCCATGACTTAACCCTACCATGTGGCATTAATTAATTTAATGCACCCAACCTCTCACATTAGACCTTGTTGTGGTTACTAGTTAGGCCGGGCGGGTCCGGGTAGGTTTACACCACAACTTAGTCTAACCTCGGGTTTCACGTGAAACATGACCAACTACTCACATTGGGTCTTATTGCTTGTAGCCACTAGTTAAGCCAGTCGGTTCCGGGTAGGTTTATGCTACAAGCTCAACCCAACCTCGAGTTGGCCATCCTCATGTTTTCTAAGTGTCATGTCCATCATGTTTCCAAAACACATTACAAATTTTCAAGCAATTGGGTAGACCTAACTTAATAGGTAAATTCCCAATGGGTAGACCTAACTTAATAGGTAAATTCCCAAGCTTACGTTTTTATGTCTTTTAAGTTTACCCAACCCCAAACGCAATCCCCTCGCTTACATATCGCAATAGCGCATAAAGGATAGAAAGAGGGAACTTGGCAAAATCATGACATAAAGGTGTTGGAGCCACAAGTTAAACATGGTGGCATATGAGACAAAGATGTGATCACAAACTTGCATATCATGTTATCAACTTGCAAAATATTCCTAAGCATGCATAACATCATTTTAACTTGCATAGTGTTCATATGCATGCATAACATGGTTTCAACTTGCATAAGGTTCATATGCATGCATAACATGGTTTCAACTTGCATAAGGTTCATATGCATGCATAACATCAAACTTGGCAAATAGGCGGAACATGGCCATAGATAGCATGAGATAAGGACTAGTAACATGCATATAACATTATATGCATGTTAATACAAGGTTTATGAGAGTTTCAAAGTTGCATCATGCAACATTCCCAACCAAAGATCACATCTTTCTATGCATAAAGCCAAGGTAATGACTTTACTAACATGCATAGAGTAAGCTTATGCATAAAATCATAAGATCAAAGCACATATCATGATTAACCCCAAACTCAACTTGCAACATAACATATTAACTTCATAGTTAAAATACAAGAGTAGAAATAGGCTTACAATGCTTATGTGGACTCAAATGAGTATAGCAAATGTAAGAAGCCCCTTATGCAACAAATTAAAACTCCAAAATGCAAGCAAACTTGATCAAGACTCCTCCTTTATGATGCCAATAGAGAAACAAGACTTTAATGCAAGCTAAAGAGGATCATACAAGCCTAAATACACTTGTATGCATGGAAATCTCTTAGAAATTTGATTTAGGAATTTTATGAAGAGAGTGGAGGCCATGAGAGGATTGATTTTGCCATAGTTTAGTTGTATGAATGAATAATGATGATTTAGGGTAGGTTAGGGTCTTATTTATAGAGTAGGCAAGTCTTTTAGGCCATAGGATTAAACCTAGATTCAATCCAAGCCATCAAAGCATGTCTTGGGGAAGAAGTCAAGTGTAGGAACCATCTAGGGCCTTTAGATTAAAGATGAACCATGAGAACCATCCAAATGCAAAATCTGCATTTGAGCGAATCGGCCCACGGGTTGACAGCCAAACACCCTGGATTAACCCCTAGTCGACCCAGCAGGCTCGGGTCAACCTCAAAAATCAGTCGGTTCGGTTATTCCCCTCTCCCAATTCGCTATTTTGAACATTTTTGCATATTTATTTATTTAATTTTCAATTATATATATATATATATCAATATATATATATATTTCTCTGCGCAACCCATTTCACTTAATTAAGTATACTTTAATTTGGGAATTTTTCGTGAAACTTCGCGAGGCCATATCTTGGTCATACGGACTCCGATTTTCGAAAACTCGGACTCTATTTCGCGTATTTTTCCGAGACGAACGCAATGGCATAGCCCGTTTCCCTTGATTCAGAATTTACAGTTTAATTCTGCCTCCATTTATGTTATAACATGTTATTCAAAAATACGGGTTGTTACAATACATCTCTCTCTCTTCTCACCATTCCTTTCTTTAGCCTTCCAAACATGACCCATTTTTCCTCTAACATTTTTACGTGTTCTTTTACCCTTACCTGGAAACCATACACACAAAATATATGGGAAACTTCTCCCCATACATATTGCGTTCGTAAATTATATACACATATACAGGAGAACGTACATATGCAGACCTATGATATTCTACAGCTACACTCTCAACATCAAATGAAAACTCACCACTGAAGATCACTTCATATGTGTGTGTGTGTGTGTATAATATCAGCACATGGCCTCAAAGCTAAACAGTGGAGACAAGAAAATACATCTATAGGACGCAGCTATATTCTTGAAAACATAATCTACCTATAGGCTAAGACTTCATACCCAAGGAAAGTAAAAATCTGCACTAATATCAGCTGACGTAAAGGCTTTCAATTCTGCGAACATAAAAATGAAAATGTACTGATCTGAACCTACACTAAAACTGCCTCCTACAAATGAATAGCACCCTGACATGTTACAATCCTACCCTATACTATAATAATAGAAAAGTTTGAGTAAATACTATCGAATAGATCATGAAGCTATTCACGTCTATGGATTTGAAAGGGGACAAAAAGAAAGTATGGTGATGTAAACCATTCACTACTCCCTTTCAACGATGTAAACAATTCATGAGGATCTACAGACCTATGCAGCTATTACGTGAGTGCCAAGTTTTGCAAAACACTTATAAATAAGACTTCTCTATCTACGACAGATCAGTTGGCTTCACGAAGTAATTAAACATCCATGGCGCGAGTTTTAATGAGCAGCAGCTCATTGCCTGGACATGGCTTCCTACATATTAGCATATGTGAGTTTGGCCATTACAAGTCGTTGTAGGCTATAGGAACGAGCTTCTATTGATTTCTGTCGGGGGAAATAAAGTTCGCTACCTCTGTAGCATGAATGTGCGTGCGGTCTGAACACTGCCGGGAGGAAAGATGTCGCTCAAGACCCATACAGCATAAAGAAAATTGGGAGGACGCGGCTCATTCCTGGAGTGCGAACTTCTTCTAATACCATTGGCGAGTAGAAGGCTTCGACGAGGAGGAGTACGGTGGTGCTAGGGTCAAGTTGAAGGGAGCTGAAGCTTTGAACTATCAAAAATGGATGAGGAAGGACCATGCATGTATTCAGTGATGGTTGGTATATGGAGCGGTAGCGTGTGTTATTCCAAAAAGAGGAAGGCGTGAGTTTTGCAGTGTGTAGTTAGGTTGAGCTATGTATGCGACATTAGGAATGAGGGTTGAAGGGGGCTGATGGAAAGACGCACACACAAATGGCCTGAACAAGGGATTGTGGAGATGCATGGACGTGTACAGGCAAAAGGAAAATGGGAAAGTTATTTATGAAAATAAGAAGTGGGTTCATGCGTGTCCTGAAGTTCAGGTTTGTAAGGAAAGAAATGGTGTAATAAAAGGAGGTGTGCTTTAAGCAAGTAAGAAGGGGAACGGCTAAATGACAGGTTAAAGGGCAGCGGGGCGTAAACATATGGTTTTTACGAATCGTTCGTCACTTTGAAATCGTATGGTCGCGGGCTACACACTGTAGCCAATTGGAATGATTTGGAGCACGCTGCAGTTTTAGGCAATTAAAGCACCGGTATAATCAACTGACGTAAATCATTATTTAATGGTTAACGCGCCAAGGTGAGTAAATTCACTAACTCTGAGCTATTTTAAAATATTATAGTTCTATTTTAATATTTGTTTGAATGCTGTGTGATGGTCGTTTAGGTAGATTTCAATTAAATTGGTTGAAATATATATATATATCGTTGCATATGTACACATCATTGGTTGGACACTGATTCCATCAATTATAATATTCCCTAGTGTGGAATTAGTGTTAAATTGTGTTGACTAGCATCAGTGGATGTAGGAAACCGGTTGGAGGAATCCAACCGGATTCCTCAATATTTATATGAATTGGTTGTTTTATATTATTATTATATATACTGTTTGAACCCAAAAGACACTGAAACCCTATGTGGATATTGATGTTGAATGGAAATTCAATTATATTTCGATTTAATCAAGAAAACGATATCGATTAAGAAAGAGGCAGCAGTCGTCCATAAACTCATCTTTTTATTTAGAAGTTGATGGGCCGGTAGGCAAACCAATAAAGTTGAATTATAAAAAAATTATTTTTAAAATTAAAGCGAAGTTTAAATTATAATAGAAGTTCTATTATAAACTGGTATTTTATAGTTCATTTTATAAAGTAAATATAAAAGATTATTTGACAATTAAAATAAGTTAGTAAGCTGTAATTATCTTGCAAGTGAATAATTTGGATAATTATTTTAAAGAAAACAGTTAATAAATATTATTAGATTAATTATATTAATCTAATGGTAAGAAGTAATTAAAATCAGTTAACGAATTAATTGATGTAATGAAGTTGATTAAATCAATGTTTATTTGAAAAAATGGTTATTAGATTAATTGTTCTTCAATAAATCTAATGAAAATAAGTTAATCAAAATTTATAAGATTTAATTACCTTTGTAATTAATGAAGTTTAAATAGTTATTGAACTAATATAATTAGTATTAATTATTAATAATGAAGTAAACTGTTTTACTTCAGCAAATGATCAAATCACTATTTGATTAAAGTAATTAAGAACCATTTAAGATAGTGTTAAGCTTGTATTGAGATGTTTTCTTGAATTAGGTATAATAATTCGAAATAAGAAGTAAATTTCAAAAAGATAAAGAACATGATTGATTTTTGATAAGAGAAGTTTTAAATGAAAGTGTATAAGGAAGATGAAGCGAAGAGTTAATGACCAAATGCAAATAATTATAAACAACAGAGATTTCAAAGTAAGTATATGGCATTATAAAACCATATTGTAAAATGAAACAAGAAACACAGTTGATTTAGACTAGAAATAATAAAGGGTTAGAGTTATGAACTTATATCTGTTCTAAGGTAAGAACGTTGTCGATCAAGGTCTGAGAGGTAAAAAGAATACCCCAACTTGAATGGCTTCACTATTATCAAGGGATGATATTAGTTTGTAACGTAAAGAGATGTCAAGATTAGTTATAAAGTAGAATATAGCAGCGTATGGCAAGTCTTTGAACTATAAAGATAAAATAACGTTGTTAATCAAGCTTAAGCGTGATTTTTATATATAACAACACTCCCTAGGGAATGAAGACAGATTGGTTTGAAATCCACTTATTCTAAAGTAATAAATAATGACATTTGTCCAAAGAAATATAAGAATGAGTTTAGAAAGAGAATTGGAGAATCATTTCAGAAAAACGATGACATCATTTTGATGTTTGGAATATGATTAGAAATAAATAACACTATTAGGAATTGGAACTAAAATTCGACGATGTCGAATATATTAAACTAAATTATTTTTAGGAATTATAATCTGATAGGATAGTTAATATTTAGTTTTAAACCAATAAATTATAATAGGATATGTAATCAGTATTTAGTTATAAACTTGATATTGATTTAACAAGAAGTTGACTTAGAAACAGAATTTATAAAGTGGAATGGGAATATAAAATTATTAAAGAGATTTCAGTAAACAAGATAAGGGTATTTATTAATTGAATAAAGAGTTATTTGATAAAGGTGTTCAGATTTCTATAATAGGGATGATATCCACATTTTAAAGTGAACAATGTTTTTTAAAGTGAACGGTTGGCAGATTAAAATGTTTATAATGTATTGGAAATATTTCTTCCAATACAGATAGTATATTATCCAAGCCTAGAAAATAAAGAATGTGAAAAAACTAGAAATGTTTCGAACATTAATAACGTATATTTTTCTGGAACATGGGAGAATAAAAGTTTATAATAACTTGGAATGTTTTCCAAGAAGTGTGAAAAGGCTAAAACGGGATTTGAGAAATATCCGGTAAAATATGGGAATTTGAATAATAAAAACGAATACTAAATAAAAAGGTGCCATGGTTGTGTGATGTTCAGTTGTACATTTGAATGAATGTTTGTTTTCACTTCTATAGTTAAATAACCGACTATTGAAGTGTTTTGACCATCGTTGTCAATACTGAGAGACCGGTTGGATATATTATCTGAAACCACTCCGTATAGGCATAAGAATGGCGAATTATATTATGCTGAAGACAATTGAAGACAGAGTAAAATGCAAGAGTCGTTTTGTTCCAGAATGGTGCTTTCTGTTTGTCCAGTCCTCGGGCAATTTGTATGGACAAGTGTTTGACAGAGTATACCTAACAAATAACGCATGAATGATCTCTTAAAGGTATTTCTTCTGGTGGCGGAGAAATTTGTTCCTCTTAGCTTTTTATACCCATGATATTTTTGGAAATTGATCAGTGAATTGATGGGTTTGACGATGTGGCATTCAAAGTAAATGGTGGCCAGATGTTCTGAGAAGATGGACGTAACCTCAAGCCTCACAACCGAGAAATGGCAAAAATCGGGCAGGCAGCATGGCTATGTAGGTCATTCCAATTAGGGTGTATTCTCACCATCTAGAGAAAATTCGTATTTGTTCTTCTTTCATTTCTGTATCTTCGGATAATGGTTATATGGGCCCAACTGTAGGTGGCAATATATTCGATACACTAAAGAGAAATGAGTGGTCGGTCATGTGTAGGCCGAGTTGCAAGATGTTCTTTTTGAACCCCAATGTATCCCCTCTAGAGTACACTGATCGGAAGGTGGTCCCATACCTTGTCATAGTTGGAATCCAATCTCCAATAAGCACCTTGCGGTTTTTGATTTTATACTATGTATGTGGAGCGTGAGATGCAAGCGTTCTGCTATTTGCTTATCTATTTGATTAGACATTATTATAATATCACTGGATTTTGATATCAAAAATGGTTTGGTTATAGTAAGGTAAAAACCGTCCATGTTTATGTGTGGGCTGGTCATACTATTACCATTTTATTTCAAAAGGGTTTTCAAAGTTAAATAATATGATTGGAGTTTACTCACACCAGTCCCATGACTGACCCAGAGTTTATTTTGTTTTATTTTCCCTAAACTCTTGGGTGCCCAAATTTGTACAGGCAGTCAAGTGTTTTAGGATTTTGCAGATTCACCTGGAGGAGCTCGAAGCAGGAGGCTCCACCGTTAGTTATGTAGAGATTATTTTCACTGTAATGTATATGAGTTGCACTCGATATGGTATGTATACAAATTCATATTTGTATTTCAAAGTTATGTAATATATGTTATTCGTTCCGCTGTGAGATTCGTGTTTACTCTGATTCTGATGTTCTTCTTATTATTCTATTCTATAAGTTCTATCTTTCCTATCTCATCCTCTAACTTCTTTCTATTAAAGATCTGTATTTTCGTGCACTTTGAGTTGAATGTGTGGGATATTAGTCAGCTCAAGTTGGTATGGATTTATGGGCCTTTACAGTTGGTATTAGAGCAGAAGGTTAAGTGATTACCTTGGCTCTATGGCGTAACTCAATAGAGATCGGGTTAGTAATACTCTAGATTGAGTATGAGTGTATATATATGAGCGCGTATTTGTAAATCTATATAAAAACTGTTTTATATCGTGTTGAATGGTCAGTCGAGTGATTTATAAATTCTGGTCGAAACAGTAATGCAAACTATGTCGATAGGTGTTTCTAAACTCTTGAACAGATTAATTCGACACAATATATTTTGAAAAGAGGGTAAATGAAATAATTTTACCCAAAATATATTTTGATATAAAAAACATATATATTGGAATTATCTATATATATTGAATGTGTTGGTTGAAATTATGATCGAATAAGATTTATAATTAAGTTGGTTATATAAATAACCAATCGAAATATTATATAAATATAATATCTAAAATCAGATGAACTGAATCTGAAATTAGAACCAAAATTGAAATAAAACTCTAGAAACTTGGAAAAGAGTTGGAAATAATGTTGGGATAAATATATGAGAATTTAAAAATCCTGGGAGATTTGAAATTGTTTTCCAAGTGTTGAAAAATATATTTTGAAGTAAAATTCGAAATGAAGTGTTTTAAAATGAACTTTGAAAGTAATATAGTATTGGACTCACTTTGATGGCTGGAAAATAAATTTCGATGATGATCCGGACATCATCGGTGTTCATTTTCGAGGTTCTAAGTGACGAATTACTACCAAAGATTTTGTTTTGAATTATTGTGAGGAAACAAGTTGTCGGAAATTCAAATGTTTTGAATAGTATATGATTTCAAACTGATTTGAAATAAATCCCAGGAATTTGAATTCTGAAATAAAAATTTAACTTATAGAGTTAAAATGGTAAAAGTGGAACTTAAACTAAGATATAAAAAATTGGACTGAATTTGGAATGATCCAGAATGGAAATTGTAAAAGAGAAATACTGGAGATTCAAGTTACTAAAATTAATTGATTCTTGGAGAATAAGAATCGAATTTTGAATTTGGAGATAAAGATAACTGATTTGAGAAATAAATCAGTAAATGGAATTGTAGTTGAAATAGAAATTTGGCTTAGTAAAAGCGAAAGATTGGTTTGAGAATGGGCTGATGGGAGATCAACCAAGGATGCTTGGATATATGTTAAAGTGATAGCAAATGGCAGTGATAGAGTTAAATGCCAACAAAAAGGTACAAGTTCACCTTATATTCAAGTATGAGATTTATGAACTATTTTTGGAAAGAAGCTTGGATGTTTGTTTTCTTTCGGATTTGGAGAAGGCCCAAAGTGGCAAGTTGTAGTAGTACTGAATGAGCCGTGCAAAGGAGATGCTGGCGAAATTCTCCAAAAATTTAAGCTATTAGGAAATTTTCAGAATTTCTGAAAGTATTTGTTAATAAGAAGGAATTAAATTTTTAATTAGAAGTAATCGTTTCTATTGAAACTGAATTTAAGAAATTAAATGAAAAGATTTCTAACCTAGTTATAATATGGATTGTAGCATTTTCCCTACCTTAGTAATTTCAGGGACGAAATTCTTTTAAGGGGAAGGAATGTAGCATCCCGCATTTTTATCGGTTTGTATTTGAATATTTAAATCATTTTAAATATTGAATTCGTAATATAAGTGGATTTATATATAAATTAAAACGAAGTTGAACGTATAAAAATATATATTAAATATAATCGAACTCGCAATATCGCGGTAGTTCGTAATTTAACGTTCAGAACTTCATCTGAGTGTACAGGACCCGTTATTAGTCGGATTTCTTTGAAACAAGAAACATTGGAATCTGTTGAACTATATTTTTCTAATGGAAGTGAAAAATCGAGATTCCGGATTATATATTATAAGTTATATCCAAATTAAATATTCAGAAAAGTAGCGGCATATTCGTTTTTGGCCATAATGGTTATTTAAATATATTTTAATATCGAATTCGAATTTGGACAAGATTCTTTTGAGGCATAGTTATAATTTAACTTTTAGAATTTTACTGCAATTTTTAATTAATTAAATACAAAACTTTTTATTTGGAGTATTTTGCACCCTGTGACAACATTTTGGGGTTTCACAATATGAGTTAACCTACCGATATTACTATATTTCTGGAATCGTGGCAGCCCACCAAATACGACTGTATTTTTATTTCTATCCGTAGCGCCTCAGAGATGAACATAAATATTTACGAAACACGATACAATTAAACTTTAAAACATATACAAACCTTCACAGTTTCCATTAAGTACTGTTTTATTTACTTAGTATCTAAGACATATAATATACATATTACACGAGGGGACACTTTGGGGAATATCTCATGTTTCTTACAGTAAATAGCCCAATACGTCTCTCTCTCTCTTCACACCATTCCTTTCTTTAGCCTTCCAAACATGACCCATTTTCCCTATGACATTTTTACGTGTTCTTTTACCCTTACTTGGTAACCATACCCACAAAATATATGGGAATCTTCGCTCCATACGTTTTGCATTCGTAAATTATATACATATATACAGGAGAACGTACATATGCAGACCTATGATATTCTACAACTACACTCTCAACATCAAATGAAAACTCACCACTGAAGATCACTATATATGTATATATAGATATATAATCAGCGCATGGCCTTAAAGCTAAACAATGGAGATAAGAAAATACATCTATAGGACGTAGCTATATTCTTGAAAACATAATCTACCTATAGGCTAAGACTTCATACCCAAGGAAAGTAAAAAATCTGCATTAATATCAGCTGACGTAAAGGCTTTCAATTCTGTGAACATAAAAAGGAAAATGTACTGATATGAACCTACACTAAAACTGCCTCTTACAAATGAACAGCACCCTAACATGTTACAATCCTACCCTATACTATAATAATAGAAAAGTTTGAGAAAATACTATCGACTGGATCATGAAGTTGTTCACGTCTATAGATTTGAAAGAGGACGACAAGAAAGTATGGTGATGTAAACCATTCACTACTCCCTTTCAATGATGTAAACAATTCATGAGGATCTACAGACCTATGCAGCTATTACGTGAGTGCCAAGTTTTGCAAAACACTTATAAATAAGATTTTTCCATTGACAGCAGATCAGTTGGCTTCACGAAGTAATTAAAACATCCATGGCGTGAGTTTTAATGAGCAGCACTTCATTGCCTGGACATGGCTTCTTGCGTATTAGCATATGTGAGTTCGGCCATTACAAGTCGTTGTAGGCTATGGGAACGAGCTTCTATTGATTTCTGTCGAGGGAAATAAAGTTCGCTACCTCTATAGCATGGACGTGCATGCAATCTGAACACTGCTGGGAGGAAAGATGTCGCTCAAGACCCGTACCGCGTGAAGAAAATTGGGAGGACGCAGTTCATTCCTGGAGAGTCTAATACCGTTGGCGAGGAGAAGGCTTCGACGAGGAGGATTGTGGTGGTGCTAGGGTCAAGTTGAAGGGAGCAGAAGCTTTGAACTATCAAAAATGGATGAGGAAGGACCATGCATGTATTCGGTGATGGTTGGTATATGGAGAAGCACTGTGTGTTATTCCAAAAAGAGGAAGGCATGAGTTTTGCAGTGTGTTGTTGGGTTGAGCTGTGTATGCGATATTAGGAATGAGGGATGAAGGGGGACTGATGGAAATACGCACATGCAAATGGCCTGAACAAGGGATTGTGGAGATGCATGGACGTGTATAGGCAAAAGGAAAATGAGAAAGTTATTTATGAAAATAAGAAGTGGGTTCATGCATGTCCTGAAGCTCAGGTTTATAAGGAAAGAAATGGTGTAATAAAAGGAGGTTTGCTTTAAGCAACTAAGAAAGGGAACGGCTAGATGACGGGTTAAAGGGCAGCGGTGCGTAAAAATGGTTTTTACGAACTGTTCGTCACTTTGAAATCGTATGGTCACTGGCTACACACTGGAACCAGTTGGAATGATTTGGATCACGCTACAGTTTTAGGCAATTAAAGCACTAGTATAATCAACTGATGCAAATCGTTATTTAATGGCTAACGCGCCAAGGTGAGTAAATTCACTAACTCTGAGCTATTTTAAAATATTATAATTATATTTTAATATTTTTTTTTTGAATGTTGTGTGATGGTCGTTTAGGTAGATTTCAATTAAATTGGTTGAAATATATATATATCGTTGCATATGTACACATCATTGGTTGGACAATGATTCCATCAATTATAATATTCCCTACTACGAAATTAGTGTTAAATTGTGTTGACTAACATCGGTGGATGCAGGAAACCGGTAGGAGGAATCCAACCAGATTCCTCAATATTTATATGAATTGGTTGTTTTATATTATTATTATATATATCGTTTGAACCCAAAAGACACTGAAACCCTGTGTGAATATTGATGTTGAATGGAAATTCAATGATATTTCGATTTAATCAAAAAAACGATATCGATTAAGAAAGAGGCAGCAGTCGTCCATAAACTAATCTTTTTATTAAGAAGTTGATCGGCCAGCAGGCAAATCAACAAAGTTAAATTATAAAAAAAATTATAATTAAAGCGCAGTCTAAATTATAATAGAAGTTATATTATAAACTGGTATTTTATAGTTCATTTTATAAAGTAAATAAACAATTATTTGACAATTAAAATAAGTTAATAAGCTGTAATTATCTTGCGAGTGAATAATTTGGATAATTATTTTAAAGAAAACAGTTAATAAATATTATTAGATTAATTATATTAATCTAATGGTAAGAAGTAATTAAAATCAGTTAAAGAATTAACTGATGTAATGAAGTTGATTAAATCAATGTTTATTTGGAAAAATGGTTATTAGATGTAATAACCCGAAAATCTGAGCCAGTTTAAATTTTTTATTTTGGCAATTTTAATGAATTTTGAATAATTAAAATGAATTATTTTAAATAATATCGACGAGAAATTTATTTTGAATATGATTCGAACGTATATATTATATACGCCGTCGTTAGAATATAAATAATTATGTATAATTATAAAAGGAATTGAAAATGGCGCGGTAGTTCGATAATTCGATTTCAAACTTCAATTGAATGTACCAGGTGCAAAACAATCCGGATTTTAGTGAAACCAAAAACTTTAGGATCTAATTGATAATATCTTTCCAACGAATCCGAAAAATCGAGATTTCAAAGTGGGAATCAAAAGATATGTCCAGTTGAAAATTCTGAATAGTCGCTATGGAATTCAGGCCCTTAAAAATGGACATTTTGCAAACGACCTCGGATTTTGACGAAACCTGTTTTGTTGGATCCGCAGTGTCAAATTATTGTTAGATTCCAATTTTCATAATTTTCTGATTCAATATGTGAGCGTGGCAAAGGAAAACGCATTTGACCAGTTTCAGTTGATTTTAATCGACTGGAAATTGGCCATTTTTCCAACGGTCTTAGAATTCGACGAAACTAGTTTTATTAGGACCGTATCGTCAATACGAAGCTAGAAAATATTTTTCTGGAATTTTTCTAGTTAGTATGTGAACCCAGTAAATTGAAATGCGCGTTCAAATTCAATATATAGAGTTATATGTTGATTTTGACGGAAACTGATCGAAACGATCGAATCAGCCTACGATACATATCCCATTGTGTTCGGAATGGGGGTAAAACGCTATGGAAGACAGGCGGTGGACCTCGTTTAGAGGTCGTATGTAAAAGTCAACTTTTTAGAAATTAAAATAATTAAAAAAAAAAAAACCCCTTCCCTCCCCTTAACTACCCAGGCTGTAACAACCCGAATTTTTAGCAACGTGTTAAGACAAGAATCAAGGCAGAATTAAATTATAAAATCTGAATTAGGATAAACGGCTTGCGCCATTGCGTTCGTCTCGGAAAAATACGCGAAATAGAGTCCGAAATTTCGTAAATCGGAGTCCGTATGAAGAAGATATGGACGAACGAAGTTAGGCAGAAAAACCGAAAACAAGCCAGAATGCACTGGCGCACTTGTGAAGTGCGCCAGCACAAAAATACACTGGCGCACTTGGGAAGTGCGCCCGTGTCGAGCCAGAAACCTGCACAGCCTTCTGGCTTGACCCTGGCTGGCCTGGTGCACCTGTTTTGGCCCTTGGTCTTGTTTTGGAGGCTTGTGACGATTTTTGAGGGCTAGGATCTATCCTAGGGTTAATCCTATGGCCTAAAACACTTGCCTAATCTATAAATAAGACCCTAACCTACCCTAAATCATCATTAATCTATCCTACAACTAAACTATGGCAAAATCAATCCTCTCATGGGCTCCACTCTCTTCATAAATTCCTAAATCAAATTTCTAAGAGATTTCCATGCATACAAGTGTATTTAGGCTTGTATGATCCTCTTTAGCTTGCATTAAAGTCTTGTTTCTCTATTGGCATCATAAAGGAGGAGTCTTGATCAAGTTTGCTTGCATTTTGGGGTTTTAATTTGTTGCATAAGGGGTTTCTTACATTTGCTATACTCATTTGAGTCCACATAAGCATTGTAAGCCCTTCTCTACTCTTAGATATTAACTATGAAGTTAAATGTTCATGATGAAAGTTTGGGTTTGATTAATTAGAATGCTGCATGCTATCATGTTATGCAAGTTTATGAAGTCATTATCTTGATCTTATGAGCTAAAAGCCACAACCTTTATGTTGAAATGTTGCATTATGCAACATGAGAATCTTCATAATCATTATGTCAACTTGCATATGAAGTCATAACCCTTATATGATGATATATGCGAGTTTCTAGCCATCATTCCATGTCTTTTGTCACCATGATTCGCTTATGTACCAAGTTAGGGTTGATGCATGTTTTGAGGCTTAAGAATGTAACATGCAAGCTAATGAACACATTTGTGCCTCATTTGCCACCATGATTAACTTGTGGCTTAATACCCATTTTTGTCATTCCTTTGCCAAGTCTCTTCTTTTAATCCATCACGTTGTTGCGAACGTATATGCTAGTTTAAAAAGCGTTGGGGTCACATTATGGGGAAACCTAATGACATGAATATGACTTGGGTAAATGGGTATAAACATGACAACATGTAACGTTAAATATGACATGTGTTTATACTTGAAAACATGACTTGAAATATAACATGGAAGATGACATGTAAGTATGCATAAAAACATAAGCTTGGGAATTTACCTATTAAGTTAGGTCTACCCTTTAGGAAGTTACCTATTAAGTTAGGTCTACCCAAATGCTTGAAAAATTTGTAACATGTTTTGGAAACATGATGAACATGACACTTAGATAATATAAGTGTGGCCAACTCGAGGTTGGGTTGAGTTTGCAACGTAAAACTACCCGGAACCGACCGGCCTAACTAGTAGTTGCAAACAATAGGACCCAATGTGAGAAGTTGGTCATGTTGTGCTTGAACCCGAGGTTAAACCAAGTTGTGGTGTAAAGCTACCCGGAACCGACCGGCTTAACTAGTAACCACAACAAAGTCTAATGTGAGAGGTTGGGGTGCATTAAGTAATTAATGCCACATGATAGGGTTAAGTTAATTTGATTAATGACTCTTAACCAAATATGACATGGGTAAATGGGTTAAGTAAATTGGTTAGGCTAATGATACTTAACAAAACATGACAAGGTTGGGTAGGTTAAGTGATTTGATTTGCCTAATGACGCTTAACCATTTTTATACGACTAGTGGACGGGGATTAAGTTAACCAACACTTAATCAATCCAACATGATAATTTGGCAAGGTTAAGTAAGTTTTCTTAATGACACTTAACCATACAAGATGATTAGGGGATGGGGTTAAGTAATTTACACTTAACTAATCTAAACACGGTAATTCGATGGGGTTAAGTTAAACACTTAACCAATTTAAACTCGGTAATTCAATGAGGTTAAGTAACCAATACTTAACCAACTTAACGTGATAATTTAATGGGGTTAAGCAACTTATACTTAACCAATTATACATGATGATTTGATGGGGTTAAGTAACTTACACTTAACCAATCTAATACGCGGACCTGATAAGGTTAAGTCACAAGACCTTTTTATAATATACTTAACCATTATAGTACGATTAGAGGATGGGGTTAAGCCAACCTATACTTAACCAATCCGACCCAATAATTTGATGGGATTAAGATAATCTATGCTTAATCGATCTAGCAAGATAATCCGATAGGATTAAGGTAAGCTAGTACTTGACCAATTTGACTTGATAAGGTTAAGTCATGAGCCTCTGGGTTTACTTAACCAACTTGTGGGACTAAGTCTTGAACTTAAATACTTAGCCAATCTTTGACGTGATTCGTGGGCGGGTTAAGTCATGGACTTGAATGATAACACTTAACCCAATAGACAAACCCTAGCTAGAAGAACTAGGTAGAAAACCGTGGTTAATCAAGGATAACGGGAAAGGAAGCTAAGTGGTAAACCTTAGTTAAGGGTAACTAAGTAATAATTCTTAGCTAAGGACATAGGACTAATTCTCAAAACGATGAGTAACCTGATACGGTAGGTCATCGCTTAGTATACGAGGGGGAGCAAGTTATCTGACTTGGATAAAAGCTCCAGCGCACTGGGTGCCGAAGTGGAAGCTTCGGGGGACGTGAGGATATTCTTGGGATCCCTCTGTGGGCTGCCAGGTAATTATACTAGGCCCATGAGAGGTTAAGGTCTGCGTTAGAAGGACCAAGAGTATGCCTTGGTTGCTATGCGAGCAACCTAAAGACTGGGATGGATTAGCGTGGAGTCGACGATTCTTGTTTTTGCCCTGGATAGCACATCGCCGACTACCTACCATCTTTAGTCAATCGTGTACGTGCGGAAAGGCAGGGAACCCCCAACAGACCATGTGCTTGCTATCGAGTCATGGGTGAGGTTGGCCCGTAGGAAAGTGGGCTATAGTGGGGCCGTGGAGTGGTTCTTATACATGATTTTTCTTGGATTGCCTTTCAGTAGTTGAGGGAGGGGTCACGTGGGACCATAGCCATGGGTACAAAAACAGACCTTGATATCTGCATCGGCAGACGATTTAAAGCTCCCGACCGAGTTCCGTATTTCTTGATTTTCCCTGGCACAGAACTCGGATGGCACATTGGGGAACATGTGCATCTAGACATGGAAAACGATTCACGATACATACGTGGGATCAAGGGCGCGGTTGACGGGTGGCGTAATCCCTAGTGGTCCTAGGTGGCCAAAACCCAAACCGAGACACGGAAACGTTCATTAGGTAGCATAATCCCTAGCGGTCCTAGGTGGCATAAATCCTAAGTGGACGCGCGATAGTTCATGGTAAGGAAACACAACTAGATCAAGGGTTGTAGTCAAAAACAACTTCAAGGATAAACCGTTTACATGGGAAAGCCCGTACAGCCTACGGCAAAGGACTGAACTTATACATGGAAAGAAACATATGAGTTGAGTAACCTATATATGCAGCATATTAGGTTGACATGGACCATTACACGACTTTTGAGTAAGGGTCATTCACGGATAACACGTAATACAGTTGGGGTACTAGTACGGTAGGTGCAGAGCGGATATACAGGATAGATGCCATGGGACGTTATACGCGATAGATATCTTGGGATATTATACTTGATAGAAACCTGACAATGTGATACCATGTTTTATCTTGACACCGTAGTTTATCACGACACCCTAGTTTATCTGAGTTCAGTAGTTCATCCTGTTATTTTGATTTAGCTTATCTATCTTGTTATCATGCTTATGTTCATCTCAGTTTCTCATGTCAGTTAACTTTACTAGTTTTTATACTAATAGTAGATAGGGCTTACTCAGTCTTTTTGACTGACCCGTTTTGTTTCGCCTCTTTTCTTCCGTTCCCCCCCCCCCCAGGTTACAGGGAGGAAACACTACTGTTTAGATCGGACTTCTTCTGCTTGAAGGTCATCATGGATGGCTTGGACTTTTCCTGGCTATGGCTACTTTACTGTTTTTATTTGGGGAATAATTTATGAAAAAGTCTTTATGCTTCTTTACTATTGCAAGACAGGTTTTGATGTACTCTGATGTAAAAGGCTTTAGACCTTATGTATTCATGTTTATGAAAGTTCGATTTTACTTCCGCTATTTTATATATGTTCTGTCTTGTAATATTTCTATGCATATTTACCAATAATACTCCTCCAAACCTAGTGCATTCCCTTTGTGAGTGACCCTAGCGGAGGTGGGGTGTTACATTTGGTATCAGAGCAGAAGGTTACCAGATTGGGCAAAAGTTTTAAAGACCTTCTGAAAACTATTTGAAAATCGTTTATAAAGAAGCATTTTTCAAGAAAGTTTTCTTTTAAAAAGAAAAGGCTATTCCCCAAAGGCCATTAGCATTATCCTTGTTTCCTTAATTAAATCTCTTTTCCTTTCTTTCCTCCATCTGTAGTCACAGTGGTTTTAACTGTGACTAGTCTTTTCTATCTACGAAAGTGCTTTCCATGCGATGGAGGTTGTTCTCGAGAGACCAGTGGCCGCGTTATAAGAAAGGATAGTGAGAAAGAGGATAAAGGATACGAGCTTAAGGATGAGCAACTGGTTGGTATGGCTTAGTCCTCAAAGGAGGGAGAAAGATGAACAATGAAACCCATGACGAGAGAGTACCTTTGGCATGGTAAAACGGGGTGGATAGTTAAGTATTATGGGACAAGGACAAGATCATCAGGAGGGTAATAATATGCTCTTATTTCTAGGGTACCTCGGAAGGAGGGTAACGATCTTGTTAAAGGTTTAGCTTTTCTTCTCTACCATCCCGTTAGGACTTCGTTGTTCGTATCATTTAAGTATGCTTCGATAGTTGAGTCTCTGCACCTTAAGTACTAGCGTAATAGAGAACCCCATTTTTGTCTCAAGTCCTGTGGAGAATCGGTCCATTTATTCATGACTTGTTTTGGATTTGAGAATGACATGCCTCGGTTATGGATGGATTCTAGGGATGAAGTGGTTATCCAATAAGGGGTGCCACTCTCGGTTTTGATAGGAGGGTAGTTAGACTCTTGACTAGCCTTGGTAATACCCTCGAAGTCTCGTGAAACCTTTTGGGTTTGGTCATGATTAGTTACCTAGAATCCCTTGATACCTTTATTGGAAATTTGAAGCCCGATCGAGTGGTGTTCGCCGATCAGACGGATGGTTTATTTCACTTATGCATGGGTTATGGAAATCACCCTAGTAAGTGCACTTGATAACCCGGTTGGCATCTGTTTACTTCCAAGAGAAAGTTCTACTACGTGGAATACCTTATGGTACGAAATCCGAGATTCACTAGTGAATTTTGGAAAGCTTGCATGAGATCATGAGTACGCAGTCAAGTTTGCGCTAAGTGTGCGAGTGGAACGAGAGGCGACGAAGAAATGAGTTCCAGCTCATGTTATGGAAACAAGAAATAAGAAGCTACGAAATCGCGAAGTTAAAGGATGGTCAAGGCACAATGGAATTGAGCTCAAGGAAGTACGACTTTGATGGTCAAAGACTAGATACGCGCATGATATCTCTTTTTGGGAGTATATCCTTGATCCCTGTTTTCTGTAGAGCTTACTTGTAGGCTATCTTTTGTGGACACCCTCTCGGTCCTATTTTCTGTTACAAACCCCGTAAGGAGTTTGTCTCGTTTATCTTCTCGACCCTGTTTCAGGGAATCCTAGGTAGAACCCTATGGATGTAAACATGTATTTGAAACATGTTATGATTGATATGGTTGCAAGTGGTTGCTCGTGGATGCGCGAATACACATTAGATTCTAGCTCGACTCGGTCACATTTCATATTGCATATGCACGAGTATTTATACTTGTTTATGGATGAAATCGAATGTATTATCATGCGGTTGTTGCATATGGATGAATGATTGTGCACGCATATAGTATCTATATGACTAGGACTATTTGCATACATGTTGGATTCATGGCACTATACATATTTTGCATTAGATCACTCAGGCCTGATCATTTACATTAGATAAGTGCATATACACACACGTTTTGCATATATTCATACAGCTTTAGAAATCATCTAAGGACAATGGTTGCTTGTGGATGATGTTTTGAGTAGATGGATGATGGATGGTAGGATATGTTCCTCCTAACTTGGAGATTTCAGGGACGAAATCCTTTAAGTTGGGGAGGATGTAACAACCCGAATTTTTAGCAACGTGTTAAGACAAGAATCAAGGCAGAATTAAATTATAAAATCTGAATCAGGATAAACGGCTTGCGCCATTGCGTTCGTCTCGGAAAAATACGCGAAATAGAGTCCGAAATTTCGTAAATCGGAGTCCGTATGAAGAAGATATGGACGACCGAAGTTAGGCAGAAAAACCGAAAACAAGCCAGAATGCACTGGCGCACTTGTGAAGTGCGCCAGCACAAAAATACACTGGCGCACTTGGGAAGTGCGCCCGTGTCGAGCCAGAAACCTGCACAGCCTTCTGGCTTGACCCTGGCTGGCCTGGTGCACCTGTTTTGGCCCTTGGTCTTGTTTTGGAGGCTTGTGACGATTTTTGAGGGCTGGGATCTATCCTAGGGTTAATCCTATGGCCTAAAACACTTGCCTAATCTATAAATAAGACCCTAACCTACCCTAAATCATCATTAATCTATCCTACAACTAAACTATGGCAAAATCAATCCTCTCATGGCCTCCACTCTCTTCATAAATTCCTAAATCAAATTTCTAAGAGATTTCCATGCATACAAGTGTATTTAGGCTTGTATGATCCTCTTTAGCTTGCATTAAAGTCTTGTTTCTCTATTGGCATCATAAAGGAGGAGTCTTGATCAAGTTTGCTTGCATTTTGGGGTTTTAATTTGTTGCATAAGGGGTTTCTTACATTTGCTATACTCATTTGAGTCCACATAAGCATTGTAAGCCCTTCTCTACTCTTAGATATTAACTATGAAGTTAAATGTTCATGTTGAAAGTTTGGGTTTGACTAATTAGAATGATGCATGCTATCATGTTATGCAAGTTTATGAAGTCATTATCTTGATCTTATGAGCTAAAAGCCACAACCTTTATGTTGAAATGTTGCATTATGCAACATGAGAATCTTCATAATCATTATGTCAACTTGCATATGAAGTCATAATCCTTATATGATGATATATGCGAGTTTCTAGCCATCATTCCATGTCTTTTGTCACCATGATTCGCTTATGTACCAAGTTTGGGTTGATGCATGTTTTTGAGGCTTAAGAATGTAACATGCAAGCTAATGAACACATTTGTGCCTCATTTGCCACCATGATTAACTTGTGGCTTAATACCCATTTTTGTCATTCCTTTGCCAAGTCTCTTCTTTTATTCCATCACGTTGTTGCGAACGTATATGCTAGTTTAAAAAGCGTTGGGGTCACATTATGGGGAAACCTAATGACATGAATATGACTTGGGTAAATGGGTATAAACATGACAACATGTAACGTTAAATATGACATGTGTTTATACTTGAAAACATGACTTGAAATATAACATGGAAGATGACATGTAAGTATGCATAAAAACATAAGCTTGGGAATTTACCTATTAAGTTAGGTCTACCCTTTGGGAATTTACCTATTAAGTTAGGTCTACCCAAATGCTTGAAAAATTTGTAACATGTTTTGGAAACATGATGAACATGACACTTAGATAATATAAGTGTGGCCAACTCGAGGTTGGGTTGAGTTTGCAACGTAAAACTACCAGGAACCGACCGGCCTAACTAGTAGTTGCAAACAATAGGACCCAATGTGAGAAGTTGGTCATGTTGTGCTTGAACCGAGGTTAGACCAAGTTGTGGTGTAAAGCTACCCGGAACCGACCGGCTTAACTAGTAACCACAACAAAGTCTAATGTGAGAGGTTGGGGTGCATTAAGTAATTAATGCCACATGATAGGGTTAAGTTAATTTGATTAATGACTCTTAACCAAATATGACATGGGTAAATGGGTTAAGTAAATTGGTTAGGCTAATGATACTTAACAAAACATGACAAGGTTGGGTAGGTTAAGTGATTTGATTTGCCTAATGACGCTTAACCATTTTTATACGACTAGTGGACGGGGATTAAGTTAACCAACACTTAATCAATCCAACATGATAATTTGGCAAGGTTAAGTAAGTTTTCTTAATGACACTTAACCATACAAGATGATTAGGGGATGGGGTTAAGTAATTTACACTTAACTAATCTAAACACGGTAATTCGATGGGGTTAAGTTAAACACTTAACCAATTTAAACTCGGTAATTCAATGAGGTTAAGTAACCAATACTTAACCAACTTAACGTGATAATTTAATGGGGTTAAGCAACTTATACTTAACCAATTATACATGATGATTTGATGGGGTTAAGTAACTTACACTTAACCAATCTAATACGCGGACCTGATAAGGTTAAGTCACAAGACCTTTTTAGAATATACTTAACCATTATAGTACGATTAGAGGATGGGGTTAAGCCAACCTATACTTAACCAATCCGACTCGATAATTTGATGGGATTAAGATAATCTATGCTTAATCGATCTAGCAAGATAATCCGATAGGATTAAGGTAAGCTAGTACTTGACCAATTTGACTTGATAAGGTTAAGTCATGAGCCTCTGGGTTCACTTAACCAACTTGTGGGACTAAGTCTTGAACTTAAATACTTAGCCAATCTTTGACGTGATTCGTGGGCGGGTTAAGTCATGGACTTGAATGATAACACTTAACCCAATAGACAAACCCTAGCTAGAAGAACTAGGTAGAAAACCGTGGTTAATCAAGGATAACGGGAAAGGAAGCTAAGTGGTAAACCTTAGTTAAGGGTAACTAAGTAATAATTCTTAGCTAAGGACATAGGACTAATTCTCAAAACGATGAGTAACCTGATACGGTAGGTCATCGCTTAGTATACGAGGGGGAGCAAGTTATCTGACTTGGATAAAAGCTCCAGCGCACTGGGTGCCGAAGTGGAAGCTTCGGGGGACGTGAGGATATTCTTGGGATCCCTCTGTGGGCTGCCAGGTAATTATACTAGGCCCATGAGAGGTTAAGGTCTGCATTAGAAGGACCAAGAGTATGCCTTGGTTGCTATGCGAGCAACCTAAAGACTGGGATGGATTAGCGTGGAGTCGACGATTCTTGTTTTTGCCCTGGATAGCACATCGCCGACTACCTACCATCTTTAGTCAATCGTGTACGTGCGGAAAGGCAGGGAACCCCCAACAGACCATGTGCTTGCTATCGAGTCATGGGTGAGGTTGGCCCGTAGTAAAGTGGGCTATAGTGGGGCCGTGGAGTGGTTCTTATACATGATTTTTCTTGGATTGCCTTTCAGTAGTTGAGGGAGGGGTCACGTGGGACCATAGCCACGGGTACAAAAACAGACCTTGATATCTGCATCGGAAGACGATTTAAAGCTCCCGACCGAGTTCCGTATTTCTTGATTTGCCCTGGCACGGAACTCGGATGGCACATTGGGGAACATGTGCATCTAGACATGGAAAACGATTCACGATACAT
Organism: Allium sativum; assembly: GCA_030737875.1. Lineage (NCBI taxonomy): Eukaryota > Viridiplantae > Streptophyta > Magnoliopsida > Asparagales > Amaryllidaceae > Allium > Allium sativum. Next base: position 132,412,950 of record CM060912.1, read on the forward strand.
ACGTGGGATCAAGGGCGCGGTTGACGGGTGGCGTAATCCCTAGTGGTCCTAGGTGGCCAAAACCCAAACCGAGACACGGAAACGTTCATTAGGTAGCATAATGCCTAGCGGTCCTAGGTGGCATAAATCCTAAGTGGACGCGCGATAGTTCATGGTAAGGAAACACAACTAGATCAAGGGTTGCAGTCCAAAACAACTTCAAGGATAAACCGTTTACAAGGGAAAGCCCGTACAGCCTACGGCAAAGGACTGAACTTATACATGGAAAGAAACATATGAGTTGTGTAACCTATATATGCGGCATATTAGGTTGACATGGACCATTACACGACTTTTGAGTAAGGGTCATTCACGGATAACACGTAATACAGTTGGGGTACTAGTACGGTAGGTGCAGAGCAGATATACAGGATTGATGCCATGGGACGTTATACGCGATAGATATCTTGGGATATTATACTTGATAGAAACCTGACAATGTGATACCTTGTTTTATCTTGACACCGTAGTTTATCACGACACCCTAGTTTATCTGAGTTCAGTAGTTCATCCTGTTATTTTGATTTAGCTTATCTATCTTGTTATCATGCTTATGTTCATCTCAGTTTCTCATGTCAGTTAACTTTACTAGTTTTTATACTAATAGTAGATAGGGCTTACTCAGTCTTTTTGACTGACCTGTTTTGTTTCGCCTCTTTTCTTCCGTTTCCCACCCCAGGTTACAGGGAGGAAACACTGCTGTTTAGTTCGGACTTCTTCTGCTTGAAGGTCATCATGGATGGCTTGGACTTTTCCTGGCTATGGCTACTTTACTGTTTTTATTTGGGGAATAATTTATGAAAAAGTCTTTATGCTTCTTTACTATTGCAAGACAGGTTTTGATGTACTCTGATGTAAAAGGCTTTAGACCTTATGTATTCATGTTTATGAAAGTTCGATTTTACTTCCGCTATTTTATATATGTTCTATCTTGTAATATTTCTGTGCATATTTACCAATAATACTCCTCCAAACCTAGTGCATTCCCTTTGTGAGTGACCCTAGCGGAGGTGGGGTGTTACACAGGCCCCACGTTCATTTCAAAACGAAAAGAGAAAAAGGAAAAAAATATAAAACCTTATGCCCTAATCGACCGACGCGCCGCCGTCCAGGCGAGGGCCTCGCCTCCCCATCGCCACCTCCGAACCACTGTACCCCTACCCCTCATCCCTCCAGTAAATCGAAATCCCCCCCCCCCCAAATAGATCGCGACGCCTCCAGGTGGGACCACCACCGCGCGCCGGCCGATGACCGCCGAGCCCCTCCTCCGATCAACCCCTCCTCTTTTCTAAGACCTGTAAGTTTTTTTACTTTTATTTATTCTGGGTTTTCTTGTTAATAAAACTGATTTTGTATATGTATAATAAAAAAAAGAGAGAAAGAAAGTATGATCTTTAAAACTGAAATAATATTAATTTTAAAATGATAAAGGTTGAATTTTATGACGATAAAATTATGGTTTTATTTTGAAGTTAGAATAGGAAATATACGATTTTCATATATATATATCATATAGTTAATTTAAACAAAGGTTTGATTTTTATTCGTGTGAAGTAGCAAATAAAAATATGATTTTTATATTTTTAAAGTATTAAAAATATAATCTTTATTAAGTAGAAGATGTAAAAATATGATTTTTGTTTATGTAGAGAATTAAAAATATAATTTTTACATGATAGAAATATTAAAAATATCATCTTTATATGAGTAGCAAAATAAAAATGTGATTTTTTATATTGAATAACGAAATAAAAATGTGATTTTTATATATTGAATAACGAAGTAAAAATTCGATTTTTATATATTGAATAACGAAGTAAAAATTCGATTTTTATATATTGAATAACGAAGTAAAAATTCGATTTTTACATATGTAGTGAATACGGGCAACGAAGATGACAAAAAGGCGAGAACGACGAAGATTTCAATAAAAGAAGTGCCATGAAGTTGGATAGCTATCGGTGAGAATTTCTCACCTTTCAATTTCTTTTCTAGTTATATATATATATATACTAGGATGTAGACAGTGTTTAGTAGCACTCGACACCCGTCATCCACAGACCATGGATGGCTTGTTTGTTAAATTGTTTGGTTGTGAAATTGGTTAGATTATTTGGGTTGAATTGAATTTTTTGGTGAAATGAAATTGATTTGATTGATGTGTGAATGGCGTGGGCCTTCACTAGACCGGGGATAAGGCTAGGCTTTTTCCCGTTTCTAGTATCGTGCCGTTATGCCGCCGAAATTTTCTAAAATATGCTAGAAAAATAAAAATATCATTTTCATTGTGTAAATGAACTGAATAGAAATTCATGTGTTAAAATAAAATGTTTTATCGTTAAAAATATAATTTTTAACGTGAAAGTGAATAAAATAAAATATTCATTTACAAACCGGATGGTTTGTTTATGTACACTGATTTGACTGACATTGATTGGGATGATAAATTTTACACATCGCCCAACTACACAAATAAAATCTGTGTTTGATTGTTTGAAACCCCACACGGGTGTTGGGATAAAATTTGAAGTTCACTCATCCTGATTGATTAAATATGTCGATCGATTGATTGACAGGCTGTTATAAGCGTTAAATATCTATATTCGATGCTTATACAGTGTAGTGCACTTTGGTTGATGGTTGATTATTTTTCAATGCTATTATATACGTGTGATGTATGAAAATCCATATAATTAATATTATATGGTGATTGATTGGGCCTCATTCCAATTTAGAAAATAAAGAATATAATAATATAAAGGTTCATGTGTTGACAGTACTCATCCATTGAGATTAGTCATGTGTTCAACGAAATATTTTAATAATAAAATATACATCTTTATCATATTTAAAATTAGAACTACTTCACGGTGGAGTCTAATTGAAAATCAAACGATAGATACCCAAATTTTATAAAATATTTTAAATAACAAAAATAGTCACACGGGGACAGTACTCATTCGTTGAGATTAGTCGTGTGTTGACAGAAATAAATATTCATTTGTTGAATGAAATATATGAAATAGAAATATTTTGATAATAGGAAATATTTGAAATAGAATATTTGAAAACAGAAATATATGAAGCCGTGTTGATTGGATTAACGCCATTTTGACGTGAACGATATTTGTATCGATTTTATTCATTTTAAAATGAATATTGAAAGGTGATTTCGAAATCGAATATTTTGAAATGGATTTGAATTGAATCGAATATTTTGAAATGGATTTGAATTGAATCGAATAGAAAACCAATTTGAATTGAATCGAATAGAAATTGATTTGAATTGATTACAAAACAAATTTGATTTGAATTGAATAGAAAATGAATTTGAAATGAATCGAATATAAAATGAATTTGATTTCAATTGAATATATAATGAATTTGATTCAAATAGAAAACGGAAATGAATTGAATATAAAACGATTTCGAAATGAATTGAATATAAAACGATTTCGAATTAAATTGAATAGAAAACAAATTGAATTCAAATGGAATAGAAAACGAATTTGATTTAAGTCGAATAGAAAACCAATTTGAATTGAATCAAATAGAAAACCAATTTGAATTGAATCGAATAGAAAACGATTTTGAAATTGAATTGAATTGAAAACGAATTCAAATTGAATTGAAAGCGAATTGAAATGAATTCAAATTGAATTGAAATTTGAATTGAATAGAAATGAATTTTAAAACGAATTTATAAAGAAAAATTCAATTTTGCTTTGGATTGGAATAGAAGTTGAAATTGTTTTTGAAACGAATTTAAAACTATTTATAGAATTCGTTTAAAATAGGAATCGACGAAATATATATTATATATATTATATATATAATATAATGGCCTGAATAGAACGCGCCGCGCCGCGGTAGTTCGTGAATTTCGACCATTTATTTCAAACGGACATTACGGGAGATCCGACCGTCGGATTCTCCTAAAACCGGAACCGTTGGGTTCGTATCGAAAAGAGATTTCTAACGAATATTAGAAATTTGAAATCTAACGGTTGGTTTTGGAGTTACATCCAAATCAAATTTGAAAAAGGTCGTTGTAAGTGCAGTTCGATGGCCATTGTTGGAAATCGACTGTACGTGGCTCGATAAAATTATTAAAAATATCAATAATTTGTGTAAAATCATAAGAAATGATTTGGGAAAATTTGGGATGAAAAACTCCATATTTGAAAAGATAAAAATGGATTTTTATCAAAATGAACTAGTTTGAACTAAATTTAAAACCCGATTTGTTTTTAAATAAATAAATTAGATTTAAAAAGGGGTTTTAAATAATCGAAATTTCTAATATATTTGATTGGATTTGAAATGGGTTTATCGTGAACGGTGTTTTAAATAACACTAGTTCTTTAACCCTTTAATAAATAGAATGTGATTTGGGTTTGTCGTGAACTGTGTTTTAAATAACACTAGTTCTTTAACCCAGCAAAAGGAGTTTTAACGAATCTGCAATTAGGTTGAAATGTGAATCTAGAATCTAAATTATCAAATTTAGAAATGAGCGAGAATGGAGTATCACCAGTTTTGCTCCAAAGCGATAGTTAAATCTTTAATTAGATTTGAACGAGAAATGGTAATTAATTTTACCGATAACACCATAGTATTAGATATGGAGTATTACCAGTTTTGCTTCATGGGATGAATAGGTTGGGATTGGGAAATAAAATAATTAATTACTTCGTTGTGGTTCGCTAATCTCGACTAGTTTGGAAAACCATAATTTGGTTTGAAATGTCATCCAAAGGAAGATTAAAGGATAAATTTCAAAGAATTTATCTTGGATAAAATTAATGGGAACCTTTCCCTAAGAATTGAAATTTAGAAACTAACTGTAGGTTGGCTAAGAAGAATGGTTTCCTGGGTATTGGTCTGATGTTGGTTTCGGCCTTCGGGGTTAATGTTTGGGAAATTGTTCTCTTGTTGATTCACGGTTAGTGACTAATGAGTTGGAATGAGGCATATGTTGTGTTTGTGTAACATTTGTTTTTAATATACGCGGGTTGTTCGGAAAGGCCGGGTTTATACCCATTCTGAATAACCGATTCGACGATTTGTCGAAGATGAAGACGGTGGTTGAAGACCGGAAGTCTTCACATCGTTTGGGTAATTACTGACGATCCTGATTGGGCTGTACACCCAAGAGGATGGAAATAGTTGGTGGTCATCCAGACGTATCTGGAGATGGATGGATATGCGAGGAAAGTGCCTCCGGTTTCGTTCAGACCCAGAACGAACTTGTAAATGGATTGTGTGTCTGACATTGGACTTTATTCTGTGTTGATTGATTTCTGTTAAATATACATCTGTTTGGCGACGGAGAATTTATTCTCTTGCTTAACGCCCTTCTCTGAGACGTACGAGCTCAGAGGTTGTATATCGATGGACATCAGTCGCATGGCATGAATTGCCTGTGTGTCATGCTGAGTTGCATGGATCAAGGCTTCTGTTGAAAAGCAAAGTCTTGTGGTTGATGATCAAAGCACGGCCTACGTGGCAGCTTTGTGTATAACGTGAATTCGCGAGCCTCACACCTCGGTATGAGTCAGAAACGGGATACAGACTGCAGGGAGAGCACGACGTTTCTTTCTAGCTTTGGTGGTGTCAGTGACTGACCAGCCCTGACATTTATATACTTTTCACCTTTGTGGTTATTGGATGAGGCGCCTCGATTATAGGTCTGTAAGGACCGGGAAACGTGTGTTCAGGAATACTAATCCTCTAACGTAAGTGAGGACCGGCCCTGAAGCATCCAGGGGTTGCCCAGAGTGCATAGCCCTGAGGCATTTGCTAGAGTGTCTCGAACGCGGAGAGGATCTTGCCCCTTGCCTCGACTCATGACGGGAATCCAATTTCCAATACGTGTATTTCGGTTTTATTTGTAGAGCCTAGTATGGCGACAAAGTGGGATGGGGCACTCATGCCGTCTTTGATTTATATTTATGATTGAAATGTTTTGACACTATACACTTATTATAGTATCAAATGATTTGTTTTAAACGTATCAAGCATGTTTGGCTGTTATAAGGTAAACCCCTATCCTCCGGCTTGCGTTGCATTGTGTGATGGGACCTGGGTCTTATAATAGCTTCATTTTTCGAAAAAGAATTGCGTTGTTTATTCTATGCACTGGTATTCTTGGGAGGAAACCTGTTCCGTGTTATACGGCGTGGTCCCTTGAATCACTCTCTTTTAAAGTAAAGTTTCAAATAACTGTTTTAGTTCTCACACCAGTCACATGACTGACCTGGAGTTTATTGTTTTAACCTAAACTCTGGGTGCCCCTATTTTCCGCACGGGCAGCTAGTAGTTTTGGTTTTGCAGATTTATATTCACAGGATCCTGGTTTATAGCTGGAATGATATCCGAAAAGCTCTGTATCCGTATATCACCTTCAGTTGTGCTTTGTATTATTTTTCCGCTGCTATGTAATTTATTGTAATCTCTGATATTTATCGAATGTAATTTATTCGTTTATACTCTGTATATTCTTGTATTCTGATGGGATTGTTGTAATAGCAATGAAATGTTCTTCCGTCTGCGTTCTGATTTGTCTTATCCTCACAGTAATTCGTTCTTTCTCATCTCTTCGGAGACCGGGGAAGTTCGGGTCGCTACAGTTGGTATCAGAGCTTTGGTTTACAGAGCTCGAGAACAACACACATTAGAACCATACGAAAGAATTCATCAGATATTGGATTAGTAATATCCAATTAGAATGACTCGTTAGAGATAGGATCAGTAGTATCCTAGAACGAGTGTGAAGAGTATATTTTTCAATTGAAAACAATTTTGTTTTGAAATTTAAACCATTTTAAAACGTATTTGATTATTTATTTATTTTGAATTTGGACAATCTAGTATATAATGATTTTGCATATACGCGTCATGAACGTATATTCGAAGTTTTAATATACTGGATAGATATAGAATCACATTCTAGACACCCGGAGATGGTTCTGATGATTGATATATCATCATCAGAATTTGTGTTCGTGTTTCGAAGGTGTGATATCTATATATTTCCATTAGACTGGTGTGAGAACCAAAACTTATATAGATAGAACATATTGTTGTGGATTGGCATCAAAAACGGGATTTTTGTATATGTATCAAAATTATGAATTTGAAACGTTAATTCACTAATTGATTGATGTTTGTGTTGTTTGTTTATTGGTTTGATAATTTTGAACCATTTAGCCTAGTTAAATCAAATTTTGAACTGTATGGAAAATTGGTCGCATTTGCTTGCATATACATATACTTACATTGAGCAGGTCATAGCAAGGAGGCTAGAGCAGAGAATAAAATTTGTTTGCCCAACAAATAGGTACATGTTTACTACATAATTTACTGTTTTGTTTGGGTGATGATGATTTTATGAGCCTAGTGGCTAGCCGCTTGGCTTTTTCTTTTCCTTTTTGAGATCAGAAGGCCTATATGGCAATTTCGGGATTTTCCCGTGGCTCCCGGTGCAGCGGAGGTTATGCCGAAATTTTTCGAAAATTTAGGGTGTTAGCCAAATTTTTGAAAATTTGAAAATTCTCAGAAACTGAAAAGTTGGAGAATGGAAGCCAGATCGAACGTAGAGTTGATTACTCAAACCACTTTCGACTTTGTTCCTTTTCGGGGACGAAAAGTTTTAAGTGGGGGAGATTGTAATAACCCGAAAATCTGAGCCAGTTTAAATTTTTTATTTTGGCAATTTTAATGAATTTTGAATATTTAAAATGAATTATTTAAAATAATATCGACGAGAAATTTATTTTGAATATGATTCGAACGTATATATTATATACGCCGTCGTTAGAATATAAATAATTATGTATAATTATAAAAGGAATTGAAAATGGCGCGGTAGTTCGATAATTCGATTTCAAACTTCAATTGAATGTACCGGGTGCAAAACAATCCGGATTTTAGTGAAACCAAAAACATTAGGATCTAATTGATAATATCTTTCCAACGAATCCAAAAAATCGAGATTTCATAGCAGGAATCAAAAGATATGTCCAGTTGAAAATTCTGAATAGTCGCTATGGAATTCAGGCCCTTAAAAATGGACATTTTGCAAACGACCTCGGATTTCGACGAAACTAGTTTTGTTGGATCCGCAGTGTCAAATTATTGTTAGATTCCAATTTTCATAATTTTCTGATTCAATATGTGAGCGTGGCAAAGGAAAACGCATTTGACCAGTTTTAGTTGATTTTAATCGACTGGAAATTGGCCATTTTTCCAACGGTCTCAGAATTCGACAAAACTAGTTTTATTAGGACCGTATCGTCAATACGAAGCTAGAAAATATTTTTCTGGAATTTTTCTAGTTAGTATGTGACCCCAGTAAATTGAAATGCGCGTTCAAATTCAATATATAGAGTTATATGTTGATTTTGACGGAAACTGATCAAAACGATCGAATCAGCCTACGATACATATCCCATTGTGTTCGGAATGGGGGTAAAATGCTATGGATGACAGGCGGTGGACCTCGTTTAGAGGTCGTATGTAAAAGTCAACTTTTTAGAAATTAAAATAATTAAATAAATTTAAAAAAAATTAAAAAACCCCTTCCCTCCCCTTAACTACCCAGGCCCCCCGTTCATTTCAAAACGAAAAGAGAAAAAGGAAAAAAAAATATAAAACCTTATGCCCTAATCGACCGACGCGCCACCGTCCAGGCGAGGGCCTCGCCTCCTCATCGCCACCTCCGAACCACTGCACCCCTACCCCTCGTCCCTCCAGTAAATCGAAATCCCCCCCCCCCCAAATAGATCGCGACGCCTCCAGGTGGGACCACCACCGCGCGCCGGCCGATGACCGCCGAGCCCCTCCTCCGATCAACCCCTCCTCTTTTCTAAGACCTGTAAGTATTTTTACTTTTATTTATTCTGGGTTTTCTTGTTAATAAAACTGATTTTGTATATGTATAATAAAAAAAAGTGAGAGAAAGAAAGTATGATCTTTAAAACTGAAATAATATTATTTTTAAAATGATAAAGGTTGAATTTTATGACGATAAAATTATGGTTTTATTTTGAAGTTAGAATAGGAAATATACGATTTTCATATATATATATCATATAGTTAATTTAAACAAAGGTTTGATTTTTATTCGTGTGAAGTAGCAAATAAAAATATGATTTTTATATTTTTAAAGTATTAAAAATATAATCTTTATTAAGTAGAAGATGTAAAAATATGATTTTTGTTTGTGTAGAGAATTAAAAATATAATTTTTACATGATAGAAATATTAAAAATATCATCTTTATATGAGTAGCAAAATAAAAATGTGATTTTTTATATTGAATAACGAAATAAAAATGTGATTTTTATATATTGAATAACGAAATAAAAATTCGATTTTTATATATTGAATAACAAAATAAAAATTCGATTTTTATATATTGAATAACGAAGTAAAAATTCGATTTTTATATATTGAATAACGAAGTAAAAATTCGATTTTTATATATTGAATAACGAAGTAAAAATTCGATTTTTACATATGTAGTGAATACGGGCAACGAAGATGACAAAAAGGCGAGAACGACGAAGATTTCTATAAAAGAAGTGCCGTGAAGTTGGATAGCTATCGGTGAGAATTTCTCACCTTTCAATTTCTTTTCTAGTTATATATATATACTAGGATGCAGGCGTTGTTTAGTAGCACCCGACACCCGTCATCCACAGACCATGGACGGCTTGTTTGTTAAATTGTTTGGTTGTGAAATTGGTTAGATTATTTGGGTTGAATTGAATTGTTTGGTGAAATGAAATTGATTTGATTGATGTGTGAATGGCGTGGGCCTTCACTAGACCGGGGATAAGGCTAGGCCTTGTACCGTTTCTAGTATCGTGCCGTTATGCCGCCGAAATTTTCTAAAATATGTTAGAAAAATAAAAATATCATTTTCATTGTGTAAATGAACTGAATAGAAATTCATGTGTTAAAATAAAATGTTTTATCGTTAAAAATATAATTTTTAACGTGAAAGTGAATATAATAAAATATTCATTTACAAACCGGACGGTTTGTTTATGTACACTGATTTGACTGACATTGATTGGGTCGATAAATTTTACACATCGCCCAACTGCACAAATAAAATCTGTGTTTGATTGTTTGAAACCCCACATGGGTGTTGGGATGAAATTTGAAGTTCACTCATCCTGATTGATTAAATATGTCGATCGATTGATTGACAGGCTGTTATAAGTGTTAAATACCTATATTTGATGCTTATACAGTGTAGTGCACTTTGGTTGATGGTTGATTATTTTTCAATGCTATTATATACGTGTGATGTATGAAAATCCATATAATTAATATTATATGGTGATTGATTGGGCCTCATTCCAATTTAGAAAATAAAGAATATTATAATATAAAGGTTCATGTGTTGACAGTACTCATCCATTGAGATTAGTCATGTGTTGAACGAAATATTTTAATAATAAAATATACATCTTTATCATATTTAAAATTAGAACTGCTTCACGGTGGAGTCTAATTGAAAATCAAATGATAGATACCCAAATTTTATAAAATATTTTAAATAACAAAAATAGTCACACGGGGACAGTACTCATTCGTTGAGATTAGTCGTGTGTTAACAGAAATAAATATTCATTTGTTGAATGGAATATTTGAAATAGAAATATTTTGATAATAGGAAATATTTGAAATAGAATATTTGAAAATAGAAATATATGAAGCCGTGTTGATTGGATTAACGCCATTTTGACGTGAACGATATTTGTATCGATTTTATTCATTTTAAAATGAATATTGAAAGGTGATTTCGAAATCGAATATTTTGAAATGGATTTGAATTGAATCGAATATTTTGAAATGGATTTGAATTGAATCGAATAGAAAACCAATTTGAATTGATTAGAAAACGAATTTGATTTGAATTGATTAGAAAACAAATTTGATTTGAATTGAATAGAAAATGAATTTGAAATGAATCGAATATAAAATGAATTTGATTTCAATTGAATATATAATGAATTTGATTCAAATAGAAAACGGAAATGAATTGAATATAAAACGATTTCGAAATGAATTGAATATAAAACGATTTCGAATTAAATTGAATAGAAAACAAATTGAATTCAAATGGAATAGAAAACGAATTTGATTTAAGTCGAATAGAAAACCAATTTGAATTGAATCAAATAGAAAACCAATTTCAATTGAGTCAAATAGAAAACGACTTTGAAATTGAATTGAATTGAAAACGAATTCAAAGCGAATTGAAAGCGAATTGAAATGAATTTAAATTGAATTGAAATTTGAATTGAATAGAAATGAATTTTAAAACGAATTTATAAAGAAGAATTCAATTTTGCTTTGGATTGGAGTAGAAGTTGAAATTGTTTTTGAAACGAATTTAAAAATATTTATAGAATTCGTTTTAAATAGTAATCGACGAAATATATATTATATATATAATATAATGGCCTGAATAGAACGCGCCGCGCCGCGGCAGTTCGTGAATTTCGACCATTTATTTCAAACGGACATTACGGGAGATCCGACCGTCGGATTCTCCTAAAACCGGAACCGTTGGGTTCGTATCGAAAAGAGCTTTCTAACGAATATTAGAAATTTGAAATCTAATGGTTGGATTTGGAGTTACATCCAAATCAAATTTGAAAAAGGTCGCTGTAAGTGCAGTTCGATGTCCATTGTTGGAAATCGACTGTACGGGCCTCGATAAAATTATTAAAAATATCAATAATTTATGTAAAATCATAAGAAATGATTTGGGAAAATTTGGGATGAAAAACTCCATATTTGAAAAGATAAAAATAGATTTTTATCAAAATGAACTAGTTTGAACTAAATTTAAAACCCGATTTGTTTTTAAATAAATAAATTAGATTTAAAAAGGGGTTTTAAATAATCGGAATTTCTAATATATTTGATTGGATTTGAAATGGGTTTATCGTGAACGGTGTTTTAAATAACACTAGTTCTTTAACCCTATAATAAATAAAATGTGATTTGGGTTTGTCGTGAACTGTGTTTTAAATAACACTAGTTCTTTAACCCAGTAAAAGGAGTTTTAACGAATCTGCAATTAGGTTGAAATGTGAATCTAGAATCTAAATTATCAAATTTAGAAATGAGCGAGAATGGAGTATCGCCAGTTTTGCTCCAAAGCGATAGTTAAATCTTTAATTAGATTTGAACGAGAAATGGTAATTAATTTTACCGATAACACCATAGTATTAGATATGGAGTATTACCAGTTTTGCTTCATGGGATGAATAGGTTGGGATTGGGAAATAAAAAAATTATTACTTCGTTGTGGTTCGCTAATCTCGACTAGTTTGGAAAACCATAATTTGGTTTGAAATGTCATCCAAAGGAAGATTAAAGGATAAATTTCAAAGAATTTATCTTGGATAAAATTAATGGGAACCTTTCCCTAAGAATTGAAATTTAGAAACTAACTGTAGGTTGGCTAAGAAGAATGGTTTCCTGGGTATTGGTCTGAAGTTGGTTTCGGCCTTCGGGGTTAATGTTTGTGTAACGACCCGGGGGAAAAGAACGACAATCGGGTTCTCGACAACAATACATAAACTCGTATCACTTGCCAAAACCCAAGTATCGAACCCCCAGATTGTCATGAGAAAGAAGTTAGAAGGTGAGAGTAGAAAGAAAGAAGTATTAGAATAGAAGAAAGAAGAGGAACACATCAGAATCTCATAGCGGAACGAATAAAATATAATATCAAATCTCTTTATACAAAAACTGTATATACATACCAATCATCAGAGTACACATACATCAGTCGCAGCGGAATAATAACTTTGAATAGCTAGCGGTGAAGCCGCCTGCTTCCAGCTCCTGAAACTCCAAGTGAAACCTAACCTGGAACATACTTGGTCTGACCCGAGCACATTTGATTTAAAACAAAATACACCGGGTCAGTCTGGAATACTATCAGTGATAAATTCACATAACACACAACTTGTTTAACTTTGCAAAATCCTTTATGAAATCAAAGAATAATAGTAAGACCAGTCCACACATAAACACGGACGGTTTTTACCTTACTATAACCCAAAACATTTTTGAAATCAATATCTTTCTCTGATATTATCATAATGTCTAAATACAAATAAATATCCAATCTAGAGGAACGCTTGCATCTCACGCTCCACATATATAGTATACAATCGAAAACCGCGGGCGCTTATTGGATATTGGATTCCAACTTGACAAGGTATGGGTCCACCTTCCGCACGTGTATCTCTAGAGGCGAATACACTAGGTTCAACAAGAACGTCTTGCAACCCGGCCCTCACATGACCGACCACTCATTTCGCTTGAGTGTATCGAATGTATATCACCGACGGTTGGGATCAGCAACCGCCACCCGAATAGGGCCAGCATCGAATAGATAAAGAAGCAATAGGAATTTCTCTAGATAGGTGATCATACATCCTAATGGGAGCGACCCACATAGCCATGCTGCCTGCCCGATTTTTGTCATTTCCCGGTTGATGAGGCTTGAGGCTAGAACTTCATTTCTAGAACATCTGGTCATCATGCACTTTGAATGTCACATCGTCAGATCCGCCAGATCACACTTGATTGACGTCCACAAACATACTCTAGCTATCTGGCTAGAGAATAACCATTTCTCCGCCGTCAACTATCGTACGTTTGGAGAAATCAACGCATGTAATTCCTTTGGAAATACTCTGTCAGACATCCGTCCATACAAGTCATCCAGGAACAGGATGAACCGAAGGTACTCTCCTACTGCATCTCATATAGGAATCACCCCATGAATCAGTAGCGAGAAGTCCTTGCAACCCGTGGATTTCAACCACGACAGAATCACAAATCAAAATAACTCTGGCTGCAGGCCAGAGAAATTCAACAAGTAGTCCTTCCGCTTACGAAGATCCACGGTCTTCACTTGCTCCGTCTTCAATCGACGTCTTCACGTATTTGATGGTCGGAATGGGTTTCGAATATAATTCGATCCCGGACTTTCCGAACCAACAATCGTATTGGTCTGGTTTGATAGTCGGTGTTTTAACTATCAATTAACAATAGTGTGAACACAATGAGTTTTCTGATTCAGTACTTGGCACAACTCGACCTCTTTAAAATATATTTAACCAAATTCCCTTTTGACTAACTTTAACTGATTTACTTTGATTGATTAACTCTAACTTGACTGACTCGACTTATTTAACTCGACAAACTTGACTTGATTACTCCTATTAACTAATACTCGACTTAACTCCATTCGCTCGACTCTAGATCGCAGCGATCACAATGGTTACGCCTGATTCCCTCAGGAAACATCCGACCGCCGTAGGCTATCTGCTGCCCTGCAAATTACGCTAGCAGTCGTACACGATGGAACTTTTTCCTAGATAACTTTGTTTGACTAACTTTAACTATATTCGATCAACTCTAATTGAATAACAAATGTTTAATATAATTTGAAATCAATATTCTTATTTTCTTTGAAACTAATATGGTAGTATTATTTAATTCCCAAAATCTTGCATTGGAGTTTGATATTCCTCGTATAAGATAAATCCAAATTCAACACTTCCACTCACACCAAACTAATACCATTCCTTGATAATAGTGAAGCCAACCAAGTTGGGGTATTTTAGTTACCTCTCAGACCTTGATCAACTCGTTCTTACCTCAGAAAAATATTAGTTTGTCACTTAAACAGCGATACTAAATCTCATTTCAAACCTTGATTTCAAATCTGGGTTTCCATAACTGTTTCTTACATTTGAAATCCTTGCTCAAAAATCATCTTACTTAACTTCTTTAATTAAGTAAATATCCACTAAAACCATCTTTAACTTAAATCAGCATTTCGCTTGTACATTTTTATTTAAAATCAAATCTCTCACAAAACTCTCATCGCCTTTCTATTTTGCTTTATCGCTACTTAACCTTCCCTTAGTTGAATTATAACTAAGGACATCATTTTAATTATAACCAAAAGGTAAAATTCACTATACTCAAGATGGCGTTGACTAAGTATAGTATAACCATCGTTTTAAAATCTTCGTAACTAAAAGTTAACTTCACTAATCCCCAACTATTCAATAACCCCTTTACATTTACAATTGGTCAAAGATTATCTAGTATTTCCACTATTCATTAAACTAAATGAATATCCAATCAAATTTATCAACTACTCAATTTAACTAACCACGGTTGATTCTACTAACTGTACATGTCCGTCAACAGTTAACTGAATTACATTTGTCATTTCCCCTTTTAAATTAGTTTAAATAACTTAATTGATTTAAATCGCTATTTAATTGTTTAAAACAATTATTTAAATTTTACCAACCCGTAGGTAAATTCTTGGGTTTTTCCTCTGCTTTCAAACTGGTATAATTCTTTTAAATAATCCCTTTAGACTCGATTAATATATATATTTATAAATTCCCATTTAAATCCTTATATAATCTAATTTAAACTTAAACTCGGTTTTAAAATAATTAAAAATTTTAAAACTGCGTCAATTCACCGGAAGGTCAACTGACGTCTGGCACAACACAATTTGGCCATTCACTACCAATTTTCCAATCAACACTGTCGGTTGATTTTAAACACAACACAGGTGCATATCTATTCAACCATCCACATACAGACAGGTTTTGGCGTCAGTCGAGGTGAACAATTCATATCTATGCAAACAAATAAAAATACAGTAAATTTGAGGAATCCGGTTGGATCCCTCCAACCTGTCCTTCTCTGCATCACAGATGTCAGTCGATAAAAATATATGAATTAAATAATTGATGGATTAAAAATAACTGCAATCAATCAACAATAGCAACCAATTTGCATCCATCGCATCCAATCAGTCAATTTAAACTGTTAACCGCAAAATATAATTTACCGTGACTTTACCACATCACAGTATTCCAGAAGGTGTGAGAATTAACTCACCAGAGTTTGTTCTGGTCGACGGTTGACGCGTTTGTCGCTTTTAATTTGAACCGTTCGTCCAAAAATAGCTGAATTTTCAACGGTGTCGGATTGCCTCCTAGTCAGTGCCATCGCGTAGGTCTCGTCCCTGCGATCCCAACGCATCTTGTTTCGTTAAATTTCGTTCACGTGTGCAAAAGTTATGCTTGTTCGAAGTTTGGAAAATTATACGAATTTTAATTAATTAATTAATTAATTAATAAACTAATTACCTTCTTAATCGCTCCTGCCACGTCAGCATACCCCCACGGTTTCTTGCCTCCGCGTCACACGTTATTTCTCTCCCTCCAAAAGAAAGCCCGACACTTCCGTTCTCTCTGATTCCCACGGAATACTCCCCCTCATCCCCACCTTCCAGCGCCCCCACCGTGGCACCAGCACCGTCCCCGACCTCATCAGCGTCACCGCCTCTCCGTCCAGTGCCTCCGCCCCCAGCGACGCCTCCCCTGGTCGCTCCGACAGCTCCAGAACCCGTGATGAACGGAAAACCCTCCTACCCAAAAATGCGACGCCTCCGATCGCCATAGGTGACCGGACCACCTTTGTTACGACCACCTCGCACCAGCATTCCGTCCACGTCAGATCCCCGACCCCCTCGACGACGGACTTCGCCGGAAAATCCCCATTTCCGTCCGCTACTGTGAAAAACAGCCCAGAAAAATACACCTCAGTTCATCTCCTTGCCACGGCCACCACACACCACCGTTGAACCTCCGACCACAGCCAAATCGAAGGTATTCCTCCCTTCTTCGAAAGCCTTATGGTCTCAACCTCTGAAATTGGACCAATTCCTCGAATTTTGACCAAGAACGAAAGTGCTTTCCTGCCTTTCCTCGCGATTTCCGGCCACCTGGGTCGACGAAATCACCCCAAGTTTTGTCAGTAGCTAGAGGACTTCCCGATCTACCACTTTTGCTTTGGTCGCCATAACAAATTCTTCTTGGATTGAAAGATATAATGGTTTTTGTGTTGGGGGCTTTTTTGCAAAAATACATGAAGAAGATGAGGGTTGGGCAGAAATTTCTGGTCTAGGGGTTTATATAATGGTGGAAAAATATATTTTAAGTTGATTTGACGACTGACGCTGATTAACGATATTTTATTTCGTGTCTATCGCGTTTTCGAACATCGTTTATTCGCTGCTGCGCTCACATACGAACCCCGTTCGAGTTGCGACTGGACGGCATAGTATAATTTGACGATACGGTCCTAACGAAACTTGTTTCGTCGAAAACAGAGGTCGTTTGAAAAATGTCCCTTTTGAACTGGCCAATTTTGAATAAAATAACCCAATTTTAAAGTACTTCAATATAATAATATCAAAATATTGCAGTTGGCCATACACGACCAGAATTTGATATATTACCAAGAAAAAATATCCCGGGTTGAATTCCAAGCCAATTCGATGTTTAAAATATTTAAAAACCATTATTTTATATAACTGCAGCGCTATATATATAAAAGGAATTCTGGCGCTGCTTTTCCCAAAATTTGATTTGGACATAAAACAAAATCTACACGACGAAAACTGGATTTTTCTCTGCCGTTGGGAAGATATTGTCAAACTGGTCCCAACGTTTCTTGTTTCGAGGAAATCCGACTTATTTTGAACCCGGTACGACCAATTGAAGTTCAAAACGCCAAATCGCGAACTACCGCGCCGCTGCAGCTCGTTATTTAATTAAATTATAAACTATATATATTCGTCGTCGTTTTCAAAACGAATTGTCACTAAAATTCCCCCATAAACAATATTTGACCACTTTAAACTGTCGGATCACAGTATATTTAAATTTCGACAATTTCCCATATTGGAAATTAAAATAATATTTATTATTCATTTTATATAATATATTCACAATATAATTGTTCAATTCGATTATCCAACCTCAAACCAATATTTTAAATTATTAAAATATTTAAAATAATCCAATTAAATTGGCAGAAAAATACGGGTCGTTACAGTTTGGGAAATTGTTCTCTTGTTGATTCACGGTTAGTGACTAATGAGTTGGAATGAGGCATATGTTGTGTTTGTGTAACATTTGTTTTTAATATACGCGGGTTGTTCGGAAAGGCCGGGTTAATACCCATTCTGAATAACCGATTCGACGATTTGTCGAAGATGAAGACGGTGGTTGAAGACCGGAAGTCTTCACATCGTTTGGGTAATTACTGACGATCCTGATTGGGCTGTACACCCAAGAGGATGGAAATAGTTGGTGGTCGTCCAGACGTACCTGGAGATGGATGGATATGCGAGGAAAGTGCCTCCAGTTTCGTTCAGACCCAGAACGAACTTGTAAATGGATTGTGTGTCTACCATTGGACTTTATTCTGTGTTGATTGATTTCTGTTAAATATACATCTGTTTGGCGGCGGAGAATTTATTCTCTTGCTTAACGCCCTTCTCTGAGACGTACGAGCTCAGAGGTTGTATATCGATGGACATCAGTCGCATGGCATGAATTGCCTGTGTGGCATGATGAGTTGCATGGATCAAGGCTTCTGTTGAAAAGCAAAGTCTTGTGGTTGATGATCAAAGCACGGCCTACGTGGCAGCTTTGTGTATAACGTGAATTCGCGAGCCTCACACCTCGGTATGAGATAAAAACGGGATACGGACTGCAGGGAGAGCACGACGTTTCTTTCTAGCTTTGGTGGTGTCAGTGACTTACCATCCCTGACATTTATATACTTTTCACCTTTGTGGATGAGGCGCCTCGATTATAGGTCTGTAAGGACCGGGAAACGTGTGTTCAGGAATACTAATCCTCTAACGTAAGTGAGGACCGGCCCTGAAGCATCCAGGGGTTGCCCAGAGTGCGTAGCCCTGAGGCATTTGCTAGAGTGTCTCGAACGCAGAGAGGAGCTTGCCCCTCGCCTCGACTCATGACGGAAATCCAATTTCCAATACGTGTATTTCGGTTTTATTTGTAGAGCCTAGTATGGCGACATAGTGGGATGGGGCACTCATGCCGTCTATGATTTATATTTATGATTGAAATGTTTTGACACTATACACTTATTATAGTATCAAATGATTTGTTTTAAATGTATCAAGCATGTTTGGCTATTATAAGGTAAACCCCTATCCTTCGGCTTACGTTGCATTGTGTGATGGGGCCTGGGTCTTATAATAGCTTCATTTTTCGAAAAAAACATTGCGTTGTTTATTCTATGCACTGGTATTCTTGGGAGGAAACCCGTTCCGTGTTATACGGCGTGGTCCCTTGAATCACTCTCTTTTAAAGTAAAGTTTCAAATAACTGTTTTAGTTCTCACACCAGTCACATGACTGACCTGGAGTTTATTGTTTTAACCTAAACTCTGGGTGCCCCTATTTTCCGCATGGGCAGCTAGTAGTTTTGGTTTTGCAGATTTATATTCACAGGATCCTGGTTTATAGCTGGAATGATATCCGAAAAGCTCTGTATCCGTATATCACCTTCAGTTGTGCTTTGTATTATTTTTCCGCTGCTATGTAATTTATTGTAATCTCTGATATTTATCGAATGTAATTTATTCGTTTATACTCTGTATATTCTTGTATTCTGATGGGATTGTTGTAATAGCAATGAAATGTTCTTCCGTTTGCGTTCTGATTTGTCTTGTCCTCACAGTAATTCGTTCTTTCTCATCTCTTCGGAGACCGGGGAAGTTCGGGTCGCTACATTAGATTAATTGGTCTTCAATAAATCTAATGAAGATAAGTTAATCAAAATTAATAAGATTTAATTACCTTTGTAATTAATGAAGTTTAAATAGTTATTGAACCAAACAATTAGTATTATTTATTAATAATGAAGTAAACTGTTTTACTTCAGCAAATCAAATCACTATTTGATTAAAGTAATTGGTTCTTAAATGGATTCCATTTAAGATAGTATTAAGTTTGTATTGAGATGTTTTCTTGAATTAGGTTTAATAATTTGAAATAAGAAGTAAATTGACAAAAGACAAAGAACGTGATTGATTTTTGATAAGAGAAGTTTTAAATGAAAGTGTATAAGGAAGATGAAGCGAAGAGTTAGTGACCAAATGCAAATAATTATAAACCACAGAGATTTCAAAGTAAGTATATGGCATTATAAAACCATATTGTAAAATGAAACAAGAAATACAGTTGATTTAGATTAGAAATAATAAGGGGTTAGAGTTACGAACTTATATCTGTTCTAAGGTAAGAACGTTGTCGATCAAGGTCTGAGAGGTAAAAAGTATACCCCAACTTGAACGAATTCACTATTATCGAGGGATGATATTAGTTTGTAATGTAAAGAGATGTCGAGATTAGTTATAAAGTAGAATATAGTAGCGTATGGCAAGTCTTTGAACTATAAAGATAAAATAACGTTGTTAATCAAGCTTTAGCGTGATTTTTATATATAGCAGCACTCCCTAGGGAATGAAAACAATTTGGTTTGAATTCCACTTATTCTAAAGTAATAAATAATGACGTTTGTCCAAAGAAATATAAGAATGAGTTTAGAAAGAGAATTGGAGAATCGTTTCAGAAAAACGATGACATCATTTCGATGTTTGGAATATGATTAGAACTAAATAACACCATCAGGAATTGGAACTAAAATTCGACGATGTTGAATGTATTAAAGTAAATTATTTTTAGGAATTATAATCTGATAGGGTAGTTAATATTTAGTTTTAAACCAATAAATTATAATAGGATATGTAATCAGTATTTAGTTATAAACTTGATATTGATTTAACGAGAAGTTGACTTAAAAACAGAGTTTATAAAGTGGAATGGGAATATAAAATTATGAAAGAGATTTCAGTAAACAAGATAAGGGTATTTATTACTTCAATAAAGAGTTATTTGTTAAAGGTGTTCAGATTTCTTTAACAGGGATGATATCCACATTTTAAAGTGAACAATGTTTATAAAAGCGAACAGTTGGCAGATTAAAATGTTTATAATGAAACTGGAAATATTTTTTCCAATATAGATAGTATATTATCCAAGTCTAAAAAATAAAGAATGTGAAAAAAATTGAAATGTTTCGAACATTAATAATGTGTATTTTTCTGGAACATGGGAGAATAAGGGTTTATAATAACTGGGAATGTTTTCCAAGAAGTGTGAAAAGGCTAAAATGGGGTTTGAGAAATATCCGGTAAAATATGGGAATTTGAATAATAAAAACGAATATTAAATAAAAAGGTGCCGTGGTTGTGTGATGTTTAGTTGTACATTTGAATGAATGCTTGTTTTTACTTCGATAGTTAAATAACTGACTATCGAAGTGTTTTGGCCATCATTGTCAATACGGAGAGATCGGTTGGATATATTATCTGAAACCACTCCATATAGGCATAAGCGCTTCGAATTATATTATGCTGAAGAAAATTGAAGATGGAGTAAAATGCAAGGGTCGTTCTGTTCCAGAATGGTGCTTTCTATTTGTCCCGTCCTAGGACAACTTGTATGGACGAGTGCTTGACAGAGTATACCTAACCAATCACGCACGATTGATCTCTTAAAGGTATTACGTCTGGTGGCGGAGGAATTCGTTCCTCTTAGCTTTTTATACCCGTGATATTTTGGAAATCGATCAGTGAATTGATGGGTTTGACGATGTGGCATTCAAAGTAAATGGTGGCCAGATGTTCTGAGAAGATAGACATAACCTCAAGCCTCACAACCGAGAAATGACAAAAATCGGGCAAGCAGCATGGCTATGTGGATCATTCCCATTAGGATGTATTGTCACCATCTAGAGAAAATTAGTATTTGTTCTTCTTTCGTTTCTGTTTCTCCGGATAAAGGTTATATGGGCCCAACCGTAGGTGGCAATATATTCGATACACTAAAGAGAAATGAGTGGTCGGTCACGCGTGGGCCGGGTTGCAAGATGTTCTTTTTGAACCCCAGTGTATCCCCTCTAGAGTACACTGATCGAGAGATGGTCCCATATCTTGTCATAGTTGGAATCCAATCTCCAATAAGCACCCTGCGGTTTTTGATTTTATACTACGTATGTGGAGCGTGAGATGCAAGCGTTCTTCTATTTGGTTATCTATTTGATTAGACATTATTATAATATCACTAGATTTTGATATCAAAAATGGTTTGGTTATAGTAAGGTAAAAACCGTCCATGTTTATGTGTGGGCTGGTCTTACTATTACCCTTTTGTTTCAAAAAGGTTTTCAAAGTTAAATAATACGATTGGAGTTTACTCACATCAGTCCTATGATTGACCCAGAGTTTATTTTATTTTATTTTCCCTAAACTCTTGGGTGCCCAAATTTGTACGGGCATTCAAGTGTTTCAGAATTTTGCAGATTCACTTGGAGGAGCTCGAAGCAGGAGCCTCCACCGTTAGTTATGTAGAGATTATTTCCGTTGTAATGTATATGAGTTATACTCTGATATGGTATGCATACAAATTCATATTTGTATTTCAAAGTTATGTAATATATGTTATTCGTTCCGCTGTGAGATTCGTGTTTACTCTAATTATGATGTTCTTTTTATTCTTCTATTCTATAAGTTCTATCTTTCCTATCTCATCCTCAAACTTCTTTCTATTAAAGATCTGTATTTTCGTGCACTTTGAGTTGAATGTGTGGGATATTAGTCAGCTCAAATTAGTACGGATTTATGGGCCTTTACATGAATTGGGGTTAATATCAGTTAAAGATATATAGCTTAGTATAATATTACTTTAATTTTTGAGGCAAATTCGCATTCATGTTTAACCTACTAGCCAAATTTAGCTTATTTCCTAAAATTACTCACAATGCTTAAGAATTTCTCTGGTTATAACCATCTGAAATTCTATCCACATGTTTCCTTTTAATCTCTCCTATATAAGCTTATGTCTTTTCACTACAAATCAAAACACAAAGTTTAAACTTAAAGAAGCTCAACAAACAAATATGTCTTCCAACAACTCGAATTCCTCGATTAATATTACTTTCACGATGGATAGTTCGTCCGATACTACGCAATTTCCCACACCAACTCCTAGAAATGAACCGCAATATCGATGGGGAAACTATCACATAGGATTTACTCATGGTGCAAAGAAGGCCAAAAGAGCACCATTTTCTTTACCAGATACGAAAAAGAAAGTGGATGAAATTCACCACTATCAAATAGAGCAAATAGAATTCCAAAAGAACTATATTTCGAGCAAAAGGTCACCGCAACTCATTTAAGTCTTCTCAAGAAAATGATTTATAAATTCTGTGGACCAAAATTGAAGGATATTTCTTCACCCTTACCAATTCCACCAAACCCTATTAATGCTTTCCTCATCTTATCAAACTGAGCAAGACCTGGTGGATCCTACAAAGAAATACTATACCTTCTCTCCCTTGCGACCATTGTATAGTCCAAACTCTTGGGATAAAAATTAGAAAGCTAATGAATGGAAAAGTTCATCAACACCGACAAAGACTCCACCTTCTAAAAATTAACTCTTGTTTCATATCATTTCCATTTTAATATTTAACATGTCTTATCAAACTAATTCTATATTCATATATAAAATAATTTTCTCTTCCATAAATTTCTCTAAACAGACGTCTGACATAAATTGATCAGACGTCTGAGTACATGGTATAAAAAAATTTACCGTTGAAACAGACGTCTGATCCAACAAAAACAGACATCTGAAATATGTACAAAATGAACTATATTCTTGCAGGCTAGAAATTTTTCAGAAACATACGTCTGACTGATAATTTCAGACATCCGATTCCCAAGTCAAAAATTTTCCATTATGAGAAACAGACGTCTGAGCATATATAAACAGACGTCTGAATTCACTCAAAAATGAATTGTTTCCTTGCAGCTTCGTATTCAAAGAAAAACAGACGTCTTTTCTTTATTTTCAGACGACTGAATTCGTGCAGAAATGTTTTTAAAAAGGGACACGTCTTTTACCAACCAACATAACTCTTCATCTTTTTACTTTTCACCATTCCAATCTTTTACCTCCTATAAAAACCCTAGCCCTCAATTCTCAAATTCACCTCAAATATTCAACCTTTTACCACACAACCATGGCAATCGAGGAAAACGTACAAGAGAAGAAGAACCAAATCCCCCTTCCGAAGAATTAATTCAAAAATGGCTATGGGATGATACCGCTAAGGCAAGATACAAGGCAATGAAGGATTCCAAATTCTTTGAAGGTGATTTCGTTAAGTTTGATGCTTTCTTTAATTATCGAATTCTACAATATGCTAGACATTAATACTTCGAATCACTAGTCGATTTTAACTCAAATAATGTCAAAATTTATCCTTTTCTAGTAAAGTTGTTTTTGGCAAACTTGAACGTTGATCATTCTAGACCTCAACACAAAATGGATTGTGTTTGGTCTTGGGTTTGTGGAAAAGGCATCCTTCTTCCAATTCAACGATTAGGTTAAATTTTGCAATGTGCATGGCAAGGGCTTGATATCGACACGATAGAAGTTGATATGACTGCAAGGGATGAGATATCACACAAGTTCCTCTCTGATAATCTCATTAATATGCATGAGCTTACCTCCACTCATCTACAACCACATGCTCGCCTACTAAACCAAATATTGGTTTGCACAATCCAACCCTGCAAAGGAAGTTATGAAAAGGTCTATAAACGAGATTTCCAAGCCTTGTATGCCCTATACTCAAACAAGCAAATCAATTTGGCAAAAATTATTTTAGATGAATGGATGGATATTACTTACAAGTGTAAGTATAAGACTATTCATTACAGCGCTTATATTACTCGTATTCTTACTGCTTATGAGATAAACATACCCAACACTCTATCTCTAAGCATTAAAAAGATTGGTTCAAAAACTTTAAAGCTCATGGATATTGATCCTACTCCGACAACTTTGGAGTATACGTCTTTAGAGTCTTGGACTCAACACATTGCATCTCAACTAGAATCTCTTGTACCTGAATCTTCTCACCATCGTTAACTTAGGAAAGAAGAAGAAAACGAAGAAATTCAAGTCGTTTCTCCCGAAACTTCCTCCAAGCAAGCCTTAGTAACACTGTCCCGCAATCAATCTAAAATTCATAAAGATTTGAAGCATTTTGAAAAGCAAACAAATAAGAAATTTGATTCCTTCAAAGGTTTCTTGAACAAAATTTGGGAGGCAGGTTCTTGCACCGGTACTTCTTCCAACCAAGCTCAAGCTCCAGCTCTGTTTCAATAGTCCTCTAGTTCTACCCATTCTAAACAAGGCTCTCCCAAAGATGGTGGAACAACTATTGTGGTATCAACTTCTTAGGATTGGTAAGCATGGCTACTAATATAGTGCTATAAATATTCCGACTAAGAAACTCTTAATTAACTAAATGGTGTGTAATATTTTTTGGTACTCTATTTTCAGCAAAAACTCTATTATGTGCTCTACTATGTTATGTCTAAACAGTTGGGCTTTTTTATTCTATGTTTGTGTTTATGGTGTGATTGTGTGTCGAGCAGGCATATTTTATAAGTATCCCTTTTTGTCAATGACGAAGGGCAAGAAACAAGTAAAAATATACGCATATTGACAGGGGGAGCTTATATAGCTGTAATGACCCAGATATTTCATCGGTTAATTTTAAATATTTAATATGGATTTAAATATTGAGTTGATAATATAAATAAATTTTTATATTAAGTTATCGATTTAATAATCGATATACGATTTAAATCGAATATATTAAATTATCGTAATACGAAGTTAATTCAATTCGAAGTTAAAATTAAACTGAAAACAGTCCAGATGATCAGTACAAAATTCAGTTTGAGTTAGAATAATAATATTAATTTATTTTCTAAGAATTTGTGGTTTCAAATTTAAATTTATATTGATTTAATTTAATATCTTCTCAAGACGATCAAACGAGACATCGGAACCTATTCCAATAGGTCCAGAATATAGGAATAACCCTAAAAATGTCAGTTGTTGGGTTCAGAAAGGAGTTTGGAATCATGGGGTATTTTAATTAAAGGACACCGGTCCAAAAAAAATAACAAATTAAAATAAAATATCATAGTTTGGTGGACATAAACGAAACTGCAAGGTGAAAATCAAATGGGCTACTGTCTTCATTTTCCACCACATGAAAGCAAGCAAGCATGGCCTTTATTTTTCCCTCTCAACCTTGAATCCTTCTATATAAATTAAGGTCGTGGTCTTCTTTGCTTATTTCCTCAAACTGAAATTCCTCTTTTACTGCTTCAAACTTCAAAATCGTTCGAACCTCCTTTCCTCAATCAAAAATCAGTCCACCGAGAAAATCGAGATTTCGCGAGTTCAACTGGATGATGCTTAGGTTCGGCAGTCCCTCTTTCATCGCGATCGATGGTGAAATTAACAGTCACAAGTTTCAATTAGGGCTTTCCGATCTTAAGAGTGCGATAATAATGGAATCTGACATTTTCTAGACTCAAAAAGGCAGCGAGTTCGATGGTTTGCTCCAGGGTTTGACGCGAGTTCAACGAAATAGGGAAACGAGGGTGCGAGCAGTTCTGGGTTGATTGGGAAAATGAGTTTGCACCTGTAGCTAGAGTTGGATATCGCGATGGAGGGACTGGAGGTGTAGTCGCGATTATACTTGGGGAAATTGGAGATGTTAATGTTCGATGGCAGATGTGGGGGAACTGTCAAAGTGGCGATAAAGAAAAGATGGAGCATAGGGGTTAAGTTCAAACTGAAACATGAAAAGAGAGAGTGGATCTGTGTAAGGTGATTAATTGGGACCGTCATTGGTTGAGTGCCGAGACAGTGGAGGTTTATAAAGGAGGAAACTTCCTGTACAGTAGCACGTGAGTGGAATTAGATATAATCTGTTTACATAAATTAATTAATGCTAATTAGGTTTAGTTAGAGAATTTAATTATTTGACTTAAAATAGTAATTTATTTAATAGATTTTGTATCTATATAATCATGTTAATTTTTAAAATACAAAATATAAATCGTGATTAGAGAAAAATGGGAACGAGATGAAAGTTAAAAATAATTAGTTAATTATGTTTTAGTTACCAATTGAGTTAATAAATTCCTTAGAAATATTTTGGTTCAATATAAAATATTGAAACACCCACTTATATTTCGTACAATAACATAATAAAACGGAACAAAGTACTTTGGATCGTGGCAATAATATCTACATGATGAAATTGGGTGAAACTAAATTGGAATCGGAAAGGATTGAGATAAATATCACGGTGAGTAAATCTCACTCACCTTTTATTTAGAATTATTTTTATCAGTTAAAAATAATTGTTTGTTGCTTGTTTGGTTGCATTTAATATTTTTGTGTATCTTAAATATATTAGTTATTTAGGCTTGGTGTGCTATTATATATATATATTGGTGGTTGGATATTCCCGCAATATCCCGCCTCGAAGCAGGATGAGTATTGTTTATGTTGGCTAACGTTTGTGGATGCAGGGAAACAGGTTGGAGGAATCCTATTGGATTCCTCAAAAATATTATTGTTTGTTTGTTATCACATATATTATTATATATGATGTGTTTGAAAACCTATGGTTGAAAAATTGGGTGTTTTGAATTGTTGAATGTCAATGGCTCCAAAATGTTGATATATAAAATATCATGAAAAGGATATTTCAGATTTTAAATGGAAAATCTATTTTTTCTAAAAATAGAATTCAAGTTTCGAAGGGGCTAAATATATTAACTTGTTTTGAATAAATAAAAAAAGTATTGAATTTATAAACGATGGTTATAAATTAAATAATATAGGAAATTGAAATAAATTTATAACTAGTTTTTATAAATAAAATGGAAAAATTATCATTGGATAATTTGAATATTTAAATTCAAATGTGAATTTAAAAATAGAAATGGGGTTCGTTTTAAAGAACTAAACGATGTAATTTATTCTGATGTTCAGAATAAAAATTCAACAAAAATAAATCCGTAAGGATTTAGGATTATAATTCGATTAATTCGAATTTATTTAAATAGAAGTTAAATTGAATATGAAAATAAAATGGATGTTATATATATATAAGTTATTATAAACAGAAATTTCCCAAAATAAGATTTTGATTTTAAATAGATTTCGAAATGGACTTATTTAATATAAAACAAGCAAATTTATAAATAATGTTTATAAAAATGGTGAATAAATTATCAAGAGATAATTGGTAACTTTAAAGTTAAGTATGAATTTAAAATAGAAAGTTGAAATCATTTTAAAATGGAACATGGGTTTTTATTCTGGAATTCAGAATCTAAAAGGAGTTGGATTTCAAAAGGGATTTGGAATGGAAAACTTGCTTTAATATATTAAACAAGAAAGATTGATTTACAAACGATGTTATTAGTTTACTGAAATAAATTAACATTGGATAATTTGGAAGTTTAAATTCAAGGAAGAATTTAAAAAGTGAAATTGGAAAAAAAACGTGTTGCAAATAGAATAATTGATTATATTGCGGGATTTAGAATATAAACTGAATTGAGAAAATCCAAAGGAGTTATAATTGGAATTCGATTCTATTGAATTTTATAATTTCTTTATAAAAGAAATTGGGATTTTGAAATAACGAATCGAGCATAAATAAATGTATAACCTAGTTAGGGAAAAATCAGATTATAGATAATCAAAATTTATTGAGTTGAATTGGGAAAATTGGTTTGAAATATATTAAAAATATATTTGAATGGAGTTGAATTTATTTTAAATGAAGTTTAAAAGTTTATATGTATAAATATAATTAAAACGAACTCGCCGCAGCGCGGTAGTTCGTAAATTGGCGTTTCGAACTTCAATTGAGTTTATAGAACTCAAATTAGGTCGGAATTCTTTGAAACAAGAATCGTCAGGACCAATTGAATAATAGTTTTCTAATGGAAGAGAAAATTCTATATTTCATTTGATAGATTTTGAGTTTTGTCAAAATCAAATTTTCAGAAAAGCAACGCCAAAATCGTTTAAAAACCATAATGGTTTATATAAATAAATATAAGGATTTTAAGTAAATAAAATCCGAATTTCCATTAGAAAAATCCGAATTTGAGTTGTAAAATAAATACGAACACAAGTTGTGTAAATAAAATGATTTTTGTAACAAAATCAGATTTTAAATTATTGAATAGAATTAACTAATTAGCAGAAAAAATAGTTAATGAACCTTTGGGTTGAATTGGACAATGGATAAGTGAATGGGGTTCGTAATTCATATTCGAAATCGAATATTGAAATTGAATTGAAATTGGAATTCAAATGGGTTTATAAGAAAGTAAATATTTGTATTTGAACTGATATGTTCAAACAGAAAGTGGAATAGGCAAAAGAGATAATTAGAGAATTAATTAACGAATTGAATTTAAATGCCTAGATTGAGTTGGAATAAAATGTAAATGGATGTATATGGGTTAGACAGGTATGGGATAAAGTGTATGAAGGTTATTATTCGTGTGCCCGACAATAAGGTACATGTTTAAATTCCATATGAGGTTTTATGCGACGAATCGGTAAGCCACTTGGCTTTTTGAATAAAAAGGGCCTAGAGAGGCGATCTGAGGTTTGAACTATTTATCGGTACAAAGGAGGTTATGGCGAATTTTTCCGAAAATTTAAGGAGTTAGAATATTTTTAAGAAAATTTGATAGTTAGAAATCAATGTATCGATATATATATATAGAATTCGATAAGGAATTGAACTTAAAAATGGAATATTATAAACAAAAAGGAAATCTATAAATTAGATTTGTTAAAAATAGAAAGAGAAGCGTATATGTGTTTTAGAAATGGAAAATTTTGTTTAATATAGTGTTGATTATTCGAGTTAGCAATCCTGTCTATTTTGAAGTTAATAATATTTTCAGTCAAGGTCTGAGAGGTAATTATACCCCAACTCAATTGATTTCATTATTAGCTGAGAAATAGAAAGATTCAGTCTCGAAGAGAAATGCTTAAAGAAATTTAGTCGAATGTAGTATTTTGGGTTGTTGTAGCGATGTTTTACATAACATTCGTTTTAACCCAAGTAAGTAAATTTTGGAAATATAATAATAAATATTTCCTAAGTATAGAAATGAATGGTCATGAAAGAGATTAGTAATTGGAATGTTTTCCAATTATTAATAGAAGATATTTTCTAAATATAGAAAATAAAAGAAGGCGATATATGGAAATGTTTTCCAAAGAACGTAAGAGACTGAGATGATAGTTGAAAATATTTATTTAACAAATATTGATAAGGAAATGGAAAAGTTGATTTAATTAATGAATATTAATTAAGGGGCTTAGTCGTTGTTTGTTATGGATGAATGTTTATTTGTTTTCTTCGATAGTTAAAAAACCGACTATCGAAGTGTTGCCAATATTGTTGTCAATATGGGGAGACCGGTTGGATTATTATCCGAGAACCACTCCGTATTGGCAGTAGCGTTGCGAATCAGATTATATGAAGGAAATCAGAGACGGAGTAGAGTGCAAAGGCTTTTTTCTATTAATGGAAATTGTTCCTTAGGTTTCGTTCCGTCCCAGAACGAACGTGTATGGACGAATGTCCGACAGAATATTTCCAATGATCGCATTTTGGACTGTACAAATATATGTGGTGGCAACGGATTTATTCCCTTAGCATAATATCCATAATATATTTGTGCAAATCAACTAATGATTAACGGATCTGACAATGTGGCATTCAAAGCGATTGTGCTATCAATGAATAGCAAGTAATCGTAGCCTCAGGCCTCAACAACCGGGAAATGACAAAAATTGGGCAAGTAGCATGGCTATGTGGTTAGCTCCCAATAGGGTGTATTATCACCTATCTAGAGATTCATTTAATTCCTTATTCTATTCGATGCTGTCCCATTCGGGAAACGGTTGCTGATCCCAACCGTTGGTGATATACATTCGATACACTCATGCGAAATGAGTGGTCGGTCATGTGTGGCCGGGTTACAAGATGTTCTTGTTGAACCCAGTGTATTCTCCTCTATAGATACACTATCGGAAGGTGGTTCCATACCTTGTCATAGTTGGAAATTCATTACCCAATAAGTGCTTGCGGTTTTGATTATATATTATATATATGGAACGTGAGATGCAAGCGTTCCACTAGATTGTTATTTATTTGATTTAGACACTATTATAATATCAAAAAAGTTTGATATAAAGATTATTTGGGATTCTCATAAGGGAAAAACCCGTTCCGTGTTATACGGCGTGGTCTTATGAGATATCGTTCACTTCCTCAAACTGTTTTAAAGTGTTTACTCATACCAGTCCCATGACTGACCCGGAGTTTATTTTGTTTTGTTTTCCCTAAACTCTTGGGTGCCTAAATTTGTATGGGCAGTCAAGTAGTTCAGGATTTTACAGATTTATCTGAAGGAGCATGGAGCAGGAGGCTTCTGCGTTAGTTATATAGAGTGTTGTTCTGTTGTGTTGTAAGTGTTGTACTCTGATAAGTGTATGTTATACAGTTAAAATTTTGTAATCAAAAGTTATGATATATTATATTTTGTTCCACTGCGATGTGAGATTCTGTGTTGTTATTTATGTTCTTCTTCTACCTTTTTCTTCTAAACAAAAAATGATTCGTATTTTCGTGATATTTGGGTTGGATGTATGGTGTATGTGGTCAACTCTGATATTATGGATTTGCGGGCCGTTACAGTTGGTATCAGAGCTTATGTTGAGCAAGTACCTAGGCTTTGGTGGGGTTGTGCTCATTAGAGGTAGGGTCAATAGTACCCTAGAATGAGTTGAGCGTATATGTATGAGAGCGCGTATTTGTTAATTGATATAAAAACTATTTTATATTGTGTTGGCTAGTTTGTTGGGTGGTTTATGAGTTTTGGTCGAATCGTGGGACGCCACGATGTCGATAAGAGTTTGTAAATACTTGAACAGAAGATTGAACACGATACTGTTTTTAAGAGGGTAGATGAAATAATTTTACCCAAAATTCTATTTTTGATATAGAAAGAATAATTTTCTGAAATTATTATAATATATGGATGTATTGGATGTTAATATTATAATCAAATTATATTATAAAAATTGGAATGGTTATATATAACCCAAAATAAAAGTTGTATATGAATTAATTATACAAATGAGATGAATTAGAATTGAATTCAAAATAGAATTTGGGATTTAAATCCTGGGAAGTTTGAAAATATTTTCTAAAGTATATTCAAATAATATAGCTTTGTTTTGAAAGGATTTGAATGAAAACCATTTTTAATGGATTTTGAAAGTAATAAAGCACTGAACTCACTTCAGTGGCTGGAAAATAATTCTGACAATGAATCAACCATCATCGGTGTTCATTTTCAAGTTTCTAAGTGATGATTGCTACCTTAGAAAAGTTTTTGATGGAAATTTGCTTGAAAAGAAATAAGTTGATTTGAAAATTCAGATGTTTTGAATTCGAGATGGAAAATAAAATATGACATTTATATATTGTTTCAAAAGGGATTTGAAATAAAAACCCTGGGATGTGAATGTTGGAATTTAAATTTAACTTAAGCAAGTTAAATGGATCAAAGTGAATAAATTGATTAAATTCAAATTGAGTCAATTTGAATAAATTCTAATTAAGTATTATTTTATGCGAATATATTAGGTGAAAATCATTCAGATTAAATGAATGAAAACCAAAAGTTTTGGTAGAACTGAAATTCGTTGAATTATGAAATATTGAATTTCAACATAAGTGGATTTTGAAAAAGGTTAATTGGTTTGTAGCACTTTTCCTACCTTAGTAATTTCGGGGATGAAATTCTTTTAAGGGGGGAAGAATGTAATGACCCGGATATTTTGTCGGTTAATTTTAAATATTTAATATGGATTTAAATATTGAGTTGATAATATAAATTAATTTTTATATTGAGTTATCGATTCAATAATCAATATACAATTTAATATCGAATATATTAAATTATCGTAATACGAAGTTAATTCAATTTGAAGTTAAAACTAAATTAAAAACAGTCCAGATGATCAGTACATAATTCAGTTTGAGTTAGAATAATAATATTAATTTATTTTCGAAGAATTTATGGTTTCAAATTTAAATTTATATCGATTTAATTTAATATCTTCTCAAGACGATCAATTGAGTCATCGGAACCTGTTCCAGTAGGTTCAGAATATAGGAATAACCCCAAAAATGTCAGTTGTTGGGTCCAGAAAGGAGTTCGTAATCATGGGGTATTTTAATTAATGGACACTGGTCCAAAAAAATAACAAATTAAAATAAAATATAATAGTTTGGCGGACAAAAACGAAGCTACAAGGTGAAAATCAAATGGGCTACTGTCTTCATTTTCCACCACGCGAAAGCAAGCAAGCGTGGCCTTTCTTTTTTCCCTCTCAACCGTGAATCCTTCTGTATAAATCAAGGTCGTGGTCCTCTTTGCTTATTTCCTCAAATTAAAATTCCCCTTTTACTGCTTCAAACTTCAAAATCGTTCGAACCTTCTTTCCTCAATCAAAAATCAGTCAACCGAGAAGATCGAGATTTCGCGAGTTCAACTGGATGATGCTTAGGTTCGGCAGTCTCTCGTTCATCACGATCGATGGTGAAATTAACAGTCGCAAGTTTCAATTAGGGCTTTCCGATCTTAAAAGTGCGATGATACTAGAATCCAACATTTTCTAGACTCAAAAAGGCAGCGAGCTCGATGGTTTTCTCCAGGGTTTGACGCGATTTCAATGAAAGAGGGAAACGAGGGTGGGAGTAGTTCTGGGTTGATTGGGAGAACGAGTTCGCACCTGTAGTTGGAGTTGGATATCGCGATGAAGGGACTGGAGGTGTAGTCGCGATTTTTCTTAGGGAAATTGGAGCTGTTAATGTTCGATGGCGGATGTGGGGGAATTGTCAAAGTGGCGATCAAGAAAGGAAGGAGCATAGGGGTTAAGTGGGTCTGTGTAAGGTGATTAAATGGGACCGTCATTGGTTGAGTGTCGAGACAGTGGAGGTTGATGAAGGAGGAAACTTCCTGTACAGTAGCAGGTGAGTGGAATTAGATATAATCTATTTACATAAATTAATTAATGCTAACTAGGTTCAGTTAGAGAATTAATTATTTGACTTAAAACAATAATTTATTTAATTGATTTTGTATCTATATAATCATGTTAATTTTTAAAATACAAAATATAAATCATGATTAAAGGAAAATGGGAACAAGATGAAAGTTAAAAATATTTAGTTAATTATGTTTTAGTTACCAATTGAGTTATTAAATTCCTTAGAAATATTTGGTCCAATATAAAATATTGAAACACCCACTTATATTTCATACAATAACAGAATAAAATGGAACAAAGTACTTTGGATCATGGCGATAATATCTACATGATGAAATTGGGTGGAACTAAATTGGAATCGGAAAGGATTGAGATAAATATCACGGTGAGTAAATCTCACTCACCTTTTATTTAAAATTAATTTTATCAGTTAAAAATAATTGTTTGTTGCTTGTTTGGTTGAATTTAATATTTTTGTGCATCTTAAATATATTAGTTATTTAGGCTTGGTGTGCTATTGTGTGTGTGTGTATATATATATATATATATATATTGGTGGTTGGATAGTCTCGCAGTCTCATTAGCGGATGCCCGCAGTATCATTAGCGGATGCTTTCCCTATGCGCCCCACAAATATATATCAGTGGATGACCTTCTATACCGCGATATCCTACCTCGAAGCAGGATGGGTATTATTTATGTTGGCTAACATCTGTGGATGCAGGGAAACAGGTTAGAGGAATCCAACTGGATTCCTCAAAAATATTATTGTTTGTTTGTTATCACATATATTGTTATATATTATGTGTTTGAAAACCTATGGTTGATAAATTGGGTGTTTTGAATTGTTAAATGTCACTAGCTTCAAAATGTTGATATATAAAATATCATGAAAAGGATATTTCAGCTTTTAAATGGAAAACCTATTTTTTCTAAAAATAGGATTCGAATTTCGAAGGGGCTAAAGATATTAACTTGTTTTGAATAAATAAAACAAGTATTGAATTTATAAACGATGGTTATAAATTAAATAATATAGGAAATTGACGTAAATTTATAAATAGTATTTATAAATAAAATGGAAAAATTATCATTGGATAATTTGAATATTTAAATTCAAATGTGAATTCAAAAATAGAAATGGGGATTGTTTTAAAGAACTAAACAATGAAATTTACTCTGAAGTTCAGAATAAAAATTGAACTAAAATAAATCTGTAAGGATTTAGGATTTAAATTCGATTAATTCGAATTTATTTAAATAGAAGTTAAATTGAATATGAAAATAAATTGGGTGTTATATATATATAAGTTAATATAAATAGAAATTTCCCAAAATAAGATTTTGGTTTTAAATAGATTTCGAAATGGACTTGTTTAAGTATAAACAAGCAAATTTATAAATAATTTTTATAAATATGGTGAATTAATTATCAAGAGATAATTGGTAACTTTAAATTTAAGTATGAATTTAAAATAGAAAGTTGAAATCATTTTAAAATGGAACAGGGGTTTTTATTCTGGAATTCAGAATCTAAAAGGAGTTGGATTTCAAATGGAAAACTTGTTTTAATATATAAAACAAGAAAGTTGGATTTACAAACGATTTTAAAAATCTACTGAAATAAATTATTATTGGATAATTTAGAAGTTTAAATTCAAGGAAGAATTTAAAAAGTGAAATTGAAAAAAAAAACGTGTTGAAAATAGAATAATTGATTATATTCCAGGATTTAGAATATAAACTAAATTGAGAAAATCCAAAGGAGTTATAATTGGAATTCGATTATATCGAATTTTATAATTTATTTATAAAAGGAGTTGGGATTTTGAAATAACAAATCGAGTATAAATAAATGCATAACCGAGTAAGGAAAAATCAGCGTTTATTGATAATCAAAATTTATTGAGTTGAATTGGGAAAATTGGTTTGAAATATATTAAAAATATATAAGAATGGAGTTGAATTTATTTTAAACAAAGTTTAAAATTTTATATATATAAATATAATTAAAATGAACTCGCTGCAGCGCGGTAGTTCGTAAATTGGCGTTTTGAACTCCAATTGAGTATATAGAACTCAAATTAAGTCAGAATTCTTTGAAACAAAAATCGACAGGACCGATTGAATAATAGATTTCTAATGGAAGAGAAAAATCTGGATTTCGTCTGGTAGATTTTGAGTTATGTCAAAATCAAATTTTCAGAAAACCAGCGCCAAAATCGTTTAAAAACCATAATGGTTTATATAAATAAATATAAGGATTTTAAGTAAATAAAATCCGAATTTCCATTAGAAAAATCTGGATTTGAGTTGTAAAATAAATACGAACTCAAGTTGTGTAAATAAAATGATTTTTGAAACAAAAATCAGATTTTAAATTATTGAATAGAAAGAAAAATTAGTTAATGAACCTTTTGGTTGAATTGGACAATGGATAAGTGAATGGGGTTTGTAATTCATATTTGAAATCGAATATGGAAATTGAATTGAAATTCAAATGGGTTTATAAGCAAGTAAATATTTGTATTTGAACTGATATGTTCAAACAGAAAGTGGAATAGGCAAAAGAGCTAATTAGAGAATTAATTAGGGAATTTAATTTAAATGCCCAGATTGAGTTGGAATAAAATGTAAATGGACGTATATGGGTTAGATAGGTATAGGATGAAGTGTATGAAGGTTATAATTCGTGTGCCCGACAATAAGGTACATGTTTAAATTCCATATGAGGTTTTATGCACCGAATCAGCAAGCCACTTGGCTTTTTGATTTTCTTTTTGAATGGAAAGGGCCTAGAGAGGCGAGTTGAGGTTTGAACTATTTGCCGGTACAAAGTAGGTTATGGCGAATTTTTCTGGAAATTTAAGGAGTTAGAATATTTTTAAGAAAATTTGATAGTTAGAAATCAATGTATCGATATATATATATATAGAA
Source organism: Allium sativum (assembly GCA_030737875.1). NCBI lineage: Eukaryota > Viridiplantae > Streptophyta > Magnoliopsida > Asparagales > Amaryllidaceae > Allium > Allium sativum. Next base: position 132,449,947 of record CM060912.1, read on the forward strand.
TTCGATAAGGAATTGAACTTAAAAATGGAATATTATAAACAAAAAGGAAATCTATAAATTAGATTTGTTAAAAATAGAAAGAGAAGCGTATACGTGTTTTAGTAATGGAAAATTTGGTTTAATATAGTGTTGATTATTCGAGTTAGCAGTCTTATCTGTTTTGAAGTTAATAATATTTTCAGTCAAGGTCTGAGAGGTAATTATACCCCAACTCGATTGATTTCATTATTAGCTGAGAAATAGCAAGATTCGGTCTTGAAGAGAAATGTTTAAAGAAATTTAGTCGAATACAGTATTTTGGGTTGTTGTAGCGATGTTTACATAACATTCGTTTTAACCCAATTAAGTAAATTTTGGAAATATAATAATAAATATTTTCTAAGTATAGAAATGAATGGTCGCGAAAGAGATTAGTAATTGGAATGTTTTCCAATTATTAATAGAAGATATTTTCTAAATATAGAAAATAAAAGAAGACGATATATGGAAATGTTTTCCAAAGAACGTAAGAGACCGAGATGATAATTGAAAATATTTGTTTAACAAATATTGATAAGGAAATGGAAAGGGTGATTTAATTAATGAATATTAATTAAGGGGCTCAGTCGTTGTTTGTTATGGATGAATGTTTGTATGTTTTCTTCGATAGTTAAATAACCGACTATCGAAGTGTTGCCAATATCGTTGTCAATATGGAGAGACCGGTTGGATTATTATCCGAGAACCACTCCGTATTGGCAGTAGCGTTGCGAATCAGATTATATGAAGGAAATCAGAGATAGAGTAGAGTGCAAGGGCTTTTTTCCAGTAATGGAAATTGTGCCTTCGGTTTCGTTCCGTCCCAAAACGAACGTGTATGGACGAATGTCTGACAGAATATTTCCAATGATTGCATTTTGGACTGTACAAATAATATATGGTGGCAACGGATTTATTCCCTTAGCATAATATCCAGAATATATTTGTGCAAATCAATTAATGATTAATGGATCTGACAATGGGGCATTCAAAGTGATTGTGCTATCAATGAATGGCAAGTAAGTGTAGCCTCAGGCCTCAACAACCGGGAAATGACAAAAATCGGGTAGGTAGCATTGCTATGTGGTCAGCTCCCATTATGGTGTATTATCACCTATCTAGAGATTCATTCAATTCCTTATTCTATTCGATGCTGTCCAATTCGGGAAACAGTTACTGATCCCAACCGTTGGTGATATACATTCGATACCCTCAAGCGAAATGAGTGATCGGTCATGTGTGGCCGGGTTACAAGATGTTCTTGTTGAACCCAGTGTATTCCCCTCTAGAGATACACTATCGGAAGGTGGTTCCATACCTTGTCATAGTTGGAAATTCATTACCCAATAAGTGCTTGCGGTTTTGATTGTATATTATATATATGGAACGTGAGATGCAAGCATTCCACTAGATTGTTATTTATTTGATTTAGACACTATTATAATATCAAAAGAGTTTTATATAAAGATCATTTTGGATTCTCATAAGGGAAAAACCCGTTCCGTGTTATACGGCGTGGTCTTATGAGATATTGTTTGCTTCCTCAAACTGTTTTAAAGTGTTTACTCATACCAGTCCCATGACTGACCCTTAGTTTATTTTGTTTTCCTTAAGCTCTTAGGTGCCTAAATTTGTATGGGCAGTCAAGTAGTTCAGGATTTTACAAATTCATCTAAAGATGCTTGGAGCAGGAGGCTTCAGCGTTAGTTATATTAAGTGTTGTTCCGCGGTGTTGTAAGCGTTGTACTCTGATAAGTGTATGTTATACAGTTAAAATTTTGTATTCAAAAGTTATGATATATTATATTTTGTTCCGCTATGATGTGAGATTCTGTGTTGTTATTTCTGTTCTTGTTCTACCTTTTTCTTCTAAAAAAATGATTCGTATTTTTGTGATATTTGGGTTGGATGTATGGTGTATGTGGCCAACTCTGATATTACGGATTTGCGGGCCATTACAATAGCTGTCTTTAGTCAAAAAGTAGGAGAGTGTTGAATCTTGCGTTACAGCGGTTTGACTATGACAACTATACATAAGCATATATACTATATCGACTAACTCTATTTTGCAGGAAGAAAATTGACAAGCAAATTCAAGAACACAAAATGAAGATTATATATGTTGTAAGAGTCTGTTAATCTTAGATTTATCTGTTATAGTCTTCCTTGATGATTACACACACATATTACATATATAAACTTCTAATATTAAAATAGGTAAGGAATAAGTTTTTCCCAGAAAACAGATGTCTGAAATAATTCCGATAGACGTCTGTTTGATTAAACAAACTTAAATTTTACATAATATTTAGACGTCTAATTTGAATTTTTCAGACATCTGAATCTGCTACGAAATACACTATTTACTTGCTGTTTTATTTTCCAATTCAAAACAGACATCTGAAAATTATTTTCAGACATCTGATTACGAAGAATTGCAACCTATTATGAAAAGTCACAACTTTCTAATCCATATCCCTTGATCAAATCTCTACATGATCAGTTGTAGCTATTTACATATTATAAATAGAGACTTGATTAAGTGATCCAATCACCGAATTTGTTCTAACTCTTTCTGTCTTACTCAAAGCACTATAATCTCTAAAAGCACACTATTTCCAAATATTTGAGATTTTAATCTTCCATAATCTTTCACAAGCTTCACGCTTATCATCAAGGAAAGACTATAGGATGGGTATACTTCATATTGACATATCCGTGTTGACATGAAAACAAGTAAGTGATAAATTATTCTGTATTGAAAAACTCCTCTTCAGCTGTTGAGGCAAGAAATCCCGTTCGCCTATTCGGGTAATTGTGAACATGTTCCTCCGGGTAAAGTGAGGATTTTAGTGTTAGTGAAATACTAGAAGGGAGTTTGGGACTGGGCGTAGGACAATGGTCCGAAGTAGTATAAAATCGACTGTGTGATTTTACTTACTGCTACTACTCGACTTTATACATTCTATCATACTCATACTCTATTATATTTGATCCTACCGTTGCATAGTCATTTTCAAGGTCCTGGACCTTGCAATTAAGAAGGTGCCCCTACGGTGAAACTTACAACTTGGTTTTTTAATCTGAATGCTGCATCATTTGACCATTCAGTTCCTGGTGTCCCTTATTGACAAAGTTGTGCTCTACACCTTCATATTTATTGCGAATGATGTTTTGAGCATTGAGCAATGGATGCTTGAGCTATCCCATTCGGGATGTGTTGCAACAGTCACCGGGCTTTACTAGGTTATGGATGCGTCAACGTTCTTTTTAGGGGACCTGCAATCAAAATCGAATTTTAGCAACTTGTAAATAAGAATTTGCAAATGTAGGATTTAGTCAAGTAAGGCAATTTATTTCATCAATATGTACAAAGCTTGTGACAACATTTGCATGGTATTTACAGTGCATGGTGTTTACAACTTTTCAAGCTATGTAAAAGAAATTTCAAGCAAAGTTGTGACAGAGGTGTATGCTATTCCAGGCTCTCGGAAGTTGGACCCCATCCGTTGTTTTCAGTTCGAAGGTTCCATCTAAGAATTTTTGTCTTATCATATACGGTCCTTCCCAGTTGGGCCCGAATACTTCATTTCCTATCATGACTCTCTTCAGAACAAGGTCCCCAATTTCAAAGGTTCTCCGTTTGACTTTAGAATTAAAATGTCTTGCTATCCTTCTCTGGTGAGAAGCAATTCTGGGTTTTGCTTCCTTCCTCTTTTCTTCGAGCAAATCAAGTGCTTCGAACTGCGGCTTTTCATTCTCTTCTTGGTTAAAATGGATTCTACGTTGAGTGGGGACCTCCAACTCTACTGGGATCATAGCCTTGGATCCAAATGGAAGTGAGAATGGTGTGTGCCTAGTCGTAATCTTATGAGTTGTCCAATACGTCCATAGTGCAAGGGGAAGCTCATCTACCCAACCACCTTCAGCTTTTTCGAGACGTTTCTTGATGGTTGACTTTATGATTTTATTCACTGCTTCAACTTTCCCTTTGGCCTACGACTGAGCAACGGCAACAAAACTCTTCTTAATCTTGTAGTTAACACAGAAGTATAAGAATTGCTACTTTCGAACTGAGTTCCATTATCAGTGATTATTTTCTATGGTACCCCGAATCTGCAGATGATGTTCTTTAGGACAAAGTTGATCACCTTTTTCGAAGTAATAGCAGCTAGTTGCTCAGCTTCATCCCACTTTGTGAAATAGTCGATGACTACTATTGCATATTTCATGCTCGAATTAGTTGTTGGCAGTGCTCCGATTAAACCTATGCCCCAGACAACAAATGGCCATGGGTTCACCATTTGAGTCAATTCTGTAGGAAGTGCCCTTGGAATCTTTGCAAATCTTTGGCATCTTTCACACTTCTTAGCATAGTTCATTGCATCCAGATTTACATCGGGCCAAAAGTAGCCATATCGCAGAATTTTCTTTGCTAGTGTTTGACTGCCTGTGTGACCCCAACATTCCCCTTCATGTAATTTTGCCAAGATTGCTTTGGACTCCTCTTTGGTTACACATCGTAGTAGAGGCATAAAGAAGCCTTGCCTATATAACTTCCCATCTTGAATAAGGTACAATGGAGCTTTGCACAATATTTTCCTCTACTTTTTCGGTTCCTTTGGAGGCGTTCCGTTAAGGATATATTCCTTGATTAGGGTCATCCAGGATATAATCTCTTCAAAAGTCTCCATAATCCAATCAACGTCCGCTTCTTCGATAGTAGGAGTTGAAAGGACTTCGATAGGGATCAAACTCAGCAACTGCGGATCTGAGGAACTGGCATATTTAGCGAGAGAATCTGCCTTTGAATTATCTTCCCTGGGAATATAAGATATTATGTAGTAGTTGATATCATTGAGAAGTTCTAAGGCTTTAGTAAGATAAGCAGGAAGGTTTCCGACTTTGGTCTGGAATTCTTTACGGACCTGACATACTACCAGTTGAGAGTGCCGGATAATTTGCAAGGTTTTCAGATTCAACTTTTTTTCTAATTTCAGTCCTGTTATCAATGCTTCATACTCGGCCTGATTATTGGTTGATGGGAATTCCAGCCTTAGAGCGTAGCATAAGGAGCGGCCAACAGGAGTTTCCAGGAATATTCCTACCCCCGAGCGGTAATCATTCCTGGATGCATCAATGAAAACTTCCAACTTTCCATTGCCTCTGCTTGTTCTTTTGTTTCTTCAACCCTATCCATGAATTCGGTGATAAAATCCGCTAAAGCCTGCCCATAGCAGCTCTTTTAGGATAATAAGTGATGTCATATTGGCTGAGCTCTATGTTCCACTTCAATAATCTCCCCGAAGTTTCTGGGCCGAAGAGAACTTTTCTTAGCGGTTGGTCAGTGAGATCCTTTATAGGATTGGCTTGAAAATATGGCCTTAGCTTCTTTGAGGCAATAAGCAGACAATACACAAGTTTCTCTAACTTGGGATAGTTTAGTTATTCGCCAAAAAGTTTTTTACGGATATAGTAAACTGGCCATTGAACCTTGGCATCTTCTCGGACAAGCGTAGCGCTTAATGCATGAGATGAGACAACCAAATATAGGAACAATTCTTCTCCATCTTTAGGCTTCGACAACATCGATGGCGATTCCATGTGTTTGATCAACTCTTCGAAGGCTGTTTGGCGTTCGTGAATCCATTAGAAATCCTTCTTTCCTTTCTTCAACGCATCGAAGAGCGGAATGCACCGATCTGTGGCCTTTGAGATAAATCGGTTAAGCGCAGCTACTTTCCCGTTTAGGCTTTGAAGCTCTTTCTTCGTCCTAGGAGCACGCATCTCTCGCAGGGTTGTGACTTGAGAAGGATTTTCTTCGATGCCTCTGGCGTTAACTATGAATCCGAGAAACTTTCTCGGTGCGACTCCGAATGAGCATTTAAGCGGATTTAGCTTCATCCCATATTTTCTGAGAATATGAAACATTTCAGCCAGATTTTCCAAATGAACATCAGCTTTCTTTGATTTTACCAGCATATCATCAACATAAACTTCCATTGTGTTCCCAATCTAGGATTTGAACACGGAATTCACAAGGCACTGGTATGTTGCTCCTACATTTTTCTGTTCGAACGGCATGACTTTGTAGCAATACAAGCCTCTATCTGTTATGAAACTCGTGTTTTCCTCATCTGGCTTATGCATCATAATCTGATTGTACCCGGAGTACGCGTCCATAAAAGATAATATTTCTTTCCCCGGTGTTGCATCAACAAGTTGATCAATTCTGGGCAATGGGAAACTGTCCTTCGGACACGCCTTGTTGAGGTTTGAATAGTTTATGCATACCCTCAATTTGTCGTTGGACTTTTTAACAAGGGCCGGATTAGAAACCCAATCAAGATATGTGGATTCTCGTATAAAGTTATTTTTGAACAACCTATCCACTTCTTCTTTTAATGCTGTATATCTTTCAGGTCCTTGAATTCATCTCTTTTGTTTTATTGGAGTTAAACTTGGGTTAACATTCAATTTATGCACTATTATATTAAATGAAATTCCATACATATCAGAATGTGTCCCAACAAAAACATCCGAATTTGCTTTTAAAAACAAAATTAATTCTTGCAACTTCAAGCCCAGCTGAAACCTATTTTCAATGCTTTGTCAGGATCTTTGTCATGCACTGGAATTGAGATTATGGCTTCAGCTGGTGCCGCTCTATTCTCACCCCACACTATCTTTCCTTGGATCCATTTCCTTTTGAGCTACACTGTGTTCGCCAGTATGAGGGTCCCACCATAGTTGCTATAAGGGGAGTCATGAATGCAGAGTGGATCCTCCACATTCTTCTTCGTCTCCTTTTTCTTAGCCTCAACCAACTCTGCCATGTGGCACTCCCTTGTTTCCTTCTGGTCACCTTTAATCACACCGACTCCATTTTCGGTAGGAAATTTCATAGTCAAGCACCATAAAGCCGTTGCTATCCTGAATGCGGCAAGGTTTGGTCTTCCGAGGAAGGTGTTATAAGCTGAAAGCTCATCGACTATGACAAAATATTGTTTCGTCGCAACCTTCTGTTCTCCTTCTACGAGTTCGACGAGCAGGTTGATGACGCCAATCGGATGAGTGGGTTGCCTCATGAACCCATGGATCTTATTCAGGCAAGATCTCGTGTCATCCATAGAAAGATTCATCTTCTTGACTGCATTAATGAAAAGAACATTGATAGATGCCCCGCTGTCTACCAAGACACTCCGGACTATATGGTAGATCCAAAATTGGCTCCAACACCCAAGTTGTTCAATTATGCAGATATTAATATCAGAGAAAATGCAAGAAAAGCAGAAAAGACACGAGATTTACAGTGGTTCGACATTAGTGAGCCTACTTCCACTTTATATCTATGATTAAACTTTAAATTCGGGTACAATCAATGATTTATCTCTCAACCTTACTTTTACAATGTTGGTTCACTCAATAAATTCGATACAACTCTGAACAGGAATAATAGAGATATGATAATGGTGGGATCAGAGCTCAGAATTGCCAAAAGATCTTGAAAAATTCCATGTCTGGGGTTATTTATAGTTGATATTTGTAGACGGGTCGCGGTCATACGTGGCACAAATCCCTAGGATCTCGGACTGGTTCATGGCTTGATGAGGAATTGGTCAAAATGGCAGTTATGGACAGGTGTCACAAGATCCTTCATTTCGGATCGTGAATGACTTGATCGTGAACTTCATCTTAGCTTCTGGGGCTGGATCGGATCGAGAAGACATGGATGGGTCAGGTCGTGGCTATAGGGGGCGATCGCGAGTCGTGGTAACTGCCTTCATGAGTGAGGTTTCTTCTTGGACTTTTTTTTGAGTGGATGGATCGGATCGTCGTGGATAGTCATGATCGGGGGTTGCGGTAGCAGAGTCACGAACCGAGGAGGGTTAGGAGATCACGATCGAGTCTTCAAAAGGTTTTGACATGTGAGACCTCATATTTTCTTTGTGTGTGAACCTTGGTGGATTGATCCAAAATCTAGCCAACATTTTTCCACCCACGAAGTATGTTTTATCGATGATGGAACATGCTTCGAAATTACGGACCTATCTTTTCATGAAGTGACATAAATTAAAAGTCGTGTTTGTTTGAAATGTCGTACTGCTTCGGGAAGTCGCGTTCTTTAACGGGTATAAATACTGGACTAAATCATCCACCATTTCTTTATTCATCGCTCAAATTCCACCTCTTAAATTTCAGAGCAGGCCGTGGTCAAACCATCAGGTAATCTTGGAATTTCATGAGTGTTTTCATATCTCTCTCCCCTCTCTTTCTTCTTCTTTTTTGTGTGTGTGTGTGCTCGGGTCGTTGTGATATAGGGCGATCGAAGTGGATACAATGGGCCTATGGTCAAACGGGTCGCCTTCAATACTATGATGGGCCTTCTTGAGCCTTCGCGGTCCAAGGATCTTCACGGTCTGAATAGGACAAACTTGGGGATATGAACAGTCATCAAATTATCTATATAAGCTGGCCTCCTCCCGCCTCTTTCCTTTCCTTCTTTCTTTCTTTGCAGCCGCCACCAATTCTTCAACAAAAATCCTAATTTGACTTTTACTAAAAACAAAGAATTCCCCATAATCAAAAGGTAATGGCGCTGGGATCATTTCCCGTTTTATTTTGTTTCTTTTTCGCTTCTCTTCATTCCCCTTGAATTTTCACTAATATCGCGATGGTGACGACGAGGATTTTGGGTTTAGCGAAGGTGATAATTGGTTCGATTTCATGGCTCTATGGATGGAGAGGAGAAACGAATGGGAAGGAGGAGAGCTCGGGTTGGTTCGTAGATCGGGCAATGACTCAGCCCGTAGTGATAATCAGATGGAGGAAATGAAAAAGCGGCATGGGTCGTGACGATAAGCAGTGATTCTTAGGGATGGAGAGACCAAGAATTATGTTGGACAGTGGATCGGGTCGTGGGGGAAGCGTTGGTCCGTTGTAATAGGAAAGCGGATCGTGGGGGGTCTTTCGCGACCCGTTCAGATAATGAATACAAACACCATCCCACGATCCGAGACTTATCCCACGAGTCCATGTTATTCCACTGTAGTGACTAGTGGACGATCCGTTCTCCGCGTTCCAACCCATGTTGGACGATTCGATTAGATCACGACCCGAGCCCCAAGATTTTTACGAACCAGCTCTGTTGACGAACCCATATGCATACTGACTAAAAAATGTATCGTAATCATAATATACCAATGAACAGTTAGGTTAGAGACTTCGAGATGAAATTTCTGGATCGAACAACAGCATGACTTCACAGCATATAAGGGCTATTATCTGCTTATCTGATTGACTTCATTCTTTTCTTTAATGTATGCACAGGCACACACTTGCACTTACACACACGGGGAACGGGTAACTTGTGTTCTAATTTTTATTTGCCAACACAGCTATGTCGGATAAACAAGTGACTGAGACACCAAGTGAAAGTACCGAATCAGAGACATCAATACGTCATAACCTTGATGTGCTTCTCTCAGATTCAAATGAGGAAAAATCTGATCCTGATTACGAGACGGGCACCGATATAGAGTCAACGACTTCTGAGAGCACGTCCCTTGAAGATGAGGATGATCGAGCTCCTGATGATATTCTGGGTGTTAAGGAAATAGAGAAGTTCACCGATTCTTTACCCTCTAAGTTAGACGATATAAAACTTAAGAAGATATATTTAAGACACGGAATTCCCTGGGACGATGTGAAAGCTCCAGGAAACGAAGATAGACCTCATTCTGCCCCAAAGGGGTACATGACTGTTAGTCGACTTATGTGTTGGGCAGGGGCTATTCCTCCTTTTCCTCCACTTGTTGTTGATCGCTTAAGACAGTTACACATTACCCCCATGCAACTCCACCTGAATGCTTACGCGGCTTTGTATGCTCTGTACGTTGCTTATATGGAGATTCTACAGACCGAGCTTACCCTTAAAGATCTGAAGTTCTATTACCACTTCAAGCATCGTTCCGCAGGAGCTCCCAATTTCTCTTTCTTCGAATCAGTTGCCAATAGAAAAGTTGTGATAGATGGTTATAGTAATATAGGGGATGTCAAATCTGACTGGTTCTATATAAAACATCAAGCCGGATGCGCAAGGAAGTGGTTACAAGTAAGTATGTTTTCAACTTTCCCGAGTTTAATTTGAATGCATAATTTCAGTGATAACGAATCATTTTGTCCCACACAGATCACAATTTTGAGAGAATGGAAGGATCGATGTGCGAAGATCGAATGTCCTACCTTCTCAAGAGTAACTCAGATTTCTTAAGGATTAAGAAATGTATCGCCGACGAGAACCTTCACAAACACCATCTTTCAGATATAAGATTCAGACTTGGAGCGGGCGGCAAACCTTACAAGTATATACGTCATACTGAAGGAGAAGGAACTTCTCAAGCTGTAAAGACAACTACCCTTCGCAAGAGTCCTTCGCCAATGATTAATCAGGATGACAAGAATTAAACGTATACAAAGGAGAAGGGGGATGAGCCGATGAATCAAAGGAGGTCCCGACATCTAAGGGGCAGTCTCCCTTAAGAACTTCATCGCCTGTTGAGTCTGTCGCTCAAGATGAATTAATGGAGGAACAGTTACTCGGGGTATTAAATAAGATTCCATTACCAGACGATATTTAAAATTAAGAAGATTTCGGAGGGGAACCAATTTTTCCCATCTCTGAAGAGACGAGTGCCTTAGTTGGAGAAAAAGAAGTCATCCAAACGAGCCTAACTCCGGGGCCTGGTCCGTTAAAAAGGGGATTTCACGGGATGCACAAATCACATGCACCATTTACCATAACACTCTTTTTCTACTGTGGTTCATAGTTTTAACATGCACTTGTTTCTTTTGCAGGGAAAATGTCTCGTAAACGGTCTTATTCTCATCGTTCCCTTCGCGAGGGCACACCAAGCCTCCTTCCATATCTCGAGCATACTCGTAGTGATAGTCGGGGAAGGGATAGTCGTCGGCCCCTGGATTCTCGTCTCTTATTCTACACGATCTCGATCTCCATCAAAGCAAGGTTCTGAAAGGACCCAAAGTCGTTCATCGTTACCAGCTAGGGGCAAACAACTTCCTAGAGATTTGACCCCTCCGAAGAGTATGCCTTCTCATGTCCAATCTTCTAAAAAACACTACAACCCAGAGGAAAGAAACAAGGATGAGGGTAAGATTATAGAGAAGGGGAAAACAACTCCTATTTCCTCTAGTGAGCACGGCTTGGATACTACTGCCGCAATGGATGTTGCCCCCAATTATGAGATTATGGCCAGGCTGGAATGCTTGCGAAAGCAATTCCCCGACACTTTCTTTGAGAGGATGATGTTTGTTCCAGATCTTGAACCGGTCCCAGAGGATTGTGACACAGAGGTGATAGGGTATGTGTGCCATGTGACTAAACAATATGGGGAAATGAAGAAGCATGCTGCTACACTTTCTACTATCATCCGCCAGATGGAGACAGAAGCAGCCAGAGCCAGAGTAAAGATTGATAATGATGCTAGGGCTAGGAGCAAAATGGAAAAGGAACTAGAAGATGCACAGACCCAACTGACTTTAACTCGGCGGGATGCAGAGAGTTAGAGGTCCGAGCTGGAGAGTGCTAGGGAGCGTTTTCGCAGTGATCTTGACTTAAACAGCCAGGAACGGGTGGCCCTGAGGAAGGAAGTGGAAGATCTCAAGGCAATTAATACCGAACTAAAGACAACACAGGAATGCTTTGCTGCTGAGAAAGATGCCAGGGAGAAAGAGAGGGCGAGCTTAAAAGATGACCTCGCTCTCGCCAAAAAGGAAAAGGAGGTTTTAAATGATCGACTTGCCCAAGCTGAGGAGCGTGTGGCTCTCGCTGAAAGCAATGCCAATAATGCTCTTGAGTCGGCCACCGCTGTTGCCGATAAGCTCGCCGAAAAAGAGAGAGATATAGCAGGTTTTGAAGAGCTGTTATTCGACTTCTTTGGTCAAGTCATCAAGACTCGAGACATCTCTTGGATTTCGGACTATCACGTTACTTTGGCCAATGTATGTGATGTAATTGTCGAAGGCGAGAAGCGGCGATTGATGGTCGACGAGATCGACGAAAACCAGCTGATGCAGACCTTTCTTAGAGGTGAAGAATCTAAGGCTTTGGAGAAAGGTATACGCCTAATCCATGAGGAGATCGATAGGGAGAAGAGTAGGCTCAAGGGCAAGGATAAAGTTGGTGAAAGCTCGAGCTCGGTGGTGGAGCCCAGAACTTCTGAAGTTAAGGAATATAACCCTGACGATCCATTGATCCCCTTGGCTCCAGCCTCTCCAATTGTCGGGACTACCACTTCAAACCTGGGAGATGAGTCGGCTGAAGGTATCTCCATATTCTCTCCACAGTTCATCAAAGCAATCGTAACTTGTCGTCGTCTCATGGGGCAGACAGCTGACATGGCCACATCTCCCCCTGATTCACTAACCTTTGCTTCTCATGGTGTAGGTACCAAAGTGGTCGAAAAATGTAATGACCCGTATTCTACACATCATAGGATTGTAGAATCTTTATTTCTATCCCATGTGAAGTCATATGGTCATGTAACTTTGGGAAACATCCATTAGAGTCATTTCCCATGTTCATGATTTTTGTCGATTTTTAAATGACGATTTTGCCCCTAGTTGATCTTGTTTTGGCCATAACTTTTGATTGGAAAGGAATTTTGACCTGAAACCACTTCCATTAGATTCATTTGATGGTTTACCTCTCCGTATAGTGGTCATAATAACCAAACGGACTTACCGTTTGGGAGATATGGCTGAAATAAGGTTTGGAGGGTGAAAAACTGCTTAACTGGGCCAAATCGGGTGATTAGTGAGTAGGCCCATAACCCATTTCGGGATTAGGGTTATGGAAAGGCTGAAATGAGATAGAGAATCATTCCATTTCAGTTTTCTAGCCTCCACTTATCACCAAGGAACCCTAAAAATGGCCTTCAACCTCTAAATCACCTCCAAATCATCTTTTGGTCAAGGATTAAGCTTAGCAACCTCTAATCAAGGAAGATCTACCCCAAAGCAACATTGGAGCTGCTGTTTAGCATTGAGATTCACATCAAATCAGAGATTTATTTTAGATCTTAGTTTATTTGTGGCTAAGGTGAGTGATTTGCATAGTTTTACACTAATTATGGCTAGTTAAGGGTAATTAGTGTTAATTAGCGAATTTAAGCATGATAAAATTCGGGAAAAATATTCATAAATTCTTAAATAATGTTTTAGACCTCTGATATGAATTTGGATTAATTTGGTTAAGTTTTGCTAATCCTATCATTAGTTTCACCAAAACATGCTTAAGGGGAAATGTGGGATTTTGGGTATGTTTGATCCATTTTAACCTATCATATTGATGTTTTGATGTTTGTGGTTGATTATGCATGTTGCTATGACTGTATGATATGCTTTGTGATTGGTTTCAATAGTTAGAATAGTCGAAAACATTGTCGAATGGCGTAAACACTTGCTGGAACAGTTTCAGAAAACAGTGCAGGGTTCGGATCGGATCGGATATGGGGCTCGGATCGGATATGTTGAACTGGGCAAGGGATTCGATCGGATCGGAACATGACACTTGGGAAAAGTGGAAAAAAGGAAGGCCACGCTAACTGAACTGGGATCGGATCGGATTAAGGAGGACGGATCGGAGCGGAAGCACGAAGATGGATCGGATTGGAGCACGTGAAGGATGAGGAGGCGGATCGGAGCAGAAGCACAAACTGGAGGGGGATAGCACCCGACCCGACCCAAGGAGAAACACCCGACCCGACCCATACCAGAAGAACACCCGACCCGACCCGTACCAGAAGAAGACCCGACCCGACCCGAGGAGAAACACCCGACCCGACCCATACCAGAAGAACACCCGACCCGACCCATACCAGAAGAAGACCCGACCCGACCAAATGGAGGACACCCGACCCGAACCGATAACTTGAAGAGAATCCGACCCGACCCAGTATTGACCAATAACCCGAGATGCAAAGGTAGTCCAAAGTGGAAGTTAGAGCTCAGGATCCAGTTGGGAACCGATGAGTTCACTTCATGGTTGAACTTTGCTGCGGGACGTGTGCTAAGGAGTTATCGACGTTCATAACTTCGATTCACCACTAAAAATGAATGATGGCTACTTATCAGTGCAGTAGGCTCATTATGACCTGAGGGGCAAGGTGATGGTAGCAAGACTACGTTATCAGTGCAGTAGAGTCATTACGACTCGAGGGGCAAGGTGATGCGTAGTAAGACTATGAGCCAGCGCAGATGGGGTGAATAACTCCATGGGGCAAGTGGACATAGTAAAGGATTGGTAAGACTATGAGCCAGCGCAAATGGGGTGAATAACTCCATGGGGCAAGTGGACATAGTAAGGATTAGTAAGGCTATGAGCCAGCGCAGATGGGGTGAATAACTCCATGGGGTAAGTGGACATAGCGAGGAATTAGTGGCTACGTTATCAGTGCAGTGAAGCCATTTATGACTTCATGGGGCAGAGTGATCGTAACAAGGTATGTTGGGTGATCGAAGTGGTGAATATCGTATACTTTACGCACTGAGTGAGAGATGTGAGGATGGATGCTATGTTTGATTATTCGCCATTACCATGACATGTACACCTCCCCCACCTCCGTATCTTTACACCGTTTGATATGGTACCTTAGAGTGTTGTACGGTATGCAGTGCTAACTCTTTGGTTGCAGGTCTAGGTTCAGGTATGTTTTAGTCTACCTGTTATTGTTCACTTTAGATGCTTATCGCTCATACCAGGCTTTATGTCCGACCCAGAGTTTTATGTCTCCTCTTATTACTCTGGGTGCTCACACGAGCAGACTAGAGACATGTTAGCTGGTGGTGCGCGAGTAGCTGATTGGAGGCGGACCGGAGGCTTCCACGTATGATATATATATACACATTCTCCCTGTGTCGTTGGTGGTCGCTACTTGGGCATTAGTAGTGTACCTCCTTTATCTTGTTTTTGCTTTGAGACAGTTGAAAAATTGTAATAAGCTGTATTTTGGATTTCCGCTGCTATGATGTTTAGTTCTGGTTTTCAGCTTATGCACTGTCTCACCTGTTTTATGTCAAGTATGTTATTATTATATTTTATTCTATGCGCTGTGAGACATTCTACAGGTTCTTTGTTAGTTCATTTCCTTTTTTCCCTTTCCTTCTGACGACCCGTTCCGCGCTAACTGGACATGTGTACAGCGCACCTTTGGAGTAAATGTCGGTTGGTGCAGGGCGGGTCGTCACACTTGGTATCAGAGCTCTAGGTTGCGTAGTTAACCTAGGGAAAGACATCAGGGAGAGATAGTACGTATATGAGAGCGCGTATTTGTGATTACTTTGGTTTTCAAAAGCTATGTATATATATATACTATTAGTAGTATAAGAATGAAGTCGCACTGCGCTAGCACCACTATGGGGTCGTTAATCGTTTCCCTTTTTCAGATTGACGATGAGCCGAGACACGAGGGGTGCTGGTAGAGGGACCAACCATGGGAATGCCGCTGACATGAGGGCAATGTTTACTAACCTCATGAGAGATATGCTTAGAGAAGTGCAAGGGGCAGTTCCCAATCCCGAAGTTGGTGTTGGCCCAGTAGTGCAGGCGCCTAGGGTCGATTTCGCCAAGTTGTGCAAAGATTACACTAATCTTGGTGGGAAGCCGTTCCACGGGACGGAGTCGGCCACAGATGTTCAAGACTGGATGGATAGCTGTGATCGTATCTTCGATGACTTGGGTCTTAAGGATGCGATGAAGATAAGGCTAGCGTCTTGTCAGCTGCAAGGGCGAGCGATGAATTGGTGGAATGCCATTATAGCAGCTACTCCAGAAGATCAAGTTACTTGGGTTCAGTTCAAGGCTCGCTTTAGCGAGAAGTTTATTCCAGCTGCCCAGAAGTCAGTGTTGTTTAAGAGGTTCTTGGAACTCAAGCAGAACGGAAGGGCAGTTTCTGATTATATTGCTGAGTTCGACACTTTGTCGAAGTATGGACTGTCTCTCATTGACACTCCTGAGAAGAAGAATGAGAAGTTTATTACTGGCTTGGATGGATACTTGGGGGAAAGGCTTATCAACCACACCGATGAGACTTTTGAATCGATTGTGAGGAAAGCTTTGAGATCAGAGAGTCTTTACCCTAAGTCAAAGACTGAGGATGCATCTGCAGAAGGGCCAAAGCCGCAAGCAGGCGGTGGAGGCAAGAATAACTCTCAGAATAAGAGGAAGCAGGACCAATCTAAAGGTGGCCAGAAAAAGAGAAAGAAGGATGTTGAGTGCTTCAGCTGTGGTAAGAAGGGCCATTATGCTAAAGATTGTCGGGCCAAGCCAGCGGATAAGAAGTGCTTCAACTGTGGTCAAGTGGGACATTTCAAGGATAAGTGTCCGCAACCTCTTAAGGAGAAGCAGATTATGAAAGCATATGCTATTGATGCTGTTCCTTCTTCGTCGAATGCCCCAACTGCAGCGGAGAAAGGAAAGAATGTTGTTATTCAAGGTATGCTTTCTATTTATGATGTACCAGTTCGAGTTTTGTTTGATACTGGGGCTTCCCATTCCTTCATATCTAGTGACCTGGTAGATAGGTTGGGACTAGAACCCGGGATAGTCGATAGACCATTGGTTGTGACAAACCCGATTGGTGGTTCGACGAGCCTTAGTATGATTTGCAGGAATTTGGTCTTATCGAGTCATGGATGTATGTTTGTTTGTGATTGCTTTGTTTTGGGCTTTACCGGGTATGGCATTATACCGGGAGTCGATTGGCTCCAAAGATACGGGGTGGTGGTAGACTGTGAGGGCTTTTTGGTGACAGTGAGGGCGGATGATGGGCGGAGGGTAGTGTTTGGTAGTCTACCTAGTGATGGGGTTATGGCTATTTTTGTAAATTCCCTCGACATCCCGCAGGATGAGTTGTCAGATGTGCCCGTGGTTGGCCAGTATCCGGACATCTTCGGGGAGGTGACCGGGCTTCCACCACACCGAGAGATTGAGTTCCATATTGATTTAGTGAAAGATGCCAGACCTATAGTGATGCCACTTCGTCGTATGGCACCAAGGGAGCAGCGAGAGCTCGGGGTGCAAGTCAGCAATCTTTTGAAGAAGGGATTTATTAGAAGGAGTGTCTCCGAGTGGGGAGCACCAGTTGTGTTTGCCACTAAGGCAGATGGTTCCCTTCGTTTGTGTGTGGACTATCGCGAGTTGAATAAGGTGACGAGGAAGAATAAGTATCCTCTACCACGGATAGATGATTTGTTTGATCAACTGGAAGGAGCAAGAGTGTTCTCCCAGTTGCACCTCGCGACAGGATTTCATTAGCTACGAGTAGCGGATGAGAGTGTTCCGAAAACGGCATTTAGGACGCCGTCTGGATTTTATGAGTGGTTGTTCATGCCATTTGGGTTGACCAATGCACCAGTCTATTTTGTGGATCTTATGAATCGAGTATTCAGAGATCAGTTGAATAAGTTTGTTCTTGTGTTCGTGGATGATATCCTTGTTTACTCAAGGACAGAGGAGGAACACAAGGGACACTTGAGGATAGTGATGGAGGTGTTGAGGAAACACCAATTGAAAGCGAAATTCTCTAAGTGTCATTTTTGGAGAAGGGAAGTGAGATTCTTGGGTCATGTTGTTTCAGAGAGTGGTATTGCCGTGGACCCTGCGAAGGTGGCTACGGTACAGGATTGGCCTACACCCAAGAATGCAACGGATGTAAGAAGTTTCTTGGGATTAGCTGGATATTATCGTAAGTTTATCCAGGACTTCTCCATGATAGCAGCACCGTTGACTCAATTGACTAAGAAGAATCCGTCCTTCGTCTGGGACAGAGTGTGTGAAGATGCCTTCAAGAGTCTAAAGGAGAAGTTGATGTGTGCACCAGTGTTAGTCATTCCTAAAGGGAATGAAGAGATGACGGTATACACGGATGCTTGTGGTACCGGACTGGGTGCTGTATTGATGCAAGGAGGTAGGGTTGTAGCTTATGCTAGTCGACAGCTAAAGCCGCATGAGAAGAAGTATCCTACCCATGATTTGGAATTGGCAGCGATTGTATTTGCGCTGAAGATGTGGAGACACTATCTCTTGGGAGAAAGATTTGAGTTGTTTACCGATCATAAATCGTTAAAGTATCTCTTCTCCCAGAAAGATCTGAATCTCCGTCAGCAGAGATGGTTAGAGTTCTTGGCTTCGTATGATTTTGATATCGCATACACACCTGGGAAAGGTAATGTGGTAGCCGATGCCTTGAGTAGGAGACATGCCAGCTTAGGGGCAATGTTTCTTGAATGGAAGCAACTGGAGTATATCGCGGGGTTTGATTTCAGACCAAAGTGCGAATTGGATCCAGTTATGCTAGCTAGTTTGGCGATCAGACCCACTTTGATAGAGCGGATTGGTTCCAGCCAGAGGGACGATCCTAACCTATTGGAAATCATCTCCAAGCTAGAGATGGGTATCGATGAGGAGATGAATGTATATGGGCTTGATCGGGATGGATGGCTTCGAAAGAATGGAAGACTAGTTGTGCCCAACGTAAATGGTTTGAGAGATGAAGTGCTTAGAGAATGTCATCACTCAAAACTGACTATACATCCCGGTGGTAATAAGATGTATCGAGACATGAAGCAGACTTACTACTGGGAAGGGATGAAAAGAGACATTGGGAAGTTTATATCCAAATGCATGAATTGCCAGCTAGTTAAAGCCGAGCAAAAGAAGCCTAGTGGGTTGTTGCAACCGTTAGAGATTCCCAAATGGAAATGGGAGCAAGTCTCGATGGATTTCATCGATGACTTACTAAGGACTAGATCGGGATATGATAGCATTTGGGTAATTGTGGATCGATTGACTAAAAGTGCAAGATTTATACCAGTCAAATTGACCAGAACGGCAGCCAAGTTGGCAGAATTGTATATGAAATGGGTAGTGAGATTTTATGGAGTACCTAAAAGCATTGTGAGTGACCGAGACCCGTTGTTTACTAGTGGGTTTTGTAAGAGCTTACAAGAGGCTCTAGGGTCAGGATTACATCTCAGTACCGCATATCATCCTCAGACCGACGGTCAGACGGAGAGGGTGAATCGTATAATGGAAGATCTCTTGAGAGCTTGTATATTGGATTTTGGTGGATCATGGGATGACCATTTGCATCTAGTAGAGTTTGTATATAATAATAGCTACCAATCCAGTATCGGTATGGCTCCATATGAAGCTTTGTACGGAAGACCGTGCAACTCACCATCATGCTGGATAGAAACTGGCGAGAAGTTTTTGCTTGGACCAGATGTGGTGAGGGAAACTTCCGATAAGATTAAGATCATTCAACAACGGATGAAAGCTGCCCAAGATAGGCAGAAGAGTTATGCTGATAAGAGGAGAAGAGACTTGAAATTCTCCGTTGGTGACTTGGTGTTCGTCAAGATCTCTCCGTTAAAGAGCGTAATTCGGTTTGGCAGGAGAGGCAAGTTGGCACCAAGATTTGTTGGCCCATTCCCTGTTCTTGAACTAGTCAGGAATTTGGCATATAGAGTTGGCTTACCAGAGAAGATGGCGGGAGTTCACAATGTATTTCATGTTTCCCAACTAAGGAAGTTCGTCCACGACTCAGATATGACTATTTCACCTAATCAGTTAGAGGACTTCGAAGTAGAACCCGAGGCGGTTGGGAACCGCAAGTCGATTCGTATTGTGGGGCACGATACGAAGCAACTTCGAAGGAAGGCGGTGAAGCTAGTCAAGGTTCAGTGGGGTGAGGACGAGGATGATTGTACTTGGAAGACAGAGGAGAGCATTAGGAAGGCGTATCCAGAACTCTTTGCCTGGTAAGACTTACTTCGTAATTTAGTTTTTCCGCATGCTAGGGTAGACTTGTTTTGCTTGTTTTGCATGTTTTGCATGTTGATTGTTGTTTTATGATTGATAGGCATGCGGGACCTTTGTGTGTGTTTTGATAAGGGAATTTCGGGGGCGAAATTTCTTAATGGGGGGAGAGTGTAATGACCCGTATTCTACACATCATTGGATTGTAGAATCTTTATTTCTATCCCATGTGAAGTCATATGGTCATGTAACTTTGGGAAACATCCATTAGAGTCATTTCCCATGTTCATGATTTTTGTCGATTTTTAAATGACCATTTTGCCCCTAGTTGATCTTGTTTTGGCCATAACTTTTGATTGGAAAGGAATTTTGACCTGAAACCACTTCCATTAGATTCGTTTGATGGTTTACCTCTCCGTAGAGTGGTCATAATAGCCAAACGGACTTACCGTTTGGGAGATATGGCTGAAATAAGGTTTGGAGGGTGAAAAACTGCTTAACCGGGCCAAATCGGGTGATTAGTGAGTAGGCCCATAACCCATTTCGGGATTAGGGTTATGGGAAGGCTGAAATGAGATAGAGAATCAATCCATTTCAGTTTTCTAGCCTCCACTTATCACCAAGGAATCCTAAAAATGGCCTCCAACCTCTAAATCACCTCCAAATCATCTTTTGGTCAAGGATTAAGCTTAGCAACCTTTAATCAAGGAAGATCTAACTCAAAGCAACATTGGAGCTGCTGTTTAGCATTGAGATTCACATCAAATCAGAGATTTATTTCAGATCTTAGTTTATTTGTGGCTAAGGTGAGTGATTTGCATAGTTTTACACTAATTATGGCTAGTTAAGGGTAATTAGTGTTAATTAGCGAATATAAGCATGATAAAATTTGGGAAAAATATTCATAAATTCTTAAATGATGTTTTAGACCTCTGATCTGAATTTGGGTTAATTTGGTTAAGTTTTGCTAATCCTATCATTAGTTTCACCAAAACATGCTTAAGGGGAAATGTGGGATTTTGGGTATGTTTGATCCATTTTAACCTATCATATTGGTGTTTTGATGTTTGTGGTTGATTATGCATGTTGCTATGACTGTATGATATGCTTTGTGATTGGTTTCAATAGTTAGAATAGTCGAAAACGTCGTCGAATGGCGTAAACACTTGCTGGAACAGTTTCAGAAAATAGTGCAGGGTTCGGATCGGATCGGATATGGGGCTCGGATCGGATATGTTGAACTAGGCAAGGGATTCGATCGGATCAGAACATGACACTTGGGAAAAGTGGCAAAAAGGAAGGTCACGCTAACTGAACTAGGATCGGATCGGATTAAGGAGGACGGATCGGAGCGGAAGCACGAAGATGGATCGGATTGGAGCACGTGAAGGATGAGGAGGCGGATCGGAGTGGAAGCAAAAACTGGAGGGGGGTAGCACCCGACCCGAGGAGAAACACCCAACCCGACCCATACCAGAAGAACACCCGACCCGACCCGTACCAGAAGAAGACCCGACCCGACCCGAGGAGAAACACCCGACCCGACCCATACCAGAAGAACACCCGACCCGACCCGTACCAGAAGAAGACCCGACCCGACTCAATGGAGGACACCCGACCCGAACCGATAACTTGAAGAGAATCCGACCCGACCCAGTATTGACCAATAACCCGAGATGCAAAGGTAGTCCAATAGGGGAAGTTAGAGCTCAGGATCCAGTTGGGAACCGATGAGTTCACTTCATGGTTGGACTTTGCTGCGGGACGTGTGCTAAGGAGTTGTCGACGTTCATAACTTCGATTCACCACTAAAAATGAATGATGGCTACTTATCAGTGCAGTAGGGTCATTATGACCTGAGGGGCAAGGTGATGGTAGCAAGACTACGTTATCAGTGCAGTAGAGTCATTACGACTCGAGGGGCAAGGTGATGCGTAGTAAGACTATGAGCCAGCGCAGATGGGGTGAATAACTCAATGGGGCAAGTGGACATAGTAAGGATTAGTAAGGCTATGAGCCAGCACAGATGGGGTGAATAACTCCATGGGGCAAGTGGACATAGCGAGGAATTAGTGGCTACATTATCAGTGCAGTGAAGTCATTTATGACTTCATGGGGCAGAGTGATCGTAGCAAGGTATGTTGGGTGATTGAAGTGGTGCATATCGTATACTTTACGCACTGAGTGAGAGATGTGAGGATGGATGCTATGTTTGATTGTTCGCCATCACCATGACATGTACACCTCCCCCACCTCCGTATCTTTACACCGTTTGATATGGTACCTTAGAGTGTTGTACGGTATGTAGTGCTAACTCTTTGGTTGCAGGTACAGGTTCAGGTATGTTTCAGTCTACCTGTTATTGTTCACTTTAGATGCTTATCGCTCATACAGGCTTTATGTCTGACCCAGAGTTTTATGTCTCCTCTTATTACTCTGGGTGCTCACACGAGCAGACTAGAGACAGGTTAGCTGGTGGTGCACGAGTAGCTGATTCGGAGGCGGACAGGAGGCTTCCACGTATGATATATATATATATACACATTCCCCCTGTGTCGTTGGTGGTCGCTACTTGGGCATTAGTAGTGTACCTCCTTTATCTTGTTTTTGCTTTGAGATAGTTGAAAAGTTGTAATAAGCTGTATTTTGGATTTTCGCTGCTACGATGTTTAGTTTTGGTTTTCAGCTTATGCACTGTCTCACCTATTTTAAGTCAAGTATGTTATTATTATATTTTATTCTATGCGCTGTGAGACATTCTACAGGTTCTTTGTTAGTTCATTTCCTTTTTTCCCTTTCCTTCTGACGACCCGTTCCGCGCTAACTGGACATGTGTACAGCGCACCTTTGGAGTAAATGTCGGTTGGTGCGGGGCGGGCCGTCACAAAAAAGGTGCAGAGGAGAAGGCAGTGGCATAGAAAGTTGATGCCCCCTGGGTTCTGGTATTGAAGTTTCCGAGATTCCAAAGTAAACCGAGGGCACAACAAGTGAGAGAGTTACGGTAGCACCCATGGAATCCGGCACCGGCGCTCCTGCAGATGCTGAGATTATTGCTGCTTTGCATGACACGGATGGCGATCATGGAGATGAGGAAGAGGAGGTAGAAATCATAGGCGAGGCCAAGGATGATGATAGTGAAATCTTAGCTGACATACATGCTAGGAAAGAGAAGCAGTTGGTTCTTAGGAAGGGGGAACAGGACCCTGTATTCGTGCCCCCTATTTCTAAAATCGATCCCAAGACTGGGTTGGTTATAAAATTTTCTTCCAAATCACTAACTTCACAACTTGCCTCCCAATCTTCCAGTCCTCCCCCGGAGCCTCTTGTTGATAGGAGGAAGAGAAAGAAAAGTGACCTCTCTGGTACTGATAAAGAGGAGTTGGAGAAACAGAAGAAGGAAAAGAAATCAAAGTCATCTCCCAGGCGTAAATAGAATGTAGTTATTAGTTCATATTTTAGTTTTAGGGTTTTCTTTGGCCAAAAGATGTAGTTGTGGGAGTGGCCTTCACTTTTGTTTAGTTTATCGTTCTTGTAAATCTGCTTTCAGTAAATGAAGATCTACTTCTTTTGCGCCATTGCGTTCCTGCCAATTCATCACATTAGCAGAGTTTAAATAGTCATAGACGAAACATTCATAGTTAAATATTAAAGTCATAAGTAACAATTATTAATCATAACCGAAACAATCATCGAGAAATACACATGCTAAGTAAATGTGTAGTGGTGCACGTATATGCCCCCAATCAATCGTCATTATAGTGCCTGGCCAGGGCTTATTGGCGATCGATTAGGATTATATTTATACTATCCCGATCTTTCAGCGGGGTAATGGTTCTAGTGGCGCTAAGTCTCTAGCGCCTTTATACTCTCCCGATCCTTCAGCGGGTTAGAGTTCTCGTGGCACTAAGTCTCTAGCGCCTTTATACTCTCCCGATCCTTCAACGGGTTAGAGTTCGAGCTCGATTCTTGGTCTGCTCATCGATCCTTTAGCGGGGAAGAAGTTCTGGGGGCGCTAAGTCCCTAGCGCCTTCATACTCTCTAGATCCTTCAGCGGGTTGGAGTGTTATCAAGGCAGTTTTATCATGGTGCACCCTCATGCCTTGGGGACGTTATCTCTGCGTCCTTTATACTCTCTCCCTGATCTCAGGAGTTAGAGTGCAATCAGTAGTGCGATTTACCTCGCTGCACCTTTTGAAGCTTTAGTTACCGTGATCCTCCGGATCTGATAGACGACATTTTGAATTAGTTGTTTTAAGATTACTGCATAGTTTAAACAAATTTCGAAATGGAAACGGTTTATATTGATTAAAATAAAAGAGTAGATAAGAAATGGTGCAGTAAATGTAAATGACACGCGATATTTTTATAGTGGTCGGTCGAATCATGACCAACGTCCACTTTATAATCTTTTATTCTAATAACTAGACTGTTCTAGGCAAGTCGAGCCTTTTTACATGGTTCTAAAAACAAAAGAGTAAAACAGATACTTTTATGTCAGATAAGGCTGCAAATGCTGGGAATTCCACACTCTGGGGATTTCATCTCCATCTACGGTTGCTAGCTTGAAGGTTCCATTATCAAGCCTTCGTAAAATGGAGTACGGTCCTTCCCATTTCGGGCCCATATGTACTGGGGCCGGAATGACGCGCTTCAGAACCAAGTCTCCGGGTTCAAATGTTCGAGCTCAGATTCTTTTATTGTAATACCGAGCTATTTGTTGCTTATGCCTCAGGGCACATAAGTCGGCTTTGTCTCTTTTTTCCTCAACCATGTCCAGGGATTCAAGGAGCAGCTGATTGTTGGTCATCGGATCGTAATAAATGGTTTGATGAGATGGTACTTCCAACTCGACCGGAATGACTGCTTCAGCTCCAAAAGCAAGGGAAAACGGGGTGTCTCCCGTCGCCGACTTGTACGTTGTTCTATAGGCCCATAGTGCCAGGAGTAATTCATCAACCCACATGGCTTTGGTCCTCTTCAATATTTTCTTTAGAATGGATTTGATCACCTTGTTTGCTGCTTCAACTTGTCTGTTCGACTGCGGATGTGCCACAGAGGTGTATCTTTTCTCGATGTGATACTTCCAACAGAAATCTTGAAACTCGGTGCTGTCGAATTGGGTCCCATTATCGGTTGCGATGACTTTTGGAATCCCAAATCAACATATAATGTTCTTAACGACAAAGGTGATCACTCGCTTGGTTGTGATCGTGGTTAAAGGCTCTGCTTCTACCCATTTAGTAAAATAATCCACGGCTACAATGGAGAACTTTGCTCCGCCCTTTGCCATGGGAAGGCTCCCAATAATGTCAATTCCCCACATAGCAAAAGGCCACGGGCTTGTCATTGTCTTCAGCTGGCTAGGTGCCGCCCTATGAATCTTGGAGAATTCCTGGAAGGCGTCACAACGTCGTGCATGGTGGGCCAGAAATAGCCGTATTGTAATATCTTCTTTGCCAATGTTTACACTCCAGTGTGGTCGCCACATTCACCTTCGTGGACTTCCTTCAGTACACGCTTGATGTCGTCATGGGCGATGCACCGGAGGAGAGGCATCGAGAAACCTTGTCTGTACAGAACTTCGCCTTGCAACACATATCGGGAAGCCTTCCGGATAACTGCATGGCTCTCACTTTTATTTGTTGGGAGCGTTCCATTCATCAAAAAATTCTTTAGGGGGTCATCCATGACTCCCTCTTAGGTTCAGTCTCTAGTACCGGATTAACTTCCATCTGATCCACACTAGGGAAGTGTAGTACTTCAATCGAGACTAGCTCCACATGTTCCGGATTATCGGAACTAGGCATCTTCGCTAACTTATCTGCTCTTTGAATCTCCGCTCGAGGAATGTGAGAAATGTTGTGGTGATCAAAACCATCCAGCAACTTCTTCACTTTTTCCAAGTATGATATCAACCTTGGACTCTTAGCCTGAAACTTTTCATTAACTTGGTTCACAACTAAATTGGAGTTGCAAAAGATGTCTAGCTTTGTTATCCCCAATTCCTTTGCAAGCTTCAACCCGGGAATCATTATTAGTTGCGTGGAACTCTAATCTAAGAGCGTAATATATTAGCCGTTTCGCTGGAGTTTCAAGAACCATTCTGGCACCAGATCGTCCGTCATTTTTAGCTCCATCAGTATATAGTTTCCAGGCAATAGGGTCAAGGAGTAACTTTGGCAAATCGTCTTCTTCGGTTACCACATCATTTTCTGGGATTGTAAACTCTGCTATAAAGTCTGCAAGTGCCTGCCCTCTAATCGACCTTCGGGGTTGAAAGTTCAGGTCGAATTGACTAGCTTAATGTTCCATTTAAGCAACCTTCCCGATGCTTCTGGCCTTTGTAGGATTGCTTTAGCGGGTGATTAGTGTAAACAGTAATGGGGTGAGCCTGGAAGTAGTGATGAAGCTTCTTAGATGCAATCAACAAACTGCACGCAAGCTTTTCTATTTTTGGGTAATTCTGTTCTGCGGCTGCAAATTCCTTACTCACATAGTACACCGGTCTTTGCACCTTATCCTCCTCTCTTACCAAAGCCAAACTGATTGCATGGGATGATACTGCCAAGTACACAAATAAATCCTCGTGATCCATAGGCTTAGATAGTATCGGGGGTCTTTCCAGATGATTCAACAGATTCTGGAATACTTCTATACAATCAGGAGTCCATTTAAAGTTGCGCTTGCCTCGCTTTATCAGCTCAAAAAACGGGATGGATTTATTTGTAGCTTTTGAGATAAATCTGCTGAGCGCCGCCACTTTTACAGCAAGGCTTTGCACATCTTTAATCTGATTTGGTTCTTGAATATTTTGGATTGTTGTAATTTGATCTGGATTGATCTCAATTCCGCGTGAGCTGACAACGAACCCTAGGAATTTTCCGGATGCTACTCCAAACGAGTACTTCAAAGGATTTAACTTAATCCCGTATTTTCGGAGAATCTCAAACATTTCTGCTAAATCTGCAGTATGGTCGGATGACTATCTGGATTTTACCAACATATCGTCGACGTATACCTCCATCGTTTTCCCGATTTAGTTGGAGAACACTCTATTCACCAATCGCTGATATGTAGCGCTGACATTTTTCAAACTGAAAGGCATCACTACATAGCAGTATAATCCCAAAACTGTAATGAAAATGGTATGCTCTTGGTCTGGAACATGCATGCGGATCTGATTGTACCCCGAGTATGCATCCATAAAAGAAAGAAGTTCATGACCCATGGTTGAATCTACCAACTGATCGATTCTAGGCAATGGGAAGCTATCCTTCGGACATGCCTTGTTTAGATTTGAGAAGTCGATGCACGTACGCCACTTTCCATTGGCCTTCTTTACCAGAACCAGGTTTGAAATCCAATCAGGGTATGTTGAATATTTAATGAACCCGTTACTTCTTTGCTTTTCGACTTCTTCCTTCAAGGCGGTAGACCTTTCTGGACCAAGCATTCGCCCTTTCTGCTTGACAGGAGGGTGTTTCGGGTTAATGCTTAACGAATGACTCATAATCGAGGGAGATATCCCACACATGTCCGCATGGGTCCAGGCGAATACATCCAAGTTAGTTTTCAGGAAATTTGTTAATTCTTTGGCTCGAACAAGATCCAACTGGGATCCAATCTTCAGGACCTTCTCTGGGTCACTATCATTGATTGGTACATCCATAATCGCTTCATTGGGAGTCGCCATTCTGCCCCCAGGCTCTCCATCCTCTCTGGGATCTATGTCCTCGGGCAACTCTCTGGGCGACCCTCCTGGAGGTATTTTCTTTAGTTACTACGACGATTCCTCCCTCGGAGGGGAAGAACCACCTTTTGCTTCTACATCTTTCCCTTTGTGGAGATACTTTAACTCTGCAATGTAGCATGCTCGTGCAACAACTTGATCTCCTCTAACTATACCCACACCGGCATCCGTTGGGAACTTCAACAATAAGCACCAGGGTGCGATACAGGCCCTGAATTTGGCTAGGGCCGACCGGCCTAAGAAGGCATTTTACGGAGACTCAATATCCAGGATCACGAAGGGGAGGATCCTCACTCTCTGGCGTTCTCCTTCCCCAAGGGTTACTGATAATTCCACGTATCCCATTGGAGCGGTCGAGGCCCCATTAAATCCACGTATCCAACCCTCGCATGGTTTCAAATCCTTCGGCTCAGTTTCATTTGGTCGAATGATTTCTTGAACAGAATGTTGACCGAACTTCTGTTATCCACTAGAACTTTATGGAATGTAGTTGGGCCGATGGTGACGATGATCACCAATGGGTCCTCAGTTGGGGAGTGTACTCCAATACTTTCTAGCTCGCGAAATATGACATCATCGGACATCGTCTTTTGTTTCTTAATCGGAGCGTTGTTCTCGGGGTTGCTACATTCCCCCACTTCAAAATTCTGTTTAGATGCATTTACGTATTGATCCATAGCTCTGAAACTGTGCCTTGCCAGGTGAAATCCACCACCTATGTCATTGATAACGATATATTTTCCTTTTTGCTAAGCCGTCAGTTTGGCAGCAGGTTAGCTTTGGTTCGGGGCCTATACAGCTTGCCCCCTGTCCCTAGGAGTCACCTTATACTCATCAAGCTTCCCTTCTCAGAGCGGTTTTTCAAACACATCTCTCAAATGACGACATTCGTTTGTGGAATGACCACGGACCTGATGAAAAAGACAGAATTTCCCAGTTTCACGCTCTTTCTCCGTAGAATCTCTCGGAGGAGGCCCTTTGTATTGGAGGACATTATAGGTATCTAGGAAAATGTTCTCCAACGTATCATTTAACGGTGTGAAGATCTCAAAAGGTCTGGGCCGGGATCATTTCCTCGATTTCTTTTCCAATTATTGTTACTACTATTCCCTGTTTGGCGATCGCTGCCTTGATTCTTGTTCCCAACGTTAACTTCAACTTTTCCTGAGCTATCTCCCATTTGCTTGATGGCCACATTGATTTGGATATCTTTCTTATCAGTAGCCTTTCTTTTCCGATTAGCGTATATCTCCTCCCGACGCAGGCAAACATTAGCTTTTTCATAAAATATTTCTTTGGTCAAGGGTGGCTTGCCGGCCAGATATCTCCCAAACTCGGTATCTATATCGATGCCATCGATCAGGGACACCAACACAGTTTGCTCATGAGGATCTCTGACTTCTATGACAACCAAGTTGAAACGATCCAAATACGACCTCAGTCTTTCATCCGGTCGTTGTTTAATATAGGATAGCTCAATCACATTCTTAGACCTCTGGGCATGAAGACGGAATTGGTTCACGAATTTCTCACTTAATTCCCTGAAACTGGATATTGACCGTGCTGGCAAGCGGGTGAACCACAATAACGCCACGTCTTCCAGGAATATACGGAATGCTTTACATTTTACCGCGTCTGTAGCTGCAGCGGCATTCATCGACCAAGAGTATCACATTAAATGCTGGATTGGGTCAGTCCTGCCCGTATAGCGATTCATGGTTGGCATATTGAAGCACCTCGGGAATGTAACATCCAGTATGTCATCAGTAAAAGGTGTATGACTGCGATCTATGCCCCAATCTTCATTCCTCTATCCACGGCTATCTACCATGACTTGCTTAATCATTGCTTCAACCTCTGCATGGGTCAGGGTAGATTCGGGATCAACACTTCTTGCCCGGGTGCCTCCTCCAGCATTTCTTTGACGTGCTACTGCAATGTCTGGGCCCTAAGCAGAACTCCCTTGCCCCCTGTTGCCGCGGTCGATCATGCGACGGGCGGGAGGAACGCCGTTCCTCGGTGGTAGAGCGGGCTCATTTAAGTTGTGGTTACTAGTTCCCTGATTAAGTGCCTCTTCTTCTCGAGATGGAAGTGACCCAAATCGAAGCTGCTCTATGTTCTCAGCCCTTTCTAACGGGGACGATCGTCGGTTCCTCCGAGGTTCTTCAGACGACGATGTATGTTCTGGGGATGAAGGGTAAGTTGGAGGTGGCGAAACCTGCCTTTGAATATCATCAATTCGTCTGCCTAGGGCAGTAATATTCTGACGCAGCAACGAGCTCTCCTGCCTATGAGCGGCCAATTCATCAGTTTGCCTGTTCAATGCTTCGAGTATTCGAGTCAGATGTCCTTCGGTAACTAGGGCAGAAAGGTCGAACTGGTCATCTTCTCTTATACGCAAGGAACTTGAACCAGGTTGAGCAGAAGTTCCAGCACGAGCGGAACGAGCCATAATTTCCTTCCTAGGTCGGGTAGTAGTCTGATTGTCAGTTCGGATCGTGGTCCTCCTAGGCCGGTGGCTCGTGGTACCCTCCTGGCGTCGGTTCGTGATAGTTCCCTGGAATCGGATCGCGGAAGGGTTAGTAGGGGATGGCGACGTTATCTTGGGATCTAGTCGTGACACCCTCAGCTGCTCGGGTCGCCACGCCCTTATTGGATTGGATCGCCCCTCCTCTCCACGATCCAGGGACTGAACTTCGACCTGCTCCTGAACACTCTCTTCAATTGCTTCTTTCGTAGCTTCAGTCACTTGGGAAGCTCGTACTTCCTTAGACTTCTTTCCAGCCATGATATCTGAGCTTTACTGAAATCTTCAAAAATAGAAACAGTGGAGTTTTGGACTGTTTTCTTCGGACTTGACTATCCAAACAATAGAACTACAATCCAATATGTTGAGACTTCGTTCTCAGTGAAAGCACCAAAATGTTAGATCCAATATTGGCCCCAACACCCAAGTTGTTCAAATATGCAGATATTAATATCAGAGAAAATGCAAGAAAAGCAGAAAAGACACGATATTTATAGTGGTTCGGCGTTAACGAGCCTACGTCCACTTTATATCTATGATTATACTTTAAATTCAAGCACAATCAATGATTTAACTCTCAACCTTACTTTTACAATGTTGGTTCACTCAATAAATTCGAGACAACTCTAAACAGGAATAACAGAGATATGATAATGGTGGGATCAGAGCTCAGAATTGCCAAAAGATCCTGAAAAAGCCAAGTCTGGGGCTAATTGTAGCTGATATATGCAGACGGATCGCGGTCATACATGGCACAAATCCCAAGGATGTCGGACTGGTTCGTGGCTTGATGAGGAATTGGTCAAAATTGCAGTTATGGACAGGTGTCGCAAGATCCTTCATTTTCGGATCGTGAATGACTTGGTCGTGAACTTCATCTTAGCTTCTGGGGCTGGATCGGATCGAGAAGACATGGATGGGTCGGGTCGTGGCTATAAGGGGCGACCGCGAGTCGTGGTAACTGCCTTCATGAGTGAGGTTTCTTCTTGGAATTTTGTTTCAGTGGATGGATTGGATCGTCGTGCATGGTCACGATTGGGGTTTGCGGTAGCAGAGTCACGAACCGAGGAGGGTTAGGACATCACGATCGAGTCTTCAAAAGGTTTTGACATGTAAGACCTCATATTTTCTTTGTGTGGGAACCTTGGTGGCTTGATTCAAAAGCTAGCCAACACTATAGCTGGCCCTAGTAACAACCATTGGATCAACCGTTGGTATTAGCAACCCATCTGAATCTCTATCTCTGAACACAACATCGTCCCATGAAGTCTTCTACATTTTCGCGGGAGCTCTTCTTCTTTCGGAAGGTTTTTCATTTCTTCGGCATACTTCAGATGTCCCCCTAGCTTCTTTCGGCTGGGTAGGGACCTCCTGAAATTGTGTTGATAATTGGTCTTGGAATAACAACAATCAGAGTACTCTCTCTCAGTCCAAACTGTCCAGCAGATGCTCCTTGCCCTTGAGCGGCTCGAGTATTCTACGGGTTTTTCGTATATTGCTGGAGCCTGTTCTTCCTTATCAACTCTTCAATTAAGATCTTCATATGTCTGCATTGATTTGTATTATGGCCTGGTTGGTTGTGGAGTCGACAGAACCTGCCTGACTTTATTGCAGCATCATTGACCTTTATTTTTTCTGGCGTTGGATAATCCTCGGTATCCTTAGTGGCCATGAAGATATTTTCTACGGTGTCATTAAGAGGAGTCGGCTCTGAATTCTTAAAGAAACGAAGTTTCTTATTAGCTCGATTATCCTTTCCATCGTTGCGCCTTTTTTGGCCATTTGGATTCTTTTGTCCACCTTGCACATTAACATCCTTCTTCTCGGGCCGTGCACTACTTTCGGGAATATCTAGGGCATAGGCTGGATCTTCATCGACAATCATATATTCCTCGGCTTTATCAAATATCTCCTCGAGCGTACTCGGCTTCTTTTTTTGATCCATTGCCCAAATTTGGTATTTTTGAGTATGGCTCCTTTAATGCCATTAACACTAAGTGAGGCTCATGATTTACGACCTTGACTACAACACCGTTAAATTGAGTGAGGAAAGCCTTGATGGATTCTCTAGGCCTTTGCTCTAGCTCATTCAGTTCCTTAACATCTCGGACCTTTGTTGCTTGAAGCCTGAACTGCTCTCTAAATAGTTTGTCCAAAGTAGCAAAATCATCCACAGACTTTGGTGGTAACTTTGTGAACCAAAGGGAAGCCACCCTTTCTAGCTAAGTTAGGAAGTACAGGCACTTAAGCTCATCTGTGGCACGCGCCCCGTCCATATGTTGGTCATTTTTGAATAAGAACACGTTGGGATCGCCTATCCCATTATAGGCTTGTACCATTGGAGGTTTGAATTTGTTCAGGTATGGAACCATCTTGATCCTCTCCGTGATTGGGGTCTTGGTAGGAGCGAATCCCCACCCTTTTTCATCATCCACTTTTTTCAAGCTCTTCTCCATGATCTTGCGAACCATTTCCGATATGCGCTCCTCTTTGTTGTACTGGTCCACGGGGCGGACGCCATCCTCCTTACCGGATGTCTGCATAAGCAAACTGTCATGGTTTGGATTCCGGGGCTCTAGGCCTCCCTCTTGTGGAGGTTCCCCTTTGGTGGAACCAAGTACTTGTCGTGAGCTTGCTTTATCAGAATGGTTGCGGGTAGGTGGTTTTGCTTCTTTACGACTAGGATCATTAGGATCTACAACCTCTTGGATAGAATTTTCCCAATTCAGACTTGAAGAGAAGGAACCTACATTTTCTGTACAAGCAGTTTGGGCCGGTTTAGGATGGGCGACATTCATGGTAAATTTCGCTATTGCATCTTGAATATTGAACATGGATTCTAACCTTTTCAGCATAGCATTGTTCATGATATCCAATTGACTTTCTAGGCCTACAACCACTTCATCCAACTCTTTACTTGTTACAGCTGCTCAAGATCCAGAATATTCACCAACTTTAAAGTGGTTGGTAGGCGGTGTACCGTTGTTGGTGAAGTTGTCGGTCTCTTCGACGGTCTTACTAGTGACTTTCTCGATCTACCGATGATCTAGACAAGGCCTTCGACTTAGAAGAGAGTTTGCTAAATAACTCAGACTTTAGATTCGGTAAATCTATAGAAGGAATGAGCTTGAACCTTTACCTTCGCGGATGACTAAGAAAATGGAAGTGCGAATGGGCCCCACGATGGGCGCCAAATGTTTAAACCGGAATTAGTTCAAACACCAAAGGTGCCACGATGGCATTTCACCTATCGGTTAGAAAGAGACCACAATCGCAACAAAAAATAAATACACAAACTTTTTTATAGTGGTTCGATCTAAAATAGATCTACCTCTACTTTGGCAAGGATTTCCATTAGTAATTCAAGAGTTACAAGCCTAGAATCATCTCTAAGTACATTCATTGCTTCTTTTGTACTAGAAATTCACTTTAATCTTTGCAAATCAGCAAGGAAAAGAGAAAATCTATCCAAATGCAAGGGTTATGAAGGGAGATCTTCAATCCTTAGAATGCTTGATTAAGTTTGATGGATTTCATGATGGATTAATCTCTAGATCTTTGCTTGGAGTTTCTAAACAATGTTAGAATCACTTGAAAGAGGAGAGAATGCAATTTGGCAGCCCTTTGGGGCCGGGAAATTTGGTCCCCAAAAGCATAGAAGCCATGACCTATTTATAGGAGATGGTGGAATGAAGTGGTGAGATCAAATTTGTATGTTCAGGCTGTGGATCGCTAGCGCATGTAATTATGGAAATGCAACTTCTAGTTGTAGCCAGCTGCCACTAGCTGTAGCCAGTCTATCACTGGTTGTTTTAAACGACCGACCTGCCCTACAATCGACCGACCCTGTATGAACAATTCCCACTGGATGAGGTACACGAACAGCCTTATGAGAGACTGAGCCTTAATCTCGACCGGACCATTGAGCGACCGACCGGGGGAGTATGCGAATGACCGAGGTGACATGTGAGCCCATCTCGCTTGACTAAACGATGACGACCAACCCACGGGGTCAGCGAGCATCCAGGAAGTTGACCATATAGTATTGGATGGTGCTTGACCGACCGAGCCTTTGGGCTTGGCTTACTGATGACGATCACTTTAGCGCTCGATCGATCCTATCAGGACTTGATTGATTCTATCTGTGGTGCGGCCTGGAATGCTCGAGCCCTATCTTCGTGCAGGCTTTCTTTTCCCGACTGTTCCAAAATGAAGTAAAAGCCCGGTACCTGCTCGACCCTAAAGTGCGACCCTTGGATGCTCGAGCCTTATTAATGTTCGAACCTTATCAATGCCCGATCTATTAATGAATACGTGATTTTAATGGATAAACAGACATTGTAACAACCCAATTTCTGCGGGTCCGTATTTTTCATAGAATGCTAAAATCCAAGTCCATTGAAACCCGATTTGGTTTGTCTGGTATTCTGCAGAAAGGTAAAGATAAATATATCAGAGCTCACAATAAAATTTCTCATAATGGAAGGAATAAAATATAATTAATAAATACTTATCATAATAATGAAAGAGTTTAGCAAGTGCTTCTAAGTTGTATAATTTTTGCCATCTGTCTAACCTGAGGGTTTGTTATGAGGAGGGGGACAGAACAAAAGTTATTGTGAATGGACAAATTATACCTTTTCAATTATTTTTAGGTTGTTAGACAGTGCTCAATACGGCTAAATCCTTATTTCTCACTAATCTACACCTTTATTTATTGTTATCTTGCAATTACGTTTTCCATTTCTCTTAAAAACTAAACTATGGAAATATATTTCCTTTTCCTAACCGATAAATCTAGACTATTTCTTACTTTCGATTTTAATCGGCATACATTAATTCTTATTCTCAATTTATATTCTCGATTTGGCAATTTATATTCCCGATTTGGCATAACTACTATTAATTTGGTCATATCTGGGCTTATATCCCTTTCTCTTTCAATCCCAACAATTTTTGTATTCATTCCATTATAAATATGAGTGGTAATTTTAACAAATAAATATGGAATTTCTCATATTTACCATTCAACTATAAATTTATTGTAGTAATATTAAATATTTCATATCAACCTCTGTCACGGTTATTTGGCAAGTCTTATCAAGTTTGCCTATTTTCAATCCAACTTTCATTTTATTACATTTTTAGCATTACTTGCGAATACTTGTAGATCGAGATTTTTAAGATGAAACAAAGGGGGAAATGGGGGTATGGAAGCAAGGGAAGGCACGATGGAGGCTGGCCAGTTGGAATGGGGACCAGGGAGGTGGAGGCATAGAGTGTAGAGAGGAAAGGGGGAGTTTTGAGTGGGCTAAGTGCTAAAAGTGGTGAAAATAGGTGTTTTAGGTTTAAGGGGAGGCAAGGCGACGGCAGTAGGTGGTGCAGGTGATGATGCAACGTGCTAGGGAGAGAGGGGTGCGGCTGCGCTGGTCAGGGGGAGGAGGCGCGGGGTAGAGAGGCCATTAAAGTAGGAGGAAGAGGATGGAGGAGATAATTGCAAAAAGTAAAGAAAAGAAGAAGAAAAAAGGAGAAGGAGAGGGATATTTTAACAATTTTCTAATGTCATTACGCGGATTGCTGAGGTGGCACAACATGGGAGAGGAGATGAAAATAATTTGATACCGTTGATGTGCCGACACCTCATTTTAGTTTATTAGAAGCATGTTCCATTCAACAAACGCAAAGTGTGCTAGTTCAGCGTCATGCTTTTTGCTCGCACGACAACACGTTAATTATGTTTGTCACGAAATTTTGGATTCTAACATTAAACGTAATTTTGAATACAATGTGATAGGTTTTGTCGAATTCCGAGTTCGTTTGACCTTTCGTTTTACTTTTTCGATCGCGTTTCATCTTAATTTATACCCGTCATGTTAGCATGCGTTTAATTCTCGTAGCGCACACGCTAGCTCCAAAAATTATAAAATTTAGAACATAAACACTATTTGACGCTATGGATCCGATAAAATTAGCTTCATTGAAATCTGAGGTCATCTCAGTATCGTTCCTTTGTAAATGGGTGAAATCAGCATTAAAATCATCGAATTTTTAAATTCAAAAAAGTCTGAAATACATTTCATAGTCGAATTATGAAAATTCAAAAAATGCCTGTTTTCCATTATTAATTATTTTGGTTACTTTTGTTATTAAAAATACGGGGTGTTACAAACATTAGGTGTTTGAATCTTTTCTGTTGACTAGAAAAATGCAAATTTATTATAAATTTACTGCAAGCGCACAGGTGTGTAGTATACAGGTCGAACACAAGAAGGAAAATTAAATCAAAATATTTATATAATTTTGTGGGTGAGTTAGACGAATTTGGAGGATGTGATTAAATAAAATTGAAATTGCAATTTGGTTTAGAACAAATCTAACTGAATCGACAACCGAACTACAATTATCAATAAAAACAAACTAAAACTGTAATTGAAATCACTCCAGATTCGAATCTAATCGGATCTATAATAATACAATGATTAACTAGGGAAAATAAAACAAAATACTAAAATCCACTGGTTTTAGAGCTTTTTCTAAAGTCTTCTTTGAAGTTGCTACTGCAATCCGTTGATGAAACCAAATTATCATTATATTTCAGCCTTACACACAACTGACACGGTATGCATAAGTTTACAACTGCCACCAACTTCACGCACATCTAAACCACATATTCCACCATTACCATAATTGCCTGAAACTGCCACCTACAAACACACACTCCGTATACAATCATTGTCCTTCATTGACCTCAACAATCCTTGCCTCTCTCATCAAAAATCCAAAACTTCCTAAAACGAGCACTGCTTCTTCCATCCAAAATTACCCACCACTCAAGTAGTATCTCTTTTCACATATGATTAATTCCTCGTCTTCATCCTGCACACATCCTCAAAGCTGAAACAGGCCCTTTAGCCTGCACAAACTCATAACTCCTAAAAACTCCTCAAAACTGCACAAACTCCTTTAAACTGCTCATCGAAATAATCATAGTACTGACATGAGCCCTCGACGCGCTATCACTTCCTCCTTCAAACCACTTCTGCAACTACATCCTCCTCCATCACAACTGCAATCAAATAGTCATTGCTCTCTGTTTTCACTCTTCCTTCCACTCATAATAGTCACTGATCACCATACTTCTTTCCCCACTATGCCAAACTTTTGTTACATTCCAATGCATTCACTACCTTGCTGTAACAACAAAAACATGCCCTCATAATGAAATCACCAAAGCTTCCACGATGATTCTTCACTTCAATATCCACAGTCAAGTTCAACAATCCCTATTTCACCATACACTGTCACCTTCCTTTAACATTACCCAATACTTCAACATCATTCAATATTTCCATTATCAAGTAACACAAAAAATCAGGCTTAAGTCTCAAGCAACTCGGTACCAACAATAGACAACACAACATAATGCACTTGTTTCATGCACCATCTCGCTTGCATCTACTCTCTATACCTACTCTGTGCTTCATGTTGTTACAGCAACAACTTTCAGTCGCACCCCTAGCTGAAACCAAATCTTCTCAAACTTTTAGCACCAGCTCCAAGCTACCACTAGATCCTAGATCCAAATTCAACCCACTACGACAAACTTTTCATCTAACCAATCATTACTAGAAAAATGGGAATATTAACACTAATATGTGTGCGTTGCATAAAAAATGTGGAGAAAGCTATGCTTTATTTGTTCTTCTGCAACAATATTCCTATGTTGTTGCATTAGATGTGAATGCATTGTTGCAGTGGAAATTCTAGTGTCCTGACGTTCAACACCAGTTAAAAGCGTAGCTTTACATATATAAAATCCAGTTCAACGATCCGCGTTATCAGGATAAACAAAGTCTCAACCATAGATGCATTATTAATCCAATGGTTCAAATGGATCCATGCTTCCTATCTAAACATTACCCCATTAACCAATCAATGGTAGCCAGCTCATTACATTCTTCTGCTATGTGAAATTTTGGCGGGGCGTTTCCCCCTTCAAAAAATAGCATGTAAAAATAATTCATTCTTCTTCTCTAACATTTCTTCTCTTCGATTTCCCCTTCTGCTGTTAACCAAAATTTAAACCTAAATTCGCATCAGCTTCGATTCCCACATCGCATGTATTTCCTCCGGCAACTATCAGCAAAAATAATACGCTCAATTTCTCTCGTGTACACCACGCTCCCCATTTCCTTATTTTCATATTATTATTCATATTCACTACCCAGATCCTTTTTATTCCTCTATAATTATGGTTTTGTTCACTTCAATTGGTTCGTTTTATTAGTCGATTGATTTTCTCTATTACATCCCGCTCAGTCCTAAAACCCTAATTAAAATTTTCTTGTAATGTTATATGAAAAGAGTTGGCTTCTTTGAATCAAGATTCTCCTCCGTCGAAGAAGAAATATTCTCCTCCGTCGATCCAAGATGCTGATGAATGGGTAATTCACTTTTCATTCTTAGACTTGGTTCGATTTGATCAGCATTGGCTGCTTTGACAAAATTAGGGGTTTACGCATTCTTTTTCATTCTTAGATTTCATCTTCGATTCACCCAAAGGATAGTATAAACAGTTTTAAACCCAATGGTATGCTTCTTTCTTTCGCATTCAGTTATGAAATTTTGTAGCTTCTGATTATTATTATTATATGTATTATTTGAACGGACGTATGCATGTATAGAATTCTTCTTAATGTGATCTTATATAAATAAAATAGGATCACTTTTTAAAAAATAAAATGGATCAGGTCAAATGCTCTGTCCATATAATACATAGAGTTAAAAAAAGGAATGGGCTGAAAACATCTATATGGAGATTGTTCTTTGTCTCAGAGTTTGGATTTTCTGGCAAAATGAAGCTGATTCTGTCTTTATGCCTGCATAATGGATATGAAGCTACTCCTACTCTTATGTGTTCTGATGCCCTTTTGCATAATTGATCGAAGACTGGTAAGAGTTTTTCATAAAATTATTTTGCTGTTAAGGGATTTTTTTACCTGTGCAAGCCACTTTCTGAAACAAATTATGTGTTTTAACCATGATTAAAACTTAAATATGGTAGCATTTTCTACGTAAATAGCAGAAGGTGAAGGTTTTGTACCAATGCATTGCTTCAAATATGGGAATATTAATATATATGTTCTTCTTTGCTTAAATTTTGTACTGCCATTATCTGTAATAGCACCCCTTACAGATGATAAAAAAGCTGTTAAATTTGGTGATACAAAATCACAAATTGATTGAAACAAATTTGCAAAGAATGGAAAGTAAATATTTTATAATGGGAATGCATTGATTGCATTTGATGAGGTGGTAGAGAAATAAATGAAGGGATTAATTTCTTCCGTCTATGCTAAAGAAACAGATTGATTTACTTCACATGTTTGCACATTTGTTGTTATGGTAATTTGCCTCCATTATATTATTACCATATGTTGGTAATTTAATTGATAACTCACATAAATTTGCATTGGCTATATATTGAGGGGTAGACTTTAGTGTAAACCCATCCTGGCCTGGAGCCAGTGATCCCCAATGGTGTCTCTTATTGTTATACCTGATTGAGGTTTGGATATGTAAACTCTTATTTTGTAATCTCTTGTAATTCTCTCATGTGGAATAAAATCTCTCTCTGTTGGACTGGACGTACACTATGATGATAGTGAAACCAATATAAATATTGTGTCTCTTCGTTTCTTTGCTATAGTTATTTACTATTTTGTTGATGTAATAGAATAATTGCTATCAGATTAGATTGGTGTTCAATTGGCAAATCTAGATCCTGCTTATTTATTGCGCTTCCGCAATCGTGCAATTTTTGCATAACAGATTGGTATCGGAGCGAGGCGATTTGTTTTAAATTGTGCATCAATTATTTCTACAAAGGTTGGTAGATTCAGTGGTGATTATGCTATTACTATTTTGGAGAAAAGGAGATCTTAGTGGAGGGGATTATGTTGAGAGTGAAGAGTGTTCCAATCTAGGAACTTTTGACGTGATATGGAATTTAATGCGTTGAAGGGACTATTGGATTTGGGAAGTTTGGATCATGTTTCTGACAGGGGTCTTCATGTTGATGATGCTCGAGGGATCCAAGATGATCAGTAAATGAGCTCTGGTCAAGTGATAGACGAGGGTCGAGACAGAGATCATTGTGGTTTAGACAGGGGTCTTCATGTTGATGATGCTTGAGGGATCCAGAGTGATCGAGGAAGGAGCTCAGATCAAGTGGTAGACGGGTGTCGATGTGTATTGCAAGCACTTTTAGACCGTTGGTTGATGCACAGTGCAGCTCATGGTGGTAGATGCATCTTTTGCAGGCGGTGGGTGAAGCTTGTTATGGTTTTGATTAAGTGGCAGGAGAGAGATTTTTTGGCGATTGAGAGAATTATTTTTTGGTCTTGGTGGTGTTGAGATTACTTTGGAATCTGCCTTTTTTTTATTTTGGATATTTGCAACATTTTGTTGACGGGCGGGGACGTAGTCTGAGCTCGTTAACAATTGTGTGATTAGGGGTGGATTTGCTGGAACCTATTTGGTAAATATTCATTTTTTGGTGTATC
This sequence comes from Allium sativum, assembly GCA_030737875.1. Taxonomy (NCBI): domain Eukaryota; kingdom Viridiplantae; phylum Streptophyta; class Magnoliopsida; order Asparagales; family Amaryllidaceae; genus Allium; species Allium sativum. The sequence continues at coordinate 132,490,647 of CM060912.1, forward strand.
TCGTTGTGAGATTTTGATTGAAGGTGAAGTTCTGTTGAAGAGTTTTATGTTGTGAAGAGAATTTGATTGGAGATGGGATGTTGCAGACATGTGATTTTGCATCAAGGTGGAGTGTTAAATTTGGTGATACAAAATCACAAATTGATTGGAACAAATTTGCAAAGAATGGAAAATAAATATTTTATAATGGGAATGCATTGATTGCATTTTATGAGGTGATAGAGAAATAAATGAAGGGATTAATTTCTTCCATCTATGCTAAAGAAACAGATTGATTTACTTCCTATGTTTTCACATTTGTTGTTATGGTAATTTGCCTCCATTATATTATTACCATATGTTGGTAATTTAATTGATGACTCACATAAATTTGCACTGGATATATATTGAGGGGTAGACTTTAGTGTAAACTCATCGTGGCCTGGAGCCAGTGATCCTCAATGGTGTCTCTTCTTGTTATACCTGATTGAGATTTGGATATGTAAACTCTTATTTTGTAATCTCTTGTAATTCTCTCATGTGGAATAAAATCTCTCTCTGTTGGACTGGACGTACACTATGATGATAGTGGAATCAGTATAAATATTGTGTCTCTTTGTTTCTCTGTTATATGTAATAGAATAATTGCTATCAGATTAGATTGTTGTTCAATTGGCAAATCTAGATCCTGCTTATTACGCTTCTGCATTTGTGCAATTTTTGCATAACAAAAGCATGGTTAAAAAATGGCAATTTTGGAAAATGTGAAATCTTAGGATCCTAGAAGTCATGTGCTACCTATCTCTCAGTCTCCTCCGTGTTAGTGAAATATTAGTAAAATTTGGTGTGTATACCTTTTTTTTTTTGGAGAAGAGTCTATGAATTTATGTTTATTTAAATATAAATCTCACAAGAGAAACATTGGACACATTGTTGAGTTGAAAAGAAAGGTTAATACACACACCAGCCTCCAACGAACCCTGTCTAAGCAAGCTGAATTTACATCATACTCTTGGTCTAAATTTGAGTAACTAAATTAGATTTCTTAGCCCAACAACAAATATGAAAAATGCTCCAATTTTATAATGACATCTTCAACCATGAGTTATGCTCTAAAACTGTTATTCGTACAGTATTAGGTACTCTACTAATAAAAAAAATGATATTGTTGTTGTAGCTTCCAACTCTAACGTAAGAAACCTTACATAGCTATATTTGCTACCGAGCTTAATGCTTAATGCGACATGTGGTCCTACTATTGGTGGACTGCTTAATGCGACATGTGGTAATGCTACCGAGCTTATCATAGCTATATTTGCACTTTACGAAGGAAAAATAGCTGTGGTAAAGTATCAACTAATTGGATCCATTCTTTCCAATCTTTTACTTGTTCTGGGTACCTCACTTTTCTGTCGTGGCATTGCAAACATGCAAAGGGAGCAACTCTATGACCGAAAACAAGCGGATGTTAACATATACCGATTATAGTTTTTTACATCATTTGTGTGAAGTTTGGCCAGTTGCCTTTCACGTCTGTGCGCGTTCCGATGACCGCCCAAAGCCTGTGAGCTATGAAACTTCCTGTGGCAAAATGAGCATGCATATACCTTCCTCCGATCAGGCGACATGAATTCTTGTTCACATTCAACAACGTGATCTTCGACTTTTGTTTCCTTGTTCCCATTCAAAGAAGGGATCAAATCAAGTTCATGAACACCGAAGCTTGCTCGTTTACGTGAGAACTGTGAAAGCACCATCTTGTTTGGTTTTATATTTGTCTTGCTAAGAATTAGTTTGTAGGACTGGAGGTGTAGCTGGCTTGCTTTATATAGGGTATGGAACTTTAGCTTCAAATAGAGAAGACTGAGAAATGCAAGTAATGAAACCAATTAATGCTATATTTGAAAAAATGTATGGATATTTGGAAAGGAATTAGCAGTCACATGCGATTTATGACTAAAGAATGGTGAAGATACGGAATGATTTATGTGTGAGTTGGAAATTTCTTAATTAACATTTACTTAACCCCCATATCTCTCTCTCCCTCCTTTGTTTATGTGCTTAACGGTTATAAGAGTTTAAACTAAAATAATGTTTGATATTTTGAGCATTGATGTACCTTTAAAGAGCTATAATTAGTACCTCCTTAACATATTTATTGTGAATGCATCTTGTGTGTGTATATGTATACATAGTGAGGGATATTCACAACGTTAAATATAAATTGCGTTTGAAGATCAGAATATTTAAGTATCTATTTATAATTATATTCTATCTTTTTTGGGTTGGCATATAAACTTGAATCTCAAACTTAACAGTACTTGTCTACTTGATGTTCACATTGTCGATGCATAAATACTCTTTTTGGAACTGTGTAACATTAGTAACTATAATACTCTATACTAAAAGCGAATATTTGTAAACAATAATGGTACTGACGATGATAATAATCTATCTATTCTATAATCTATCTATTTATTGAATTAGTTTATGTTCATGATTTAATTTTTTTTGTAATAAATAAATGACCGTTATTAGTTAATGGAAATTGTTTTTATTGACTCCTTGTTGACAAGAACATTTTTTTGGATGGTTTCTGTATTTTCAATTTAATGCACAATAAACATGTAGATATAAGATGAACTGGTCAAATTTTGAAATGTCACTACATAAATGAATGAGAAATTTAAAGACGAAGAAGTTTGAATAAAATGTTACTAACGTATTAACTGGAATTTGACATATCTAGAATGGGTTGGATGTAAGCCTTTTTTGTGTGTGCATTATGTCATATGCTTACATTGTTGTTCAGATATGCTGTGAACACTGGTGAGGCAGTGGTTGCGGTCTCTACACTGGAAAGAGTATGCAGTATCATCATGTTAATTGCCTACCTTGCTTACCTTTTCTTCCGGCTAAAGAACCATAGTCGGTTCTTTGAGGTGCAAGAGGTATGTATTTACCCTTTTTATGTGAGAATTGAAAAATTCATATGCTTGTGCACATTGTTTTGTAAAGGACCAAGCGTTGCTGTTATCATTACTACTAGGTTGAAGATCTTGATGATGACGTAGTCGATGAAGAGCCTGTTATAAGATCTTGTTGTTTCATGTGTTCAATATTCACAGAATCACAGGATATATTTAAATGCACGTACCTTTTCATGTGTTCAATATTCACAGAATCACAGAATCACAGGATCGACATGGATCTTGATTTTAGATTGCTTAAAACTTGTTCATTGTTCATGGCTATACTTTCCACAGGTACTATCTTAGACAATTACATATATATGATAATGATAGTAATAATAATAATATGCAACAGTAAATTGTAGATTGAAATTTTCTACAACGGTGTGGAAACTCCATTTTTTTAATTTGATTGATTTTGATACCTTCTAATTTTATTTCTTTGCCTGGAGGGTGGCATAAAATTCAGATTTTGATATCGGACCAGATTACTTTATTACAGAATCTAATAAGTTCGCTGTGCACATTAGTTTAAACTCTATAAACCATTTATCATAATTTGTTAGGCAGTGAACGGTAGGCTCAAGACAAGAAAATGTTTGGTACTTTATTAATTAACAACCTTGGTGCTTATCAGTAGTCTTTTTCAATAAGAAGTAAGAACCTAATGAAGAGATTGAACCATTGTTATTGGAAAAGGCTACTGATAGGAACCTACTGATAACCAAATGATATATCTTTAAGCTATTTTTTGTTTTATTTAATTCTTCAGTTATAGACAAAATTAAAAATAATAATAGTAAAAGAAGTTGCACCATTGAGTCATTTATTGCTTGAGCAATTGATGTTTCCTACTTGCCATTTGATAATCTAGACAATTAAAAATTCATATGCATGCATGTTATAACATTGAAATCATATGCATGCATGCAGTTGTGCCAATTGGGTCCATAAAGGAACGCCTGGAATTTGCCGCTCTAACTGAATGATACCTCATTGCTAACCCTACCGAATATCTCTAATCATCCCTAGAAAACGGATATTTTGGATGGTATGTGTGTGGTATGTAGAATATTTGAATTGTACTGTTAAATAATGTACTTGATCGTATGTGTTGGCACTTGTGGTATATTTGAAGAATTGGTATGATATGTAAAATATTTTAGATGATTTGAATATGATAATGAATGTTGTGGATGAGTTTATTCTATGTACAAAATTGGTATTGCAAAAATTTTAATCAAAACGTTGTATTTATTTTCTTCTAATGTAGCATTTGTCATCTTCTGCTATTGCGTTTACTTTTTTTCTTCTGATGTTGCATTTTAAGATTATGGTGTTGCATTACATAATACAGCGGTGTTGCATTAGATAAAATATTTCTAATTTCACATGGCACGTGGACCCCACAGCTGATGTGGCGTGTGACACGTTGGCAGCTGACGTGGAGAGCTGATCTGGCGTGTGACACGTGAGCATCTTACGTGGAAACTGACGTGGCCCTCACTATCAAGACCTGGAAGCCATGCTCTAATTTATGATTAAGACAACGTTGTATGTTGTTGCATTACATGCATATACTATTGCAATAGGGTTACAATGCAACACTTTATTTCCATGGCCATAGATGGGCAAAAGTGTTGGCTTAGATAGCTAATGCAACGACCGCGGATGCCATGTCCCCCTGGTGTTGCCTATTTGAAAAAATGGCATATGGCAACGCTTTTTTGATCTACGGCCACATAAAAATAGTGTCAAATATGCCCACTTTTGTAGTAGTGAATGGTAACTAATCTCTTTAAAATCTTGGCAAAATAATACTATACAACAACATAGATTTAGCTATGAGCATCTCGGCAATTATCAACAACAAGATCAACATCCAACGACAACCTTTTCAATGCAGTCATTCAATCGGCGATGGCTTTGGAAACATAAAGTAATTATTTTTCAACGAAACGCTACCTTCATTTCTGATTATTACAATTTGTACAACGTATACATCTTGTCAGTTCATACACCTAATACTTCATTTCCTCTCGCACAACTTGCATCCTCTTACACAACTTGCAATCTCAAACCACTATTCCAAACATACTGCTCTATCCACCATGACTGCAACAATCACCCTCCTCTATTACAATGCCTGAACCTCCTCAGCCTCACTTCAATCTAACCACAACGCAAAATTCCAATTCCCGACCAGACTTCCTCCTAAGTGCCTCTCGCCATTTACATCTCATCGTCGAAATTCACTAACCAAACATTCAACCACTCGAAAAACCAAACTGACCTGCTCTAATATCACTGTGATCCCACCAAAGCAATCACAAAATCTTGCACCCTACATTGTACATCAAAAACTAGAACATTGCTACCATACACTACCATAACATTGCATACATCACCCTCTTCGCAACATCACCACCTTGCTACAATATGCGCCAATCACAAAATAACATAGCATCCTCACTCCACAAAGCCATCAAGCAACTACAGGTTCCTCATCCTATCTCTGCTACTTCCAAATTACAGTTTCAATCCTAGTGATCACTTGCTTTGCACCTTGTTTGATTGCAACACCTCTGCACCTCATCCCAAACTCCTGCCTCAAGCTACACTTCTTACACCACAAACTCCACATCATCACTACATCCTAACCTGATTAGAACTGTCATTACAGCACTGCATCCCTCCAAGTTGTCTTCTCTCCTTAACAAACAACATTTCCTCACTTTACTTCAACCCGCTTCTTTACTCCCACATTTCAAACCAAGAACTTTACTTCCAACTATTGACAAACCATACAACAGTTTCACCTAATAAACACGATATCCTGAAAAACCATACACAACTACCTCCCCACCATAAGTTAATCACCAAACAAAGATCAGTATTTGACCAGAAAACTCAGCCCACCTGAAATCCGCACCTTACCCACTTCAATTTTATCTTAATACGATCTTCTCCCCTGAACCAAACTGAAACCTCACATGACCATAAACTCCATCTCTCTAAGCACAGCCCACAAACATCACTGCCTTCACGCAAACCTAACCCCATTCACGAACCCCTAAATTGCCTCACCCCAGTCCAAACTTTGAACGCGCTCTCCCAAAAATAAGTCAATGCCGCAAATTTAATTCCAATTCTGTTCTTTTTCTGTTTCTTTTTTGATACATTAACACTAGAAGAAAACAGGCTGTTTGCGACGGCTTCAGAAGGGCCGTCGGAAGTCGGCGGAAATTTTCGTGATAAACTGCCTACCGAACTCTTTCTTCCTCATTTCTTTTGCTCATCCATTTTTTCCAACTACGGTTTTTAAAACCCTACCACCCCAAATCCGATTTTTTTGCGTCCATATCCCGATTTCTTCGCGTATGAACATCCCTGGATTTCATTCAGATCTCTAGAGCAATCAATTTAAGGTATAATCTCTTTTTTCCATAAAAATCCAATTTTTACCTAAATCTATATTTGCTTAAACTAGAAAATTAGGGTTATCTATTGATTGCAATTGGTTTAAATAGCGTTATAGTGGGTTAAAACATCCTATTATGTGCATATTTCATGTGATATAATGAAATTGAAAATTTTATGTGTAATGTTTGGTTATTTGTGCTTATGTTCCCCTTAACTTGATTTTGACAATTGTATAATTGTGGTTTTTTGTGTATATGTGCACCGTTATGTAATTGTTATTCTTGTATTTGTTGCAAAAGTGGAAAATCTTACAAAAATTGTTTGAGTACATCAAAATAAGATAATATGCATGAAATCAATGCATTATATCTATGAATATTACATGTATGAATAAACTTGTAAAGTAACATACAAAGCTAACTATTTTCAGTGTTGGAACAACCGTGTGGGAAGTATTTGTCAAGTATTGGAACAATGATGAGGCGAAGGTAAGTGCACAAAATTATTTATAAATACCAAAAATATTTGATTGATAATGTCATTCTTTGCAGACCCGACCCAGCAAACTCCATACTTGCGCACATATTGTCCGTGATGCTGGTGATAATATCATCATGACATATTAACTACTTTACTTCATCTCTTGCTTAAAATAAACGAGCAATTAAATCATGTTCTACCAAATTTGATGATACGAGCTTGTCCGATTTTGTTTTCGCCAACTTCTTCATGTAGTCAACTAATGAACTCTTGGCAATGATTGCAGGGAGACAAATTGGACGAATTTGAACCTCTCTTCGATTACAGTACAGTCACCCCCTTTATGCAGTCATCGAAGGTAAACTCCCTTATCTATATCTTGGTGTTTTTGTTGGAATCTCAATTCCTTTTTCTTTTTTGTTAGTATTAATGCACATATGTTATAGATGACGACAAAGACACAGTTCCTTTAACTATGTTGGATGGGCCCACGGGAAAGAGATGCTTAAATTCTGATTTTAAGGTATGTCTTTCTATTTTTTTGGTTAAACTTAAATATATTTTTAAGGTATGTTAATTCTGATTTTAAGGTATGCTTAAATTCTGATTTTGGATGCGCGTATGCGAAAGCGACGCGAAACAGGCGGTGTGGATTTGGAAATCAAGTGGTAAACGATATTTTTCTTAATATAATTTTTAGTTTAGAAATAAAATCATGTACCCTTACACAGTTGCTACAAGTATGAGTTAGGATTCAAACTGTCCACTTCATCATAATTTGTACAAAATATGAGTCAGGATTTGGAAATCAAACAGATTTTTTTTTGGGTAGTGTATTTGTTATTGGTATATACATTGGTGGACTACGTCGTGTGCACAAATTTATGTATTATGTAGTTAATGGTTTAATTTTATGGTGAAATTTTTGTGTTTTTGTTAATTGGTTGAGAGTTGAGATGTTGGGTTATCTATTGATTGATTAGATAGTGGTTTTAGTTAAGAAGTATAGTTGAAAAGCTAAATAGCAGCTGAAATTTCAAAAGAAAAAAATATGCAGGTTTTCCGACGGCCGATGAAAGCCGTCGAAAACCGTTATAAACCGCAAATAACCGTCGGAAACAAAAACTACGGGCTGTGACTAAAACTGTTGCAAAATCAGATTTTCGACGCCTCTAAAAGCGACGACTATTTCCGACGGCTTCTGATGGCCGCTGGCAGTTTTCAGCCGTCGGAAATAGCCTTTTTTTCTTGTAGTGTAAAAAAATTCTAATTTTGAATTTTGAAGTACGAGAGGAGGAAACGATTTTTTTTTTTTTTTGTAATGAACACTTTTGAGGAATCAACAGAAGTAATAAAATAGAAAGGAAGTTTTTCTTTTCTTTTCCATGCACTATTTTGTATATCCTTATCCTCATGTTAAGTTTTGGTGAAGAGAAGAGAGAGAAAAGAAAGAACAGAGAGTTCAAACACTAAAGCACATACCAACTACATTGTTATTAACATTGTTAAACGATTGGAAAATTACAAGTTCTTAAACAGACTAAACTACTAGTTTATTCTTGCCCTATAAACTAGGCACAAAGCCTTCTTGTATGCAACTCTTTCGACTAGGTTATAATCTATTGTGTAGGCTTCAAAGTGTCCATATATTTAGGGATAGTAAGCTAATTCAAAGTGTCCATATAAATACTGGATATGATGCAAAATCTAACTTCTAATAAATATTTGTGAGATATAAATGGTCAGAATCCAAGACGGAAACCAACTAAATATGACAGTATGACTTGCATTGTTTACTGCATGTAATGCATGCGGAGAATAGGAAAAGAAAACTTGTAGTTGTGCAGAAAAAAGGGAAAAAGATCCAACAAAAAGCTTGTCATCAACTGCACTTTTATGCAGCGGCCAACGTTGTTTTCACTCAAATAAACAAAACTACACAACAATTCTTTGTGCTATGACGAAGCAACATTAAGGGAAAAACTGAAGACATTTGTCTTCCAACATCTGATAAAAGAATGGCACGTACAATTTCTAGCATAAATTTATTGTTTCCTAAATTTAAGCAAGCGTAAACCACCGATTTACACTAGTAGATATCATACTTTATACTACCTAATTATCTACTGTGACACCAAACTATATATAAAGATCTTATCATCTTTTTTTTTCAAGTAATTAATAGTATAATCAAAAGGGAGAAACTAGCCTTTCTCCAACGACTCACAAAAACGATTCCAGAAAAAGTGGAAACCGTACACACATATGATAAAGTAAAAACAAAAAACACGGATGCAACCCATGGACTCCAGAGCTGAGCGTCCACGAATGCTCCTCTATCAAGGAAAGAGATGACAATGATCCCAAAAGACAGCGTGTGCAGCAGTGGTAGTCACCTAACCCAGCTCTCCAATTGCCCATGATCCCAAGCCTTCCGCTGACGGAGAAGCGAATCACCTCTCGCATATCACAAAACTGATCCTGCCAATTCCACCTGAAAAATCCCTGAACTACTAGATAGCAATGTCAGTAGATGGGGGGTGAACAAGAAAGAAATAATCACCAAAGCACCTAGCCCATTTTATACAGAATTCAGGCAATACCTTATCTGGTCTTGGCCTACCTGTATATAACGAACCTGAAACACTAGCCACAAAGTCAGATCTTAGAGGGGGGGGGGATTCTTAGGGCGAAACCTAAAACAAAAGAGCATCGAATCACTGTACCCACACGATACAGTAATCAGCCTATACCTTGTCTGGGGTTGGCTCCTAACGTCGTAATATCGAAGTTAATAGCCAACCTCGTTGACCGGGTTCCAACCACACCTCTGAACGGCCTGCTCCGAAACGCTAGGAAGACATCATTCCTAACTTTTCGGATGATGGTCTGAGGATCCATATCCTCCTCGTCATAGATTGCTTTGTTTCGAGCACACCAGAGGTGCCAACAGATCAAACAAGAAATCAGACGAAAGAGGATAGCGTGAAGGCTCTTACCGTAGATGCCGGACCACCAGAACAGCAGGAACTCTTGAAAAGAGATAGCATTACAACTACAACCGAGAACGTTCCCGAAGTAATTCCAAACAGATCTAGCACATACCCCAGAAACCATTAAGTGAAAAGAGGTTTCAGTGTTGCTTGCTAAGCAGCACCTGCATCTGGAAGCGAGCGGGATTCTGATTCTCTGAAGATTCTCATCTAGTGGCAAACCATTGTGTATGGCTTTCCACATAAATAGAGACACCTTCGGAGGGATACGGACATTCCAAATGAAAGAGAAAAGAGGCCTCTCAGGCGACGGAATCCGCACAGAGTTCCAAACAGCAGAAAGCGAGAAGGGATGACCATCCCAAGAGGCACCCCCTCCATGAGCATCGGAAAAATATTTCACGGTTTGCATACATTTCCACGTCTCACTAGCAAAGGATGGAATACCAGAGAAGTGCGTTTTTGCAAATCTCCGGTATTTGGCGTGAAGGAACGTAGCCCAAAGGGAATTGTTCGCTTCAAACTGTACCCAAAGCTTACAAGCAAAGGCCACGCAGACGTCTCTAGGGTTACGGAGGCCCAATCCCCCTTCACTTTTAGGACGACAGACAACGTTCCAGGAGATCCAATGATGCCGAGAATTGTTATCCTTGGATCCCCAAAAGAAAGCAGATGTCAGGGAACGATACGAGCGAAAAAAGTAAGCCGTGGGAGTCATAGCCGCAAAGATATGAGATCCCATGGAGTCCAAGACAGATCTAATAAGAACAAGCCTGCCGGCTTGAGAAAGGAGGGTAGCATTCCATTTAAGGATCTTCCCCCTAACCTTGTCAGTGATCGGGTCGAAAATGGCATTGAGCTTCCTTCCCCAATATAAAACAATGCCTAGGTACGGAAGCGGCAGAGAGGCCGCCTTAAAGCCCGAGTAAGACTCGATCCAAGCAGCTCTAGTAGCCGTTAGATCTTTAGCGGCAACGAAGCAACTTTTGGAAGAGTTAACGAGTTGGCCTGAGCATCGCTCATACCGCCTAATGAGGACCAACAGGCCTTGAAAGGACTGGCGACTGCCATTTGTAAAAATGATGATGTCATCAGCAAATGATAGAGAAGAGATAAGGGGACATCCTCTTGGGATGCCAAACCTGTGAATTTGCCCAGCAATCATAAGGGAGTGCAAGCCTCGTATAAAGGCCTCCGCGGCGAGGATGAAGAGAGTTGGTGAAAGGGGGGTCACCCTGACGAAGACCTCTACCTGATCTGAAAAAGCCGTTGGCTGAACCATTTATTAGAACGGAAAACAAACAGTTGGATATAAGCCTCCAAAGAACATCGATAAGGGACTCCGGAAATCCGAAGGCCCGAAGGATCCTGATGATGAAGAACCAAGACATGCGATCGTAAGCCTTAGCCATATCAAGCTTGACAACCACATTAGATCCGTGGACCTTCCTATCGATCTGGGAAATCAGCTCTTGCTCTAAAAGGACGTTGTCGGTGATTAAACGTCCTTTTACAAAACCAGCTTAAGAAGAAGAGATGAGACGCTCTAGAAACGGAGCTAACCTAGATGTTAGAACCTTCGATATAACTTTGTTGGAGAAATTACACAAACTGATAGGCCGAAAGTCAGAGCAGAAGCTAGGTCGGTCACATTTAGGGATGAGGATCAGGTTGGTAGAAGTCCACCCCGTCAGTAGTTCTTCACCTGAAAAGAAGGACTGAATGGCCAGGCAGAAGTCTTGCTGGATTATAGGCCAAACACTCCTGTAGAAGATCCCTTTGAATCCGTCAGGGCCGGGCGCACTATCCTTGCTAAGAGCAAATACGCAAGCACGTATTTCTTCTGAGGTAGGAGGAGCGGCAAGATCTGAGCTATCAGACGGGAGGATCAACCTTGGAATGAAGGCAAGCATGGTAGGATCAGACAGCGAAACGGGTGGGGTGCTTAGAAAAGATTGGAAGTGGGATAGAATTACACCTTTGATCTCTTCAGGGGAAGAGGTCACAATGTGATCCGGGCGGCGAATCTGAGAGATTGAGAGACGCCTGTTCTTCTTGCGGATAGAAGAGTGGAAGAAACTAGAGTTCGAGTCACCGTCCACAAGCCATTTGATCCTGGCTTTTTGACGTAAATGGTCATGTTCAATGCGAAGCTCAGACGAGTAAGATAGTTGGGCAACCGCCCAAGCCTCCTTGTTGACGGAGGAGGGTGCATCATCGAAAGCTGCTTCCGCAAGAACAAGAGTTTCTTCGGCAGCTCTGACACGATCAAAGATGTTCTTGAAAACGAGCTGATTCCACATCTTAATACAAGTCTTAAGACGCTTCAGCTTGCGGGAGAAGATAACACAGGGGGAGCCTAGTGACGGGGAAACCCAAGAATCTTCCACTAGACTGTAAAAAGAGTGGTGAGATCTCCAAATACTCAGGAACCTAAAAGAGGACGTACCAGAAAGAGAAGGGGGGAGCAGGTGAGAAGCATAGGGGCGTGATCGGAGAAGGTGCGATGAAGGTGAGAGACAGCGGACGAAAAGGGGAGACTGAGCCAGCCTTCCGAAATGAAGACCCTGTCAAGTCTGGAAAGAATCTGGTCAGGGCCCTCTTGGTTGTTACACCAGGTGAACGCCGAGCCGGAAAAAGACACTTCCGCAAGACCCGAGCTGATAACGAAGGCATTGAAGTCCGCTATAGCCATGCGGTTAACAGCAATTCCTCCTCGTTTCTCCGCTTGGGTAGCAACGACGTTGAAGTCACCTCCCACCATAGAAACGGAGAAACCTAACGAGGATAGAGATAGGTAATCGGCCTACAGGCCTTGCCTATCTAACCTGTTGCACTTAGCATACACCACTGAGAACAAGAAAGACGAGGCGAAAGAGGCAGACGAACAAGCTACCGACAGAAGCTGGTCCGAGTCGAAAACAGAGTGAACATCAAGATCTTTGGACCAAAGGATCCAAATCTTGTTTGACATGTTGGCTTTGGCACCGCAAAAGCCGATGGACAACATAGACTTGGTCAACGCTTCCGGACCCATCATTGGTTCGAGAAGTGCAACCAACCAAATGGAATGCTTCTTGACAATGCGTTTGAGTCTCGCCAATGACTCCACATTGCCAATGCCTCGAACATTCCAGAAGAGGAAGTTCGCCATCAAATCTTGGAAAGAGAAAGAAAAGCCCACCAGAGGGGTTGGAAAAAAAAACCGCTAGCCTCAACAACGATACAGAGAGTGTCGAGTAGATCTAACGATCTGCTCGGACGCCGCTATAGAGCGTGTGCAAATGGTGCGAGGGGTGCTCGGGGCTGGACGCCCACGACGCTTGGAGAGACGAGTAGTCGGGCCGGAAGAAGAGTCACCCGTCGCAACAACTACAGCAGAAGCGGGGAAACTGGGACGAGGAGGACAAGAATTCTTAGTAAGACGAGACAGCCGACCGTTAATGGTCGCTATTTCGTCCTTACTAAGCAAAGGATAAGAAAAGATGGGGGACGACCAACTAGAGGTTGACACCGATGAACAAAGAGCGGTACTGGAGGGAGAAAGGGGGAAAGTGGAGTTGCCCGACTGAAGCAACACAGATCGCTGAGAGAACCTTACCGTTGCCGAACTGTCATGAGGTTGACTGTTCGAGCAAAAAGGTAAAGTTCTAAGACGAGCCAACCTACCCCGACTCTGATGCCAATCAAGTAACGGGCAACAAAAGGGGGAGAGCAAACCATTAGGGGTACATGAAGTTGCCGTGTAGCGAGAAGCGAATGCGCTTGCTAAATGGTGACTACACATGCCAAACCTAATGTATCGCTGATGGACAGAAGAGGACCCAAAAGCCGATGACCAAGATGAAGTATCATAAGAAAGAACCTCATACAGACTACTGGCAAGTCTGTTGTAGACCAGACCAAGCCTAACCCACCGATGCAACACTGACCTAAGAAAGAGACTAAATAGCCATCCCAGCATGGCTAATAGCCAACAAGCGAACAGGCACCCCGCAAGGGGAGATACCTGAAACCAGAAAACTGACATAACCAAGTCTAGACACCAGAACGAGGCAATCAAAAAAGGATAACCATCAACAGCAAAGAGAGAGAGGGAAAAATCGCAAGAACCATCGACAGAAAGCACAAAAAGGTGCTTAAGTAACACGCTAACATACCCACAGACGCACACATGACCAGACACTGCTACCTTCGAAAGAAGAGTAACTGTGCCAAGGAGCTTGGACAACAAGGATTCCGAGCTCAAAGAAGCACTAACACTAACAAAAACCGCTGGATATCGTAAGGGGAAAAGGGGAGGTAAAATTACCGTAGAACTTGGCATAACAAGATCCAACATATCCAACATAGAAGAAGACAAAAGCTCGTACAAGCCAACGGGAAAAAAGAAACAAAGGGGAGTAACACATACCTTTGTGGCACATGAGGCATCAATTAAGATGACCTTATTGCCTTCAAGTGTCGACCAAGAAGATGTAGTGCCTGGACTCGCGGAGATCGGATCCGCAACCTCACCTTTAGCCAACGCTAATCTGGACATCGGCGCCACGCCTAGGACCAAAGGTCCTGGCTGCACCTTAGGCGCTGCTCTAGCGCTGTTGCGCCAATAACGAAACTTTGCGCCTCTAAGCCAACCCTTCGAAGCATCGGCCACAACTGGAGACCGTAAAAAGCCAAGCTCCGAAAGAGGACCCGAACAAGTCATAAGAGGAATAACAACAGAACTAGTCTCCTGAAAAAACCGCTGACGAACATCCACCCCTAAAACAGAGAAAGCATTGCTGGTGGCGAGCCCTGTTGATGGAAGCGAACCACCCGAGAAGCCACGGTAAGAACAGTGCACCTTAGCAGCAGCCTTTCTCTTAGCTTTGGAAGCTTGATGTCGGCGTTTACGACGACGAGGAATAGCAGACAACTCATGATTATCAGAAACAGGAGGCTCAAGAGCCGCAGCTTTAAGAAAGCTGGTGGATGAGGTGATCAAATCCACATCCACAGATGAAACAGCGGGTACCAGATTACAAAAACTGGGTCCGAAGGAACCACCACAAACCAGAGAGCCGACGGAGAAGCCGTGAACTGCCGCAATCGGAGCACAAACAGAAGACTTGAAGGTCAACCTAGGGGAAAAGGGGGTGGTCAGATCCCGCTTTCCTCGCTGACAATTAGATCCAGGAAACCGATCCGAAGATACAGGAACTCCAATATCAGAAGAACCGCATGGTGAAATCGAGCTAACCAAACCATTATACAAAGGGGAAATTTCCAAGAAAAAGCCCTCCACAACCAAGAAACGATGACGCAGCAAAACCGCGAAAGACGAGAGGGAAAACAGTCGAATCTCAAAGGAAGAAATAACAGTTAGTACCAGAGAGATTGGACCTTTCACCACCGCCAAAATCGCGTTTGCGAGTGCCTCGAAGCTAGGCAATGGAAGAGAACATGAGCCAGAGGCGACGAAAGCCCTAACAAGGGGGCACGAAGCCATGCCCGAGAGCATAAGAGAAGAGCAGCTATGAAAAGAACAGCCTTAAGCACAGCCTTTAGCTGAGAGACGAGCGGCAGAGAAAACAACAGAGATTGGCGAAGTGGAAAGCTATTGGGGGAAAAGGAATTATTTTGCGGACGCCATTATTTTGACCGTTGGTTTATGTTCTTTTGACGCGTTAAATTATGCTCTTATCATCACCTTTCACAATGACACACAGACCCACTTTACTATAACATACACTTCAGAGAAGAGAAGAACTTATTTGAAAATGCAACAGAGCCCAAAATCAGAGGTTCTTCTTCTGAAGCAAAGATGGTGAGCTCTCCCTCTCCACTCTCCACCCCCCATCTCCCCCGCCCCCTCCCTCCCTCCCTCGAACTCTCTCTAATGGTATAACACTAGCTACAATATGGTAACAAATGTGATGCATATCAAAATTACATTGATGGGAAATGAGAGCCTGTCGAGGGCACTGAGACTATCTCAGGCACGAGTGAGGGAGGCGGAAATGAAGGAAATGGAAGCAATGATGGAAACACAGCAGATTGCTGCATTGATGTTCAAAGAGAGCAAGAAACCG
Organism: Allium sativum; assembly: GCA_030737875.1. NCBI lineage: Eukaryota > Viridiplantae > Streptophyta > Magnoliopsida > Asparagales > Amaryllidaceae > Allium > Allium sativum. Next base: position 132,506,568 of record CM060912.1, read on the forward strand.
CAAGAAGCGAAGCGTATGGTCGCAATGCTGGAAATGGAGATATCATCGAGGAGGAGGCTCTCTTCTGTAGGAGGTGGTAATGTTGTCTTTGCACTGTTTAGGCGTTGCTGGAGCTGCAGGCTTCATCATTGGCCGTTACCTTTGTTGAAGTTTAATTGTACTGGTTTTAACTTTGAATGATAGTTATGGGAAACTGAATGCACAAATAATGCATGAGGACTTGAAAATTGAAGGACATTTAGTGTCTGAACAAATTTTATTATAGATCATTATTTTATTCTAGATTGTTTGTTTCTAACCTTTCGAAATTGGGTACTTCTATGGTGGTAACGCTATATATTGATACTATTTTTCCCAAGTAACATCTACCATATTACGTACTGAAATATATGCTCAAATCATTGATTTTTCTCCCCGAAATTCGAAGTGTCCAACCATTCAACCATCATCCATTTAGCCATTTAACCGATGAAAAGAATGGAACGCTGGTAAAGGCAAAAGGACTTAACAGGAAGACAAGATTAATGCTTACTCCTTGTAACAAAGGGCAGCAACAGTATGCAGTAGTATGATCGATGTTATTAGTTACCTGCAGGGAATCTGATACGTTCACCCTACTATGCAGTATTCTATTTCCAGCAAAGTTCCAAAACTGCATGGATTAACTACATGACAAATTAGGAGCTTCTTTCTGTTTTTGCTTTAGTTGTTATTTGCAGTAATTTGTTATAATTATGTTGCTTTACAGTAGCATTGCCATGTGGCAAATTATGATGCACTAGAATGTAACTCACCTTCTCTATTCAAAGGAAGGCTGAAGGACCGTAAGGAAGTAATTAAGAAAAATACTATTACTTTTCCTCTAATTCAATGTTCCTGTCTATGTCTTTCTTCCTCTGCTAGTTTCTTCTTCCACTTCTATCCAATTCCTCCTTCAATCAAACATACCCAGGTCACTCCCTAAATAGTCTTCGACATATAATAATTAACTAAATACTTAAAACTTACCAAATCAGGTGGAGTTCATTATATCGTTTTCAGCTTTCGCGAATACTCATAATACGATAAAAGTTCGGTTAATTCAGTTAAATTGATAACCAGAAAAAATTATTTTACAAACCGAATTCAAACCGATTTCGTTTCAGAACCGAACCGGACAGATCGAAATAAACTAGTTCGGTCGGTGAATTCGGTTCTAACTGAATATTGCGCAGCCCTATTCGTCCATATAAAAATGGACCTTTTAGAAAATGGAATTAACACAAAAAAATAGAGTATGACTTTTATTGGTTTTCATGTTTTGCTAATTAATGGAAGAATGATAGAGAACTCATCCATTCTTCGTTTCTACAACCTTTCCGTCATCTTCTCTATTATTCTGTCATTTCGTTTGTCGCACTTTAACTCTTCTTATTTTTTATAACATTGAAAGAACACTATAAACTAAATATCATCTAAATCATTCGAAAACATAAAGCATAGTTATTATTTCATACCCAAATCCAACGTTCGATATCAACGATGTGGGTTCTATCCGATCATTTTCATTATGTGCCCTTACTATAAAGATTTGGATAATGGTGAAATGGTAGGTATTTTAATATCGATACAAACAAAATCACTGGTTATGTCAACATTTTAATTTTCTTAAGTAGATATAAAAACTTCCCATTATTTATGACAAAATTATTTACAATAGTTTAAAACAATAATGTTGCTAATCTGGGATTTTAAAGTTTAAAAGACTAAAAAGGAAACATTGTCATTAATAATATTATTAAAATCTTTTGTTCCTTCAAAATTTACTACGGTATGAATTAATTAGAATAGTGAAAGAAACATATGCAACTAACAAAATTACAATTAGTATTCGTTTTGGTCAATTTTTATCCTTAGAAGGTAAGAAATGTTATTTAATGGTAGTCCGATCAAATTCTTCATCTCCAACACGTGGCATATGCACTCAGACCAAGTTCTTCACATCTTTAGCCTAGACATGCGAGGCAACCCTAATAGGAGAACGTTAGAATAAATTGCGCATATATTTACGTAATGGAAAAATAATAATTAAATGGTGATTTATTAAAACAATGTCACATGAGTAGAATGAGAGAATAGACTAAAATGCTATGTATTTATCTCTTTGAAAATGGCACCATCAAGTAACCCTTCATATATGGTGATTTTTCTTTATTGGTGAGCATGCCATTTTATTTTATTTTGCTAATTTTAACATGATAAGAATCCATTCTTGAGTGGTTACAGTGGTTCTAAAACCCCCATCATAGCTAGTTAATCAACCAAAACCTTAAATACGATAAGGGAAAAGAGAATTATGAAATATTAAGATTGACAATTCTTATGTATGGAGCATAAGAATAGTTGATGTTTAGCAACTATAGACATTAATTGTACAATTATAGCTCTATGATCCACAAATAGAAGTCATGGCTTTTGCAGATCTAAAGTATGGCTTAAACTTTAAACATAATCCATGATCATCAGAAAGCCCCCCTCCCCCCCCCCCCCCCTTCCCAAAAACAAAAGTAAGAACCAAAATAGAGATAGATAAATGAACCACTTTAGAAAGTATTCAAGTGTAGTAGAAGAGGGTATCTTGCCATTTGCTGGTCGTACATTTGCAACTACAATGAAGGAATCGGTAAAATGTGGATGTTATGTTCTATAATAATTTTTTGTTGAACTTTAGGCTATTGTCGTCTCCTGAAATTATATGTTTAACATTGGTAGTTCCTTCGTGAGTTACTTTGAGTGTTCGCTAAATTTCATATGCAGTATTGCATATAAAAATTTGGTTAAACTCGTTTCTCTCTAAGACACAATGCAACATATTCATAGCTTTGCATTAGCAGTAACCTCTTCTTTTTCATTTGTGGGCGATTCAATATAAAGTGCAGTTGGTTGTGTATATTCTTTTTGTGTGATATTCAAGCATCAAAACCACTAGCTTGCATATACATTTTCATATGTGTAGCCCAATAACTATAATTTATGCCACTGAAAAAAGGTGGTCGTTTAGTAGATTGGCCTTCTGTGAAAACAGTGTTTGTGCTAGTACTAGTGTTATTTTCCATATTAAATACGTATCAAATAACAGTTTTAAGGTTAAATGCCTTGCTCTTGTGCCAAATGAAAAGACGTGTGACATAGAGTAGGATCTTCATATATGGAATATTGCACAATTGAATATGAATTTCTAACTTGTCTAATAGAGCAGTTTTGCAAATAAATATTAAATAGTATAAGCTATCACAAATAAGTAAATGTAGTAAGTAAAGTGACACAAGGTATTTTATACTGGTTCGGACTTCCCGTCCTACATGATGTACCAGACTCTTGGAATTCTACTATCAATACCATGTCTTCACACTTAGGAACAGGTTTACAATACACCCGAGCACCAACACAGATCTCCACCTGAGCACAGACACGGGACTTTAACAAATAATAGGAGTTTGACTTCTGATTGTGTTCTAAAACAACACTGAATAGCCAATAGTTGGGTACACTCTTCCTATAATCTTATCCTCAAGTATATAACGTGTATGCGAAGAATGAAGGAAGTATATCACTTATTAAATCAAGAGATTTGAAATAAATTCAAAGATTCAATAAGTAATTTGAATATTTGAGAGTTTTTTTAGAATGCAAGGGTGCTTAGAAATATAGATCAATAAATAGAATCGGTAAGAATTGGTAATTTGATAAACAAGTTTGTGATATATTTATAGTGGTTGAAAAGTATTCAATGTTCATGAAGAGTTTTATTGAAAAGACGCAACCATTTCTTTTAGCAATCAAAAGAGAACTCTTCATGAAAGAAAGTGACCCTTCAGAAATATGGTTGTTATTGTCGGGTCAGTCGATTGGTATAAAAATCACCAGTCAACTGGTAGAAAATATGAATCGTATATATATATATATACATTTAAAAATGGCAGAAAATTGCCATTATTGGAATTTTTCCCAATTGCCAATCGACTGGTATGAATTGGACCAGTCGATTGGTCTAGGGCAAAAAGCCCAGTAATGGCTGTTTTAAGCCATTCTCATATATATATGCATATATTTGTGTTTTGTGCACTGTTTTAAATCTCGCAAATATCGTCCGAGATCTCCTCCGAGATCTCGCTTTAGGCTCCTTCCGAAACAAAATAGCAAATATCATTCTAAATCTCCTTTCGAATATATTGCCCGAGATATTGCAATATCGAATGATATATCGACCGAGACGAAATACTGGAATATCATCCGAGATCTTAGTTGTTTTGGTTAAAATTTAAATTTGTGAATGAACTAGAAATATAATTAAAAAACTCAAAACTAACCATATCAGTCTTTTGTTATTTTATATTTTGCATATTAATTGACTATATTGTATGTTCGTATATGTTTTACAATGCTTATGATTTTCATATTCTTCTTTTTACATACATGTTATTTATGAAATTATGTATTTTTTGGTCTATTAGTGCTGAATTTTTTTAATGTTTTGGATCCTTTTAATGTTTTTTGTCTAATAATATTCCTGTTTTAAGCATATTACGATTTAGAGTATGAATGATCTTTCACAAAATAAAGAATAATAAAGTTATTTTGCATTTTAAGTTTAAGTTTCTATGTTTTTGATAGCATTCATAAAAATCATTTTGTTAAAATATCATTTTTAACATATCATGTACCCCGAGCTTGTTCCGATATGAACTTTTAGATCCGTGATGAAAATCCGAAATGAACTCCCGAGTTAGACTCATCTCGTCCGAGATCTCCCTCGATACGAGACCGAGTCTACAAAATCCCCGAGAAGAAACGCGACGGATATCCGAGATTTAAAACCTTGGTTGTGTGTGATTGCGTAACAATAAATGAGGATAAATTTTAACATAAATCTAATACACTAAATACACACAAATATACATGAACTAACTCTTCAATCGATCTTCATTTCTTTGTTGTCGTGAATCAAAAACTCATGAATCAACATCATAATGTGAATAATGAATTTCCTATTAATTTTATCAAAGGCTTTATATAAATCGATTTATTTGCAGATGCGATATTTATTTTTGTCATTAAAGTCTATAATCATTTCATGCAAAGCAGCGTTGTTTCAAAATTTAGTTCCCCAAGGATAAAAGCGTTTTGGTTTTCAAAAATTAAAATCTAAAAAAAAAACGTTTATCTTCTTGCAAAGGATATTAGAATTGATATCATATATGGAATTACAACAAGTAGTAATTCTAATCTTCCAAACATTTGGGAATTTAAACTTTAGGTAAAGCTAAAAAAGATTTTTTTTTTTTTTTTTTTAAGTTTTCCGAATTAAATTTTTTTGGTAACTACTTCAAAAAATTGATTTTGAGTATCTCTCCAATGAGTTTTATAGAATATACCACCAAAGTCATCTGGATCAAAGATTTTGTCATTATTGGCTTTAAATATAATATTTTTTGTTTCTTTATCTTTTATGGGAGCAAGCAAATTTTCTAACGACCCTCATTGATCAAATACTTGAATTCAAGTATTATGTAAATTTGTAAAGTAATTTATTGCTTATTTCTCAATAAAGGTGCATCATTTAAACTTTACTGCTTTTGTCTAATATATTACTATTATTATTTCTTGCTTTCTGGTACATATTTTTGCATTAGAAAAAAAATATTTGTCTCATCGTTATATGTTAACCGGTTAACCTAGGGATTTAGCAGCTTAAAGCAGAATGGAATCCGATGACTCATTCGCTAGAGGTTAAAAAAAAGAAGAAGAATAAACTAGTTCGGAATGTAATCTAATCATGCCATATCACATCTGTGCACATAAAAGCAAGTGCTACAAGCTATAACACAAGCATTTTCTTCCAAAACTCAAAAAACAATGATTCAAACTTCGCTTCACTTCATATATTGCAATATATATAACACAACCAACCAACTCCAGTCCACGACGCCATGTCTTTTCTTGACGCAATCTTCTTGAAATTGATTTATGTACATGCAATCACATATCACAAATGTTCCATTCTATTCATACATTCATTTATCAATCAGAGTTCATTATCCTCTCTGTCTCTTGTTTACAGTAATATTACATTAAAACTTGGTTTGAATATCCGCAGATATGTCTAATAATGCTTCAGTGCAACACTCTTTGTATATTATTCACTTCTGCATTGTAATGTAAATGGGCCTTGCCTACTGTTCAATTCATTTTACATTTGGCCTGTATAGGCTTATATAAATAATTGGCTAATGCCAGTATTGCATAACACTGTTTCCATTCATTTCTGAAATAATAATACATCTATTTCTCTCATTTTCATTTTATGGTTTCAGAGCACTATCATTGCCAAATGGTATGATCTTCAAAGACCCTATGATAATCTTTCTACTGATTGAAGGCTTCAACACTGATCTTTGGAGAAGTTCCGTTTCATTCTCCTTAGCCTTATCTTCATCATCCGAGAAGAGCCCCTCTCTATCAACGTTCACCATTCTTTCAGCATTATCTTTTGAATTCTGCCCTTCCTGAAGAGTGCAATCAGATAAGTTTCATCACTTTTTACTCTTGGCTACATAATTCTGCCATCAGATCTATCGATCCTCTTTTGGCTGTGGACGTATCACCGTTTTTTTTTAGCTTTTCTGTAATACCCCTAAGTCCCACATCGTGGAAGCCTATGTGAAGTTGGTACTTATATAGTAGAGCCCATCTCTTACTAACGCCGAGGCCTTTTGAGGAATAAAACACCACACCTATACGGTGGCTAAGTTGGGGACAATATCTTGTGTGAATGGAGGTGCGGGTTGTTACAGTGGTTCCAACCGAAATCGTGGCTCATGTGTGGACCACAGCGCCTCGGTGAGGTGTTTACGAGCCAACGGGGACGTTGGGCTCTGTAGGAGGGGAGAATGTAACACCCCTAAGTCCCACATCATGGAAGCCTGTGTGAAGTGAGTACTTATATAGTAGAGCCCATCTCTTACTAACTCCGAGGCCTTTTGAGGAACAAAACCCCACACCTATACGAAGGCTAAGTTGGGGACAATATCTTGCGTGAATGGAGGTGCGGGTTGTTACATTTTCCTTCAGTTTTCTGCCTTGCCTAAGAGCAAAATCAAAAAAGCATCATCACTTTTCACCCTTGGCTGCAGAATTCGGCTATCAGGTACATCGATCTTCATTTGGTTGTGTAACTAGTTTCAAGAATCACACAAGTTGTGCAATTCTTGCCATTCAAGAACCATTTTTTTCTTTCCCTTTGTCCCTCTCTATTTTCTTTTCTTGACTATCATTTTGTATTTTCATCATCTTCCCATCATGGCTGGTGATGATACAGTTAGCTCAGCTAGTTCAGGAATTAATGTCACCGGCACCTCCTCACCTTCTCACACGCTGATCAAACCAAAGAGTCATGTAATTACTATACCTCTTGTTGAGGATAATTACATGTTATGGAAGTATCAGGTGGAGACAACATCAAGAGGATATGGGTTACAAGAATTCATCAAAGGAACAATAGCAGCACCTCCTGCCATGGTCACAGATAAAGATGGTGCATTAATCAGTAATTCAAAATTTATTCGACATAAAAAACAAGGTAGTTTATTAGCATCTTGGCTAATATCATCCATAAGTGCAAACTTACTATTACATATTACTAGAAGCAATACTGCATAAGAAATTTAGAATGTTATAGAACAAATATTCAACTCACAATCTGCAGCTCGTGTAATGCACTGCGAACAACAACTACAAAATATGAGGACGAACAATATGCCTATGAGTGAATATCTTACAAAGATTAAGACAATATGCGATAGGTTAGTCGCTACTGAACACAAGATTACTGAAAGCGAGTAAGTCCTATATATTACAGCAAGTCTAGATGATGATTATATATCTGTTGTGGCGTTCATTGCATCTCAAAAAGCCGTACCTGAACTTCAATACGTTCATTCAACCCTTCTTGCTCATGAAGGAAGGGTTGGACAAAAGAAAGCGAGTCAGCCGGATTATTCAATCAACTACGCTGCCAATTTCAAAAACAAGAATCAACAAAAAGGCAACACCAATCAAGCCAATAGACAAGAAAATCAGTTTCAAAGAGGTGGTTTTAATGGTCAACATGGAAGAGGCAGGGGTGGTAGATGGAACTCTAATAACCGAGTCAAGTGTCAAATATGTGAAAATTTTGGCCACATCGCTAGCTGATGTTATTTCAAGTTTAACAACGAATACAATGTAAATCAGCCAAATAAGTCTGGCCAAAGGGGCCTAACATCAATGTTGCTCAAATGGGGAAGTCAAGAGGCAACACACACATCACAAAATGCAAGCACAGATGAATCCAACAAAAATAAAGACATAAACATGGATGACTGGTGTAACATCCCGTATTTTCTATGAATATTAAATTAAACAAATCTAAGAACACTTAATTTTTAAAAGAAGAATTGGGTCAAATGGGTTACGCCATTGCGTTCTTCTCGGAATTCTGCTTGAGATAGAGTCCGAGTTTGCATGAATTGGACTCCGTATGAAGAAGTTACGGAGGTTAGAAGATTTCTAGTGTAAGCAGAAATTAAATTAAAAATAATAACTAAATAATCAATTCAGTTCGAAATTCAGAAACTCAGAAATCGGCTGGCGGGAAACCTCCCGCTCAGGGTTGTCGACACCCCCAGGGGGTGTCGACATGGGTGTCGACTCCCTAAGGGTGTCGACATGGGTGTCGACTCCCTAAGGATGTCGACATGGGTGTCGACCCTCCTCCCCCCCTCGGTAGGGGTCGACCCCTACCAACCGTGCTGGACAATGACAATTTTCTGAGTCATAGGGCTACGTGGCGACTTCTGATTGGCCTGATGACACATTTTCTTGGACTAGACAGCTCTAAGGACTCCGAGGTTGATCTAAAGGTCAATATTAATCCTAAACTTCTATATAATCACCCCCAAACCTCAACCCTAGACCTCACAATCTCATTCTATGAAGCCGTCATGTTGTGCATCCCTAAGCTAGCCTAGCATCCATCTTCTCCAAACTAGAAATCAAGTTAGAAAGCTCCAAACCAAATCCAAACTAGAGAATCAAACATCTACATCAAAGAATAAGCTTAACAAATTCAGAAATCAGATCCCAGAACACAAGATCCGTTCTTTTTCTATAAGTTCAGTTATTATTTAGATCTGAACACCTAATGGAAATCATGACTGTAATAATCGGATCTAGAACTATGCCTAATTCTGATTCATACTTATCCTTTTAAAACTGAATTGCCTATGCCTATGATACTATTGTGATTGACATAATGGAACCTATCATGAATATGAGACTGTTGTGATTGATATGATGGAATCTATCATGTTCTACATCCTATGCCTATGAGACTATTGTGATTGACATAATGGAATTTATCATGTTGTATATCAAAATTAGTGATTCTCTTAAATCCAATTCTATCTAATCTTTATAACTATGGTGTAAATTGCTTAGCTTGCCGACACTTATTGTTAATGTACAACATGCCTATTGGAAACATGATTCTTGAATTGGGTACACCTTTACATGCCTATTTTTCCTTATGTCAATTCTTATGCTCCTTCTCTATTCTACTCCTTTTTATTTTCTTTTACGAACACTAGGTTCATTCGGAACTTAGATTGAATCTCGTTGTACGTGCGATTATAACACGAGAAAATTGTGTATAATTTAATTGAATAAATTTTTGGCATAACAAGTGAATATGGCATAAAACTTGTACTAACTACACTTGGGGAATGTTGACATAAAAGGACCCAAACTTGGACACATATGACAAATATGTTAATTGGCTAAAGATGAACATGCCTAACCCGAGGTTAGATTGAGTTGCGGTGTAAGACTGCCCAGAACCGCCCAGCACATCCAGCGACTGCAACAATATAGATATAATGTGAGAGGTTAGTGCATTAAGCCCAAAAAAACTCGCGGTTAGATTGAGTTGCGGTGTACTGCCTGGAACCGACTGGCACATCCAACGACCGCAACAATATAGATCTAATGTGAGAGGTTGGTGCTTTAATGAATGAATTAAAGCTAAGGATGAACAGGCTAAGAATGGTAGGGTTAAGTTAATTAAGGCAACACTTAACCTATACAACATGTTAATTAAACAGATGGGTGGAGTTAGATTAATTTGAGAACACTTAACCGTTATAACATGTTGATTAGGAAACCCTAGTAACGGGGACCCATTTAAGCAGTAACCCACATATATGTATCATGGTACCCTGAACTAGGCAGGGTGAGGAACGATTACTTGGCTGATTATAAGCGGTCAAAATAGCGATGGGTGGTGCAGCAGTGTAGGTTCCGTCGGAGTATGTATGTGCACGTACTCCGGAGTGGAAAAAGCAGGCACTGGGCATCAGTAGTATACACTGTGCATCTTGAATTTGTGTTGGGTTGCCACCATAGGAATTGATACACGCCATGGTAGGACCAGCACAGGTATCTACAATCAAGCGGGCCGAATGACACAAGTAATAAATGCATGCGCGTAGAAGCCTATCGGAAAAGGGATCACTTTGTTATGAACACATGATGGTAGTTGAAACATTCGTTAGTAGGTGCAGAGAATTGGAAATGAGTGCGATAGTATATTCAGTTTATCTTGCCTTATCTTATATTATCTTATTGCTATGGTATTGTTCTATGTTCAGTTTATTCATATCATGATTCTATTACCTTTTTACATGATGAATAATCACTGGACTTACCAGGCTTATGTCTGACCCATTTTATTTCGCCTTCTTTTCTTCCGCCCCCCCCCAGGTCCGCAGGGAGGGAATACTTCAGCTTAGTGCAGAACTTTTCCAGGTTGAAGAGAGTATATGTGTTTGGATTCTCTTTTTTGGGCTATGGCTGTGGTTACACTTTTATTGGGGATTTATGCTGCTTTACTACTGTTTTATGCTTCTTTATGTACTTGGAGTTTTAAATCAAGACAGATGTTTTATTATAATAATTTGGAAGTTGGGTTTTGAGACAATGCTTGTAATGTTTTGGCTGAACCACGCTATTTATGAAATGATTTCAGTTTTCCGCGGTTTATATGTCTGTCTTGTAAATTATTTGTGCCTTTTACCTAAATTGCTTCACCAAAGTTAATGCATTCCCTTAGTGAGTGACCTTAACGGAGGTAGGGTTTTTCACTTGGTATCAGAGCGCTGGTTTACCAGATCGGATAGAAGTTTTTGAAAACAATTTTTCAAAAAGAAGTTTAAAGAAGCATTTTCAAGAAAAGTTTTGTTTTATTTTTAAGGCATAATCCCCAAAGCCTTATGCACTATCTTTCTATTCTTTGTTTTGAACCTTTTCTTTTCGTTTCAGCATGTCTGGGGATCTTAATCTTCCCGGGGGCATACCGATACCTGGCTGTTTCAGATGGTATCTGAAGGCTAGGGCTAATGACGCAGGCCCAACAGACGTTCCTCCTCCCCCAGTTGCAGCCGTTCCTCCTCCTCCGCATGTGAATGCTTTCTCGAATATATGTATAGATTTTCGAGCTATGGGTGGAAAGAACTTTAATGGGACTGAGTCATTTGTGGAAGCAAGAAAGTGGCTCGAGGAAATAGAAGATTTGTTTGTTATCTTCGAAGTGGACGATAGGTAGAAGATACAATTGGCTGTATGGTTACTTAAGGACAAAGCCTCTTACTGGTGGGAAGTTACTAATGCCAAAAGACCAGTTGAAACTTGGGAGGATTTCAGAATGAGATTTGAAATGAAGTTCCTCTCGCAAGCTGAACGAAGCCTACAGATGGAGAAGTTCTTAGCACTCAAACAGGGAAGCCTATCGGTTAAGGAATACGTCAACCAATTCAACTAGCTGGCTAGATTTGGACTGGAGTAAGTAAACACTCCAAATAAAAAGGCTCTCCGATTCGTTAAAGGGTTAAATGATCCACTGCACAGCCTAGCTATGTTCCATATACCCATGGGTGCGACTTTTGAGAGACTGGTGGACATGGCACTGTTGCTGGAGGAAGACAAGGATGGCAAGAAAGAGGCAAAGTGAGACGACCCCAAACCCCGTACTGACGGCGACAAGGGTAATCCGTGGAATATAACACTTAAATGGATAATAGCAGAACAGAAATAAATAAATACACCAGATAATGAACAATAGAATATACTGGATAAAAGTAATCATCAGAGTTACACAGTATACAGGATCTTACTTAGTACAATTACAGTTCAGCTATACATAAATGTCTACAGCGGAAAACAAACATAATGTAAAATAGGAGCTGAACAGCATAAAAAGAGATAAATGATAGAATCCATCTTCAGCTCCAGCTATCCAGAAAGAACCAGCTAAATCTGAATACAAGGCTGCCAGTGTAGAAAAAGGGGCACCCGAGTTTGAAAGTGAAACAAACTACGAGTCAGTCATGGGACTGGTATGAGAAATCTACTCAACACATTTCAAATATGGCTAATCACAGGACCACGCCACTTTCGTGGAACGAGTTTACTCCATTGGATTGCCAGTGCTTTAAAACAAATTATTCTTTTAAACATCGCAATGCTTTTTATAAAAATGAAGCCATTATAAGACTCAGTTCCCATCACACAATGCAATGCAAACCGGAGGAGAGAGTTTTTACCTTATAACGGCCAAAATATGCTTGATACGAATAAAACAAAAGCAATTGATATTATTACTAGTGTTTACATGTTTCAAAAACAATTTCGAATCATAACTATCAATCACAGACGGCATGGGTACCATATATCATGTCGCCATATATATATACAATCAAAACCGCACGATGTCGTATTTGGAAATTGGATTTCCATCATGAACCAAGGCAAAAGATAGTCCTTACCGAATTCGAGATGCTCTAACCCGCCCCTCAGGATTAGAGCTCGAGTGACCCTTGGATCGTCAGGGCCGGTCCACCGATGTGGATTAAAATTCCTGAACAATGTGTTTCCCCGCCCTATGGGGCGTAAATGAGCTAACGAATGAATCCATCGGACCCGGATCGTCCGATCTAATCGAGGCGCCTCGCAACAGTAACAACCACATAAGTCAAACTCGTCAGGGCGTGTAAAATCACTGACGCCACTTCTAGCTAGAAAGAAACGCATGTCCTCCGTAAGGTCCTTCCTCCTGTTTTTGGTTCATACCGGGTGTGAGGCTCGCGATTTCACGTCATACACAAAGCTACGCCACACAGGCGGTGTTTTGATCATCACCACAAGACTATGCTTTTCAACAGAAGCCCTGTTCATTGGCCAGTTAGGCATGCCACACTAGCAATTCATACCATGCGACTGATGTCCATCGATATACAACCTCTGAGCTCGTGCGTTTCAGAGAAGGGCGTTAAGCAAAAGAATAAATTCTCTGCCGCCAAACAGATGTATATTTAATAGAGATCAATCAACACAGAATAAAATCCAATGTCAGACACACAGTCCATTTACAAGTCCGTTTTGGGTCTGAACGAAACCGGAGGCACTAAATACCTCGCAAACCCATCGATCACCACGTACGTCTGGACGATCACTACTCATTATCCATATTTCGGGATGCCTCCCAATCAGGACCTCGGTTACCATCCAAACGAGGTGAAGATCTCCGGTCTTCGACCACCGTCTTCATCTTCGATTTCTTATCGTCGATTCAGTTATCTAGAATGGGATAAACCCGGTCTTTCTGAACAACTCACGTATATAATAAACAAGTGCAACACTAACATACACATGCATCATTTCAATTCATTAGTCACTAACCGTCAATCAGTAAGAGAACGATTTCCCAAATATTAACCCCGAAGGCCGAAACCAACATCAGATCAATACCCAGGAGACCATTCGACTTAGCCAACCTTCAGTTAATTTCTAAATCACATCCATATCGTTTATAATATTTTATAACGAGTTATCGCTATTTTTATTTATTTTAAAATAGCAATTTTATTCAAAACGACGCTTCGGCCATAACGCGACCGTGGCGCTGTTTTTCTTCAGATTTGATTTACACATATCTGAAAATCTAACCGTTGGATCTTCACAAAATTTACATCATTAGAAAGGTCTTTTCAAAACGAATCCAACGGTTCCAGTTTCGGGAAAATCCGACGGTCGGATCTCCCGATATAGTCGTTTGAAGTTTCGATTTCAAAATACGAACTGTTGCGTCGTTATTCGATTAAATATAATTATATATATATATATATATATAATCGGTTCTGGCGCTGTTTTTCTTCAGATTTGAATTAAACATTTCAGACAATCCAACCGTTGGATTTTTACAAAGTTGGTGCCGTTGGAAAGATTTTTCCAAAGCGAACCCAACGGTTGCGGTTTCAGGAAAATCCGATGGTCGGATCGCCCGTACTAATCGTTTGAAATCACGGTTTCAAAATACGAACTGCAGCGTCGTTATTCGATATATTTTAATTCTATTTATTTATATATATCGATTCTTCGATTTCAAAGCTATATTCTTTTCATACATTTGATAAAAATGATATTTTTATCTAACTGTTTTCTATTTCAACACTTCACTATTTTTAACAATTCGTTTATATAATAAAAATGTGATTTTTATTGTAAAACAATTCATTTCAAAACATTATTATTTCGTATAGTTAATATAGGGGATAAAAATAGGATTTTTATTGTAAAACAATTTATTTCAAAACAGAATTATTTTATACTTTTCATATTGATGTTAAAAATGGGATTTTTATTATAAAACAATTTCTTTCAATATAGGAATACCATTCAACACATGAATTTCAATTCGACGAATGAATATCGATTCAACACATGAAGGTTTTCTATAGTTTATATATATAGATAAAAATGTGATTTTTATATTTTAAAACACGAACACCATTCAACACATGAATTTCAATTCAACGAATGAATATCGATTCAACACATGAAGGTTTTCTATAGTTTATATATATAGATAAAAATGTGATTTTTATATTTTAAAACACGAACACCATTCAACACATGAATTTCAATTCAACGAATGAATATCGATTCAACACATGAAGGTTTTCTATAGTTTATATATATAGATAAAAATGTGATTTTTATATTTAAAACACGAATACCATTCAACACATGAATTTCTAATCAACGAATGAATATCGATTCAACACATGAAGGTTTTCTATTCAACGAATAAATATAGTTTCAGCAAATGAAAATAATTCAAACACATGAATATTATTCAAAATTTCGACAGCATAATGGCAGGATAGTTAAAACCGGGACCGTCCCTAATACGGCTCCTTGCTCTACCTTAAAACCTCGCGGTTTTTTACAATGGGGATCATGCATCTAGTTCGCACGCAGGCGGTATGTATATATTTATTTCATTTCCACAAACTAATCCTATGTGGTTTCAACCAAATATTTCTCAACCACAAACGGGTATTTTTCAACCACAATCAATCAATATCAACCACAAACAATCCCAATCAACCATTCGCTATCAATCAATTTTCACACCAATCACAATCAATAAATATCGCCCATGGTTTGTGGATGAGGGGCGTATATATATATATATATATATATATATATATATATATATATATATATATATATATATATATATATATATTGCAATTCACTTCTATTTCAACACATATATAATTTTTACAACGCATATATAACTTATACATCGAACGTACAACTTATACAACGCTTATATAAGAGGTGTACAACGCTTATATAACTCATACATCGACCATATAATTTATACATCATCGTTTTCCATATCGTTTATAAATTAGAAATCTCACATTGGGTTCCACTCCACCAAAAATAGCAGAAGGCTCAGAAAAATATGCGGTCTCTTCTAAAATGTAGAAGACGTCCACACGAGTCCACTGTCTCTTGTTTCAATGGATTTCGACTAGAAACGAAAAAGATATGATTTTTCAAAGTTTGCAACGGTTTAAAGGTGTTAAAACAGTTGAAAATAAAACAAGCCGATACCTCTCTGAATTCTTCAAAACTAGGTTTTGAATTTTCTTCAAATCCGTTGATTGTTGCTTCGATTGGCCAGCGCCACCTTGTCGGGCTAGGAGAGGCGCACGTGCGCCAGGGAAGGGACCCAATTCGATCAACCCAGGTGGCGGCGGCGGCTCTTCAAAGGCGGCAACTTCTCAGGCTCGGTTCTCTCGAACGACGCAACAATGGAGAGGGTAATGGGTATGGATTTAAAGAGGGGAGAAAACTCTACAAAAAGTTGAACTGGGGCAGTGAGTTTCGTTGATCGGAGCGGTGGGAAAATGGCCTGGAAGCGGCGAATAGCTTTCCGCCGTATATCGCGATTACGGGGAGAGAGAAAATGAGGGATTTTCTTTTTTTTTTATTTTTTTAAAAAATATGATTCGCCGGGGAAGTTTTAAAGGGGTTTTCTGACACGACCACCAATCTAAACCCAACGACTGTCGTCCCTAGCGTTTTACCCCCATTTCGAACACAATGGGTATGTTTCGTAGGCCCATTCGACTGTTTCAGTCAGTTTTCCTTCAAATTAAAATATAAAACATTCAATATTTGATTTGAACGTGCATTTCAATTTGCCAGGGCCACAAACTGATTCGAAAAATTCCAGAAAAATAAATCTAGCTATTTTTTGATGATACGGTCCCAACAAAACTAGTTTCGTCGAATACTGAGACCGTTTGCAAAAAGGCCCATTTCTGGTCGATCCAATTTAACTGTAAATGACCAAAACACATTTTCCTTTGCCACGCTCACATACTAGCTTCAAAAATTATGAAATTTGAAACCTAGCAATAACTTCACATCCCGGATCCAACAAAAGTGGTTTCGTCGAATTCCGAGGTCGTATGCAAAATGGCCAATTTCACGGGCTATATAAATTCCATAGCGACCTTTCTGAAAATTCATTTGGCCATAATTTTTGCTTTCCGCTACGAAACTTTGATTTTTCAGATTCGTTAGAAAGGTATCCACCAACATATTTAAATATTTTTGGTTTCACTCAAATCCGTTTTGTTTTGCACCCGGTTCAGTCCGACAAAGTTTGAATTCGATTTTTGAAACTGCAGCGCCTTTTCAGGCCTTGTTTATAATTAGAATTAATTATATTCGTTTTCAATTGTCGATTCAAACTCAGTTTTCATTGCTATTATTTAAAATATTTATTTTAAATATTTAAAATCCATTATTTTAGCCAATTTAAAAATTTTAAATTGGTTCAGATTTTCTGGGTCGTTACAATCTCGCCCACTTAAAACTTTTCGTCCCCGAAAAGGAACAAAGTCGAAAGTGGTTTGATTAATCAACTCTACGTTCGATCTGGCTTCAATTCTCCAACTTTTCAGTTTCTGAGAATTTTCAAATTCTTCGAAAATTTGGCTAACACCCAGAATTTTCGAAAAATTTCGCCATAACCTCCTTTGTACGGGGAGAGGTTTGGAAATTATTGGGCCGTATTAGGTACCCAATAAATCCTAATAAGCATACACATATTTATAGTGATATATTCTGGTGTTTACAGGGGAGCGTGTATTGATAATAACTCCAGAGAATAAATTCTCGTCACCCTGTCAAAGCCTGAGGGAGTGTGTATTTTAAATGCTCCAGAGGATAAATCCTCGTCACCTCATCCCGTGTGTGAAATAAATAGTCCATGTGCCGTATCTAATAACTAGAGAGACGTGATTATTGTCAACTCCAGACCCGTGTGGCGTTTTTTATTAATCCGGCAATTTTATCGTTATACTTTAAATAGTCCATATCAGTCATCAGTTCAACCTGTAAAATATAGTCATCGCCATACAAGCCTCTCGCTCGTATGGTAAATCTTCCACCTCGTCACACAAGCTCCAAATGCTTATGTGGTATATGATGAAGTATACCTATCTTCAGAAGTATGCCATGCAATGTAGTTCAAAATTAATTGTTACTATCCTATGGCGACATTTATTATTTCACACAGAAAAACCAGCACTCCGCATCCAATGGCATTCACAGGAGTTGATATAATAATATTTCGCATCCAACTCATTAAGGTTTACCTATTTGTCGGGCATGCAAATAAAATCTTTACTCAACAGCTAATCCATTTACCTGTTCAAACATATATAATACACATGTATATATTTCTATTTATTTTCTAATCAGTTCAATGTGTGATTTAATCGAATAAATTTTACCATTTATTCTATTATTGATTAAATTAACTATCGTTCTAATAATTTAATTAATCAAATCTACTATCACCCAACACAAACAGCAATCAATTTGTTTTTAACTTTTCAAATATATATCTTTTATATATTCAAAAATTATATTTCTAAAACCAGACTTTATATATAATCACAAATACGTTATTTAAAAACATATAACTCTCGACCCGTTCTGGGGCACTTCTGACCCCCATCTCTAACGAGTTGTTCTGATTCTGCTATACCCATACTAGGATATTGTTGATCCTATCTGTATAGAGTTACCCATCCTAGAACACTACCGGTTCTATCTCTGACGAGTTCGTTAATATGTTATATTCCAGAGCTAAGCTTAACCAAAGTTCTGATACCAAATGAGACGACCCCAAACACCGTACTGACGGCGGCAAGGGTAATCCGTGGAATATAACACATAAACGGATAATAGCAGAACAGAAATAAATAAATACACCAGATAATGAACAATAGAATATACTGGATAAAAGTAATCATCAAAGTTACACGGTATACAGGATCTCACTTAGTACAATTACAGTTCAGCTATACATAAATGTCTACAGCGGAAAACAAACATAATGTAAAATAGGAGCTGAACAACATAAAAAGAGATAAATGATAGAATCCATCTTCAACTCCAGCTATCCAGAAAGAACCAGCTAAACCGGAATACAAGGCTGCCCGTGTAGAAAAAGGGGCACCCGAGTTTGAAAGTGAAACAAACTACGAGTCAGTCATGGGACTGGTATGAGAAATCTACTCAACACATTTCAAATATGGCTAATCACAGGACCACGCCACTTTCGTGGAACGGGTTTACTCCATTGGATTGCCAGTGCTTTAGAACAAATTATTCTTTTAAACATCGCAATGCTTTTTATAAAAATGAAGCCATTATAAGACTCAGTTCCCATCACACAATGCAACGCAAACCGGAGGATAGAGTTTTTACCTTATAACGGCCAAAATATGCTTGATACGAATAAAACAAAAGCAATTGATATTATTCCTAGTGTTTACATGTTTCAAAAACAATTTCGAATCATAACTATCAATCATAGACGGCATGGGTACCATATATCATGTCGTCATATGTATATACAATCAAAACCGCACGATGTCGTATTTGGAAATTCGATTTCCGTCATGAACCAAGGCAAAAGATAGTCCTTACCGAATTCGAGACGCTCTAGCCCGCCCCTCAGGATCAGAGCTCGAGTGACCCTTGGATCATCAGGGCCGGTCCACCGATGTGGATTAAAATTCCTGAACAATGCGTTTCCCCGCCCTATGGGGCGTAAATGAGCCAACGAATGACTCCATCGGACCCGGATCGTCCGATCTAATCGAGGCGCCTCGCAACAGTAACAACCACATAAGTCAAACTCGTTAGGGCATGTAAAACCACTGACGCCACTTCTAGCTAGAAAGAAACGCATGTCCTCCCTAAGGTCCTTCCTCCTATTTCTGGTTCATACCGGGTGTGAGGCTCGCGATTTCACGTCATACACAAAGCTACGCCACACAGGCGGTGCTTTGATCATCACCACAAGACTTTGCTTTTCAACAGAAGCCTTGTTCATTTGCCACTTAGGCATGCCACACTAGCAATTCATGCCATGCGACTGATGTCCATCGATATACAACCTCTGAGCTCATGCGTTTCAGAGAAGGGCGTTAAGCAAAAGAATAAATTCTCTGCCGCCAAACAGATGTATATTTAACAGAGATCAATCAACACAGAATAAAATCCAATGTCAGACACACAGTCCATTTACAAGTCCGTTCTGGGTCTGAACGAAACCGGATGCACTAAATACCTCGCAAACCCATCGATCACCACGTACGTCTGGACGATCACCACTCATTATCCATATTTCAGGATGCCTCCCAATCAGGACCTCGGTTACCATCCAAACGAGGTGAAGATCTTCGGTCTTCGATCACCGTCTTCATCTTCGATTTCTTATCGTCGATTCAGTTATCCAGAATGGGATAAACCCGGTCTTTCTGAACAACTCGCGTATATAATAAACAAGTGCAACACTAACATACACACGCATCATTTCAATTCATTAGTCACTAACCGTCAATCAGTAAGAGAACGATTTCCCAAATATTAACCCCGAAGGCCGAAACCAACATCAGATCAATACCCAGGAGACCATTCGACTTAGCCAACCTTCAGTTAATTTCTAAATCACATCCATATCGTTTATAATATTTTATAACGATTTATCGCTATTTCTATTTATTTTAAAATAGCCATTTTATTCAAAACGACGCTTCGGCCATAACGCGGCCGTGGCGCTGTTTTTCTTCAGATTTGATTTACACATATCTGAAAATCTAACCGTTGGATCTTCACAAAATTTACATCATTAGAAAGGTCTTTTCAAAACGAATCCAACGGTTCCAGTTTCGGGAAAATCCGACGGTCGGATCTCCCGGTATAATCGTTTGAAGTTTCGATTTCGAAATACAAACTACAGCGTCGTTATTCGATTAAATATAATTATATATATATATATAATCGTTTCTGGCGCTGTTTTTCTTCAGATTTGAATTAAACATTCCAGACAATCCAACCGTTGGATTTTTACAAAGTTGGTGCCGTTGGAAAGATTTTTCCAAAGCGAACCCAACGGTTGCGGTTTCAGGAAAATCCGATGGTCGGATCTCCCGTACTAATCGTTTGAAATCACGGTTTCAAAATACGAACTACAGCGTCGTTATTCGATATATTTTAATTCTATTTATTTATATATATCGATTCTTTGATTTCAAAGCTACATTCTTTTCATACATTTGATAAAAATGATATTTTTATCTAACTGTCTTCTATTTCAACACTTCACTATTTTTAACAATACGTTTATATAATAAAAATGTGATTTTTATTGTAAAACAATTCATTTCAAAACACTATTATTTCGTATAGTTAATATAGGGGATAAAAATAGGATTTTATTGTAAAACAATTTATTTCAAAACAGGATTATTTTATACTTTTCATATTGATGTTAAAAATGGGATTTTTATTATAAAACAATTTCTCTCAAAATATGAATACCATTCAACACATGAATTTCAATTCAACGAATGAATATCGATTCAACACATGAAGGTTTTCTATAGTTTATATATATATATAAATGTAATTTTTATATTTTAAAACACGAACACCATTCAACACATGAATTTCAATTCAACGAATGAACATCGATTCAACACATGAAGGTTTTCTATAGTTTATATATATAGATAAAAATGTGATTTTTATATTTTAAAACACGAACACCATTCAACACATGAATTTCAATTCAACGAATGAATATCGATTCAACACATGAAGGTTTTCTATAGTTTATATATATAGATAAAAATGTGATTTTTATATTTAAAACACGAATACCATTCAACACATGAATTTCTAATCAACGAATGAATATCGATTCAACACATGAAGGTTTTCTATTCAACGAATAAATATAATTTCAGCAAATGAAAATAATTCAAACACATGAATATTATTCAAAATTTCGGCAGTATAACGGCAGGGCAGTTAAAACCGGGACCGTCCCTAGTACGACTCCTCGCTCTACCTTAAAACCTCGCGGTTTTTGACAATGGGGATCATGCATCTAGTTCTCACGCAGGCGGCATGTATATATTTATTTCATTTCCACAAACTAATCCTATGTGTTTTCAACCAAATATTTCTCATCCACAAACGGGTATTTTTCAACCACAATCAATCAATATCAACCACAAACAATCCCAATCAACCATTCGCTATCAATCAATTTTCACACCAATCACAATCAATAAATATCGCCCATGGTTTGTGTGTATATATATATAGCAATTCACTTCTATTTCAACACATATATAATTTTTACAACGCATATATAACTTATACATCGAACGTACAACTTATACAACGCTTATACAAGAGGTGTACAACGCTTATATAACTCATACATCGACCATATAATTTATACATCGTCGTTTTCCATATCGTTTATAAATTAGAAATCTCACATTGGGTTCCACTCCACCAAAAATAGCAGAAGGCTCAGAAAAATATGCGGTCTCTTCTAAAATGTAGAAGACATCCACACGAGTCCACTGTCTCTTGTTTCACTGGATTTCGACAAAAAACGAAAAAGATACGATTTTTCAAAGTTTGCAACGGTTTAAAGGTGTTAAACAGTTGAAAATAAAACAAGCCGATACCTCTCTGAATTCTTCAAAACTAGGTTTTGAATTTTCTTCAAATCCGTTGATTGTTGCTTCGATCGGCCAGCGCCACCTTGTCGGGCTAGGAGAGGCGCACGTGCATCAGGGAGGGGACCCAATTCGATCAACCCAGGTAGCGGCGGCGGCTCTTCAAAGGCGGCAACTTCTCGGGCTCGGTTCTTTCGAACGACGCAACGATGGAGAGGGTAATGGGTATGGATTTAAAGAGGGGAGAAAACTCTACAAAAAGTTGAACTGGGGCAGTGGGTTTCGTTGATCGGAGCGGTGGGAAAATGGCCTGGAAGCGGCGAATAGCTTTCCGCCGTATATCGCGATTACGGGGAGAGAGAAAATGAGGGATTTTCTTTTTTTATTTTATTTTTTAAAAAAATATGATTGGCCGGGGAAGTTTTAAAGGGGTTTTCTGACACGACCACCAATCTAAACCCAACGACTGTCGTCCCTAGCGTTTTACCCCCATTCCGAACATAATGGGATATGTTTCGTAGGCCCATTCAACTGTTTCAGTCAGTTTTCCTTCAAATTAAAATATATAACATTCAATATTTGATTTGAACGTGCATTTCAATTTGCCAGGGCCACAAACTGATTCGAAAAATTCCAGAAAAATAAATCTAGCTATGTTTTGACGATACGGTCCCAACAAAACTAGTTTCGTCGAATTCGGAGACCGTTTGCAAAAAGGCCCATTTATGGTCGATCCAATTTAATTGTAAATGACCAAAACACATTTTTCTTTGCCACGCTCACATACTAGCTTCAAAAATTATGAAATTTGAAACCTAGCAATAACTTCACATCCCGGATCCAACAAAAGTGGTTTCGTCGAATTCCGAGGTCGTATGCAAAATGGCCAATTTCACGGGCTATATAAATTCCATAGCGACCTTTCTGAAAATTTATTTGGCCATAACTTTTGCTTTCCGCTATGAAACTTTGATTTTTCAGATTCGTTAGAAAGGTATTCACCAACAGATTTAAATATTTCTGGTTTCACTCAAATCCGTTTTGTTTTGCACCCGGTACAGTCCGACAAAGTTTGAATTCGATTTTTGAAACTGCAGCGCCTTTTCAGGCGTTGTTTATAATTAGAATTAATTATATTCGTTTTCAATTGTCGATTCAAACTCAGTTTTCATTGCTATTATTTAAAATATTTATTTTAAATACTTAAAATCCATTATTTTAGCCAATTTAAAAATTTTAAATTGGTTCAGATTTTCTGGGTCGTTACACAAAGGTGGAAGAACCTCTAGACAAGAAAGTGGAGGGATCGCAGAATAAGAACACGGATTCCAAGAAGGGTGGGAAGAATAACAAACCCCGTGACAAGAGGAAGTGTAAATTTTGTGGTATGCCTGGACATTTAATTAAAGACTGCAGGAAGAAGAAGAGGAAGATAAGTGGTTGCTTTCAATTCGGCGAGCCAGGACATATGGCTAAGGATTGCCTCAGAAAGCAAGGGCAAGGGTCGTGGTTGCTTTTAATGCGGCAAGGCAGGACATATGGCTAAGTATTGCCTTAGAAAGCAAGGGCAAGGGCAGAGGACTGGATCTACTTCTGGAGGGTAGATTCACGCTCTCATTGCACCTCCACAACAAAGAGGTAGAAATATTTCTGTTGAGAGTTTAGTTTATCTTTTTGATCATCCAGTTCATACTCTTTTTTATTCTGGCGCATCGCACTCTTTTATATATACTGCTTTAGTTGAATCTCTGCACTTAGATACCAGTATAGTAGAGGATCCCATGGTTGTTTCAAATCCAATTTGGGGTTCGTCTTATTTGTCAATGATTTGTTTGGATTTGAAAATTTCTATACTAAGCGTTGGGTTTAGATGTAATGCTTATGTTTTGGGTTTCTCGGACTATGGGTTGATTCTAGGCATGGATTGGTTATCCAGTAATGGTGCCATCCTTGATTGTGAAAAGAGAGTGGTTAAACTTATGACTCGCCTCGGTAATACTCTCGAAATCTCTTGTAATCCTATGAATTCTATATGCTTAGCTACCTAGAATCTCTTGATGCGTCTGTTGAAAACTTGCAATCCGTTAGAGTAGTCCGTGGATATTCAGATGTCTTTGAAGAGGTGAAGGGTTTACCTCCGAAGCAAGAGATAAACTTCCGCATATACCTTGTTGATAATGCAAAACCTGTTGTTTTACCCGTTAGACACATGACTCCAAGGGAAAGGAAAGAGCTCATCAAGCAAGTTAAAGAGTTGCTTGAAAAGGGGTTCATAAGGCGGAGTATTTCTGAATGGGGTGCTCCAGTGGTGTTTGCAACCAAAGCGGATGGTTCACTTCGCTTGTGCGTGGACTATAAGGAGCTAAACAAGCTGACTAAGAAAAATAGGCACCCACGTCCTAGAATAGACGACTTGTTTGACCAGCTCGTAGGTGCCTCGATTTTCTCCTAACCAGATCTGGCCAGGGGATTTCATTAGCTAAGAGTAGCTAAAGACAGCATAGATAAAACCGCGTTCAGGACCTCGGATGGTTTCTTCGAATGGCTTGTCATGCCTTTCGGTTTGACAAACGCACCCGCCTATTTCGTAGACTTGATGAGTAGGGTGTTCAGGGAGTTCCTTAATAAATTTGTAGTGGTCTTCGTGGATGACAATTTTATTTTCTCAAAAAGTGAGGAAGAACATGCTTTGCATTTAAGGAAAGTTATGGATACTCTTCGAGCACATCGGCTGAAAGCAAAATTCTCCAAATGCCATTTTTGGAGAGAAGAAGTAAGGTTTCTTGGACATATGGTGTCCAAAGAGGGGATAGCTATGGATCCCGCAAAAGTTGTTGCAGTGCAAGATTGGAAGATTCCACGAAATGCAACCGAAGTACGAAGCTTTCTCAGGCTAGCGGGCTTTTACAGAAAGTTCGTTAAGGACTTTGCGAAGATCTCAGCCCCACTTACTAGGTTGACGAAGAAGAAGCTAACTTTTGCCTGGGATTTGGATTGTGATGTTGCTTTCCAACAACTGAAAGGGGCTCTGACAACGGCCCCAGTTCTGACATTGTATGATGGGAGTAAGATATTTACGGTATACACAGACGCATGCAGTACTGGACTAGGCGCTGTCTTGATGCAAGAAGGCAAGGTAGTTTGTTATGGGGGAAGGCAGTTGAAGGTACATGAGAAAAACTACCCAGCCCATGATTTAGAGTTAGCTGCCATTGTTTTCGCTCTTAAGTCATGGCGTCATTACCTACTAGGAGAAAAATTTGAATTGTTTACTGACCATAAATCATTAAATTAACTTTTCTCACAGAAAGATCTTAACTTAAGACAACAAAGGTGGATGAAATTTCTTGCATCGTACGATTTTGAGATTGCTTATACCCCTGGCAAGGGCAATGTGGTAGAAAACGCCTAGGAAAAAGCTGACCTTAAGTCCTCTCTTTGTTGAAAGGCAAAGCTTGGAGTACATGGCAAACTTTGACTTTAGACCCTCCTTTGAATTTGTACCTGGTTTGTTAGCATTGCTAGAGGTGCGTTCTGCTCTTTTGGAATCAGTAGGAACCGCGCAACATGAAGACCCTCAGCTAGTTGATGTGATGGATAAGCTAATTAGAGGTGAGACTTCTAGTCACCTCTATAGATACTCCATCGATGACAAGGGTTGGTTGAGACGGGACGGAAGACTATGCGTCCCACAAGCAAGGGATTTGGTGAAAAATGTTCTCGAAGAAGCACAACATTCTAAGTTGACCATACACCTAGGTAGGGACAAGATGTATAAAGACATAAAAAAGGTTTTCTTCTGGTGTGGCATGAAGAAGGATGTAGCAGAGTTTGTCTCAATTGCCTGATATGCCAGCAAGTCAAGGCAGAGCAGAAAAAGTATGGTGGTCTGCTTCATCCTCTCGAGGTCCCACAGTGGAAATGGGGTAGCATTTCGATGGACTTTATTGATGGATCGCCTAGGTCAAGAAGGGGCAATACCAGTATTTGGGTAATAGTGGACAAGCTCGCTAAAAGCGCTCACTTTATACCTGTTAAGAATAGGAGGACTGCCTCATCGTTAGCAACCATTTATCTTAAAGAGGTGGTTCGACTGCATGGAATACCCTCTAGCATAGTAAGTGATCGAGATTCTATCTTTACAAGCGAGTTTTGGAAGAGTTTGCAAGAGGCTATAGGCACACAGTTATGCTTAAGCACTGCCTATCACCCTCAAACCGATGGTTAGACGGAAAGGGTGAACAGAGTATTAGAAGATCTTTTGAGATTGTGCATTCTTGATTCTGGAGGAACATGGGAGGATCATCTTCCTTTGGCAGAGTTCGCCTACAACAATAGCGACCAAACCACCATAGGCATGACACCCTTTGAGGCTTTATATGGAAGACCATGTCGTTCACAAACTTGTTGGTCGGAGTCTACAGACAAACTCGTACTTGGGCCTGACGTGATCAAAGAAACTTCAGAGAAGGTGGACTTGATACGAAGACGAATGAAGACCGCACAAGATAGACAGAGGTCCTACGCTGATAAAAGAAGGACCGACCTTGAGTTTGAGGTTGGAGATAGGGTTTTCCTTAAAGTATCTCCTTTGAGGAATGTCATTCGCTTTGATTCCATAGGAAAATTGGCACCAAGATTTGTAGGGCCATTTCCTATCATTGAGAGGATTGGGAAGATGGCTTATAAAGTAGAGCTGCCCGAAAGATTGGCTAGAGTTCATAATGTTTTTCATGTCTCTCATCTACGAAAGTGCTTACATGAGTCTGTGGAAGTTGTGAAGTCGAGCATACTAGAGGAAGTAGAAGTGGAGCGAGAAGCGACGATGAGAAGAGTTCCAACTCGTATCTTGGGTATAGAAGTTAAAAAGCTACGCAATCGTGAGGTCAAGCTAGTTAAAGTACAGTGGAGTGATGTTGAAGGAGACGCGACTTGGGAGACTGAAGACAAGATACGCGCATTCTACCCTTTTATTTTTAAAGGTATATCCTTGATCTCTTTTTCCATAAGTTTATGCATGTTTGTATCTATCTCGTAAGTATATCTCCTCGGTCATATTCTTGATCCTTAGGTAGAAACCAATGAACGTAAACACGTATTTGAAAACATGTAATGATCGATGGTTGCAAGTGGTTGCAAGTGGATGCATATACACGCACACACACTAGGTACTCGATCGACTCAGTCACTTTCATATTGCATATGCATATATGTATTTATATATGGATTTAAACTTGATGTGTTATCATGTGGACGTTGCATTCGTATGAATGATTGTGCACCCAGGTATAAGTTACAAAATACGATTAGGAATAATTGCATATATGATGGACTCATAGCACTGACATGATTCGCATTAAGGAGGTCAACTGAATCAGCAGACTGCCTGATTTTGCATTAGATAAGGACATATACACACACTATGCATATGATTGTGAAAGCATTAGAAATCTTTTTTTTAAGGACAATGGATGCTAGTGATTGATGGTTGAGTAGATGGATGTTGGATGTTAGGATACATTCATCTTAACTTAGAAATTTCGGGGACGAAATCCTTTAAGGAGGGGAGAATGTAACACCCCGTATTTTTTGTGAATATAAATTTAACAAATCTTAGAACACTTAATTTTTAAAAGAAGAATTGGGTAAAACGGGTTACGCAATTGCGTTTGTCTTGGAATTCTTCTTGAGATAGAGTCTGAGTTTGCGTGAATCGGACTCCGTATGAAGAAGTTACGGAGATTAGAAGATTTCTAGTGTAAGCAGAAGTAAAATTAAAAATAATAACTAAATAATCAATTCAGTTCAAAATTCAAAAACTCAAAAATCAACTGGGCGGTAAATCTCCCGCTCAGGGGTGCCGACCCCCCCCCCCCCGG
Organism: Allium sativum; assembly: GCA_030737875.1. Taxonomy (NCBI): domain Eukaryota; kingdom Viridiplantae; phylum Streptophyta; class Magnoliopsida; order Asparagales; family Amaryllidaceae; genus Allium; species Allium sativum. Next base: position 132,534,940 of record CM060912.1, read on the forward strand.
GGTATCGACATGGGTGTCGACTCCCCCTGTACGGTTCGACCCCCGCCAACTGTGCTGAACAATGACGATTTTCTAAGCCATAGGGCTACGTGGCGACTTCTGATTGGCCTAATGATGCATTTTCTTGGACTAGATGGCTCTGATGACTTCGGGGTTGATCTAACGGTCCATATAATCGTAAACTTCTATATAATCACCCCAAACCTCAACCCTAGACCTCACAATCTCATTTTGTGAAGTCGTCATGCTGTCCATCCCTGAGCTAGCCTAGCCACCATCTTCTCCAAACCAGAAATCAAGTTAGAAAGCTCCAAACCAAATCCAAACTATAGAATCAAACGTCTACATCAAAAGATAAGCTTAACAAATTCAAAAATCAGATCCCAGAAAACAACATCCGTTCTTTTTCTGTAAGTTCAGTTATTATTTAGATTTGAACACCTAATGGAAATCATGACTATAATAATCGGATCTAGAACTATGCCTAATTCTGATTCATACTTATCCTTTTAAAACTGAATTGCCTATGCCTATGAGATTATTGTGATTGACATAATGGAACTTATCATGCCTATGAGACTGTTGTGATTGATATGATGGAACCTATCATGTTGTACATCCTATGCCTATGAGACTATTGTGATTGATATAATGGAATTTATCATGTTGTACATCAAATTTAGTGATTCTCTTAAATCCAATTCTATCTAATCTTTATACCTATGGTGTAAATTGCTTAGCTTGCCGACACTTATTGTTAATGTACAACATGCCTATTGGAAACATGATTCTTGAATTGGGTACACCTTTACATGCCTATTTTTCCTTATGTCAATTCTTATGCTCCTTCTCTATTCTACTCCTTTTTATTTTCTTTTACGAACACTAGGTTCATTCGGAACTTAGATTGAATCTCGTTGTACGTGTGATTATAACGCGCGAAAATTGGGTACAATTTAATTGAGTAAATTTTGGGCATAACAAGTAAATGTGGCATAAAACTTGTACTAACTACACTTGGGGAATGTTGACATAAAAGGACCTAAGCTTGGACACATATGACAAATATGTAAATTGGCAAAGTTGAACATGCCTAACCCGAGGTTAGATTGAGTTACGGTGTAAGACTGCCCGGAACCGCCCGGCACATCCAGCGACCACAACAATATAGATCTAATGTGAGAGGTTAGCTCATTAGGCCCAAAAACCCCGAGGTTAGATTGAGTTGCGGTGTAAGACTGCACGGAACCGCATGACACATCCAGCGACCGCAACAATATAGATCATATGTGAGAGGTTGGTGCTTTAATGAATGAATTAAAGCTAAGGATGGACATGCTAAGAATGGTAGGGTTAAGTTAATTAAGGCAACACTTAACCAATACAACATGTTAATTAAACAGATGTGTGAGGTTAGGCTAATTTGGGAACACTTGACCGTTATAACATATTGATTAAGAAACCTTAGTAACGGGGACCCATTTCAGCAGTAACCCACATAGATGTATCACGGTACCCTGAAGTAGGAAGGGCGGGGAACGATTACTGGGCTAATTATAAGCGGTCATAATAGCGGCGGGTGGTGCAGCAGTGTAGGTTCCGGCGGAGTATGGGCGTGCACGTACTCCGAAGTGGAAAAGACAGGAACTGGGCATCAGTATTATACACTGTGCATCTTGAATTTGTGACGGGTTGCCACCATAGGAATTGATACACGCTATGGTGGGACCAGCACAGGTATCTATAATTAGGCCGGGCCGAATGACACAAGTAATAAATGCATGCGAGTGGAAGCCGATTGGAAAAGGTATCACTTTGTTATAAACACATGATGGTAGTTGAAACATTCATTAGTAGGTGCAGGGAAATGGAAACGAGTGCGATAGTATATTCAGTTTATCTTTCCTTATCTTATGTTATCTTATTGCTATGGTATTGTTCTATGTTCAATTTATTCATATCATGATTCTTTTACCTGTTTACATGCTGAGTAATCACTGGACTTACCAGGCTTATGTCTGACCCGTTTTCTTTCGCCTTCTTTTCTTCCGTCACCCCCCCCCCCAGGTCCGTAGGGAGGGAATACTTCAGCTTAGTGCAGACCTTTTCCAGCTTGAAGAGAGTAGATGTATTGCTTGGACTCTCTTTTTTTGGCTATGGTTGTGGTTACACTTTTATTAGGGATTTATGCTGCTTTACTACTGTTTTATGCTTCTTTATGTACTTGGAGTTTTAAATTAAGACAGATGTTTTATTTTAATAATTTCGAAGTTAGGTTTTGAGACAATGCTTGTAATGTTTTGGCTGAACCATGCTATTTATAAAATGATTTCAGCTTTCCGCTGTTTATATGTCTGTCATGTAAATTATCTGTGCCTTTTACCTAAAATGCTTCACCAAAGTTAATGCATTCCCTTGGTGTGTGACCTTAACGGAGGTGGGATGTTTCAACTAGTATCATGACTCAGATGCATCTAATCATGTCACAACAACCTTCAGAATTTGAATCCTGGTAATAAAAGCTACTCAGGTATGAATTCAATTACCGTAGGCAATGGTGAAACAATAAGTATTTCACATATAGGCTGTGGATACATCAAAGGTAAAAGAGAACTCTATCTCAATAATTTACTTAGAGTTCCCAAAATAAATAAAAATTTAATGAGTGTATCTCAGTTCGCTAATGATAATCATGTGTACTTTGAGTTTCACCTAAAATATTGTCTTCTTGGAGACTTACTGAATACGGATATAATATTACAGGGTAAACTGGATAAAGGGCGTTACAAGTTCATCAATGTTATGTCAAGAAATGCCAGTTCTGCTAAGAAATTTTGTTATATGTTGAAAATAATATTCCTTGTCATATGTATGGAAAAACTGGGAACGTTTTTACTTTTGAAAATGTTAACTGTAATCAGGATAAAAGTGGTAATATCAATTGTTCTGATGATACTTGTTATAGTGTTGAAACAGAAAAAACTGAATATGTTGATCATAACAGAAATATTGTTGATTTTTAGCATTACAAACTAGGGCATCCTAGCATTAAAACTGTCAAATATGTCATGAATGAGAACAAAATAAATATCAAAAACATACATGAACCCTATGTATGTACTCGTTGCCAACTTGGCAAGAGCCATAAGTTGCCCTTCATTAATTCAGCACTATATATAGTGCCCCTCTAGAGCTTATTGCAGATGACTTATGGGGACCATCTCCAATTATATTAGATCTTGGGTACAGGTATTATCTTTCCTTTGTTGATGCTTTTACTAGATATACTTGAATTTATTTTCTCAAAGATAAATCTAAGGCATGTAAGAAAACTATGCAGTTTGTTAAATTTGCTGAAAAACAAACAAACTGCACAGTTAAGGTCCTACAAACTGATGGTGGTGCAGAGTTTAAGTCACTGAAAACATTTTTTGACAACAATGGAATCATGCATAGAATTACATGTCCTCGTACCTCTGAGAAAAATGGTCTAGTAGAAAGAAACCATCGGCGCATAGTAGAGACATGTCTAACACTGATGTCACAAGCATCTCTGCCATTTAAGTTTTGGACCAAGGCATTTGCAACATTAATGTATCTAATTAACAAGCTACCTACTAGAATTTTAAATAATAAAATTCCACATGAAATGATGTATAAAGTTAAACCAGATTATAATGGACTTAGAGTTTTTGGTTGCCTATGCTTCCCTTGTCTTAGACCATATAAGAAACATAAGTTATGTGACAGATCAACCCATTGCAATTTCCTTGGCTACTCTAGCAACTAGAAAGGTTATAAATGCTTGAGTAGTAATGGTAGAATGTATATCTCTAGACATGTTATATTTAGTGAACATGTTTTTCCTTTTGTAGAGAAGTAAATTAAAACTACTAAAAGAATAGTTAATAGTCAAGTAATTGTTCTACCACCACCAGACTTATCAGAAACTATCATTAATATCGACAGGCATGACTATAGCAAAGGTACTGATAAAAAATCCAGCATACCAAGCACTAAATCCAAATGCAGCTCAAGTGGGTCAACAAGGTATATCAATCATTTAGACAACAACAGTACAACACAGGAAAATGCAGACACACATGCAACAGACCATGGAAGTAATGTTGGAATAGACTCAGACAAAGAGGATGGCCATGACAATAATTACAACGCTCGTCATATGCTTACTAGAGAAAAATGGTATTTTCAAGCCAAAAATCTTCACAGTTGATTTAAAAAACAGAGAGCCCGCAAACTATGATGAAGCTATCAAAAATCCACACTGCAGTAAGGAAATAAATGAAGAGTTTGAAGCACTTATGAAAAACAAGACCTGGATCCTTGTACTACCACCTAAAAATAAAAACATCATTGGTTGCAGATGGAACTATAAATTAAAGAAAAATCCAAATGGGTGTGTCCTTAAGTATAAGGCTAGATTAGTGGCTAAAGGGTATTCTCAAGAATTTGTTTTCGACTTCAATGAGACATTTTCTCCAGTTGTTAAACCTACAACCATCAGGGCAATCGTCATAATTGTCTTACATAAACAGTGGAATATAGGGCAATTGGATGTGTACAATGCATTTTTGAATGGAGACTTACTAGAAGATGTATATATTAGCCATTAGGCAATTGTAATGACAATGAAAAAGGATTGGTATGCAAACTTAATAAAGCTATATATGGGATAAAGCAGGCTTCAAGAGTTTGGTACGACAAATTTAAGTCAGTATTTCAAAAGATAGGCTTTACTACTTCTAAATCAAACAATTCTCTACATATCAGAATAAGTAAGGATGATGTTATATACATACTGGTATACGTTGACGATATTTTGATCACCAGAAGCAACAATACTGAAGTAAATGAGTTAGTCAGCTACCTTAGTCCAACTTTTTCTATAAAGGACACAGGAAACTTAAACTACTTTCTTGGCATACAAGTCATTACAAGAACAAGTTCAGAAATTTTGCTATCACAAAAAGGTACATATCAGAAATATTGGTTCGTGCAAAGACGGATAAGGCCAAGCCTCTTCCTACACCTATGACCAGTGGTTTACGGTTATCTAAGCACAAGGAGGAACCTATTAAGGACATTAAACTCTACAGATGTATTGTCGGGACATTACAGTATGTTACTGTAACTACACCTGAACTATGTTACAGTGTAAATAAAGTATCTCAATTCATGCGAAAACCACTCAATAAACACTGGTGTGTTGTTAAGTGTATTCTCAAATACTTAAAAGGCACAATAAATCATGGATTAATCTTAAGAGCAAGTAAAGAATTACAAATTTAGGCTTATAGTGATGCAGATTGGGCAACTGATCCTGATGACCATAAATCGACTTGAGGATACTGCGTCTATTTAGGATTAAATCCTATTTCCTAGTGCTCGAAAAAGCAAACTACTATTTCATGATCCCAGTCCGGAAACTGAGTATCGATTAGTGGCAAGTATAGCCATAGAGATTCTATGGATCAATTCGCTTGTTAACGAATTAAGGTTTCACTCTATGAAGACTCCAACCATCTGGTGTGATAATTTTGGAGTTGTATCTATACCCGCAAATCCTATACAGCACGCTCGCACAAAGCATATGGAGGTCGATCTCTATTCTGTTCGAGATCTAACCATAGATGGAAAGCAACGCATGAATCACGTTCTAGCGTATTATCCAAAGGCAAATTTACTAACTAAATAAAGCTCTCTCATCTAATTTTTTTTAGATTAAGAACAGCTCTGTGTATTAGTGATGGCGGTGAAGAGAAATAGGATTCGAAAACCCTAGATAAAAATGAGGGAGCGTAATAATGCTTCAGCGCAACACTCCCTGGATATTATACATTTCCGCATTGTAATGTAAATGGGACGTGCCTACTGTTCAATTCATTTTACACTTGGCCTGTATAGGCTTGTATAAATAACCGGCTAATGCCAGTATTACATAACACTGTTTCCATTCATTTCTGAAATAATAATACATCTATTTCTCTCGTTTTCACTATAATGTCATTTGCAAGATCATTGGCTTCTGACTACCGATCCTAACATAGGTCCTGGTATCCAATTTTCGTGGCTGCTTGTATTGACAGGCCTTCTGCCTTCCATAATGCTGCATATAAACCAAAGGTGTATGTGTTTTCTTCACATTATCATAAATTTTTATATAAATACTATCTCCTTATGAACTTGCATGTATAATTTTATGGCATAAATTGCAGGAAACCATCTCAGCAACCAACCAAATCTAGATTTCCTTTCGCGTCGTGGTACTATCTTCAGCTTTATGCAACTTCCTATATACATCATGTATGGATTATGATTCTGCAAAAAGTTATCAAGTAAATCTGTGTATGCAGCGGGAAATGGTTAGTAGGATCGATGCTTGTTGTTCTACAGTCATGTTGGGACAAAAAAATGAAAAAGCATATTAAGAATTGAAGGTAATAATACATATAGAATAGATTTGTATATATACAACCAAATTACATAGTAAAATGAACATAATGTCATGCTGTGTTGGTTTAATCAGACGAGGTGGAGATAGTGGTAGAGATGGTTGAATATAAAGGAGGCGCGGCGGAGAAGATAACAACCACAACAGAAAAAATGGCTAGTGTGGCTGCAGATAGAATGCTTGAAGATACAAGGGTTTAAAGTCCAGTTGTTTTTGTAGAAGATGTAGCTTAGGGAGTTGTAGAGGAGGCACATCTTACAGTGGGCATTATTCACAAGGTCTGATTCTAAATCCTTTTTTTATAGCTTCTAAGAAGGAAGAAGTGTATTTATTGCTAATAGGCGCAGTTTAATAATTTTTATAGGCGGAAGAATTGAAGGAAGACGCTGAGAAGCTTGTAGAAACTATTGAAGATTTGGAGAATAAGATTGTGGATAAACATAAATGGGTGTGAAGATTAATTAGTGTGATTATTGTAAATTGGATTAGGGGTTGTTGACGATAACCCCAATCAATAGGGGTTTTTCTTCTGTCCTCCATCTCTCCCCCTTCATTCATAAACTCAACCCTAGTTTTTCTCAATCATCTTCTATGTTCATTGCTGATGAGGATGGATCCACATTAGTGCAAAATCGTAAGAAATCAGTGAGATCATATATGAGATCTGTTAGATTCACTCACATCCATAAGGGGATAGACAAATCTCAGAAGTACCCCTTTATATCAAACCAGAAACCCTATCCAGAAATCAAAGGAAATCAATTTCAGCCCAAGAATTAGAATAAAAATGATCAAGAACAAGAACATTCGGCAAAGATGAACTTGCCTACTGCCTTAAATCCCTCTTCTTGGGCAGATATGGTCAAAAATGGTGGGTAGAGTTCTGATTTTGATTTGAATTACATTGCTCCTATTTCCATCAACAACAAGAAGATGATCATTGTGAGAGAAGAATCAATAAAACGATAGAAGACAAATGTGGCTTTTTCAGTTGTAGCCTATGTTTTTGGCAAGAGACCGCCCTATCATCATTTCAGGGTGTATGTTGCACGTACGTGCAATCCTAATGGGACATTCAAGATTTTCACGTGGGACAATGGCTTTTCATAATCAGATTTTCGAAACTTAAAGATAGCGAAAAACTGTTAAGATGGGGTTATTACTTCTTTAACGGTAAGCTTATCATTCTTAAAAAATGGAGCAAGAAACTGGTTCTTGATCGTGATCTATTGAACTCAATGCTTGTTTGGATCAGGCTACCAGAATTGAGTCTCAGACTAGTGCTATAGATAATGTAGAGGGTAGTCCTTTAAAATTGGATGAACAAACAGCTAAAGAAACCTGTTTAAGTTATGCACACATCCAAGTTAAAATCAGTGCAGATGCAGAATTACTCAATGAAGCCTTTATTTCTATGCATGATGGGGAAATCATCATGCAACAGATATTCTACGAATGGAGCACAACCAGATGCAAAGAGTGTAAATGTTTTGTCCATTCTCTATAAAATTTTGTTTGAAAAAAGAATGGAGAGAAAAGCCAAAAGTTAATTCAGCTCCTGATAATCTTATAGACATTAACACTGTTGGGAACCACTCAGATGATCCAACTCAAAACTCATTAAATTCGGCAAGTATTTCCCATATTCTTAATGGAGAAGATATGAATATTGACTCTGCGGCAGTATTCAATAGCAAAATAGACAATTCTGATCCGAATATTTTTATTCATCAACACCAAGGATCCATAAGTCTTCTTGAAAACTTGCAGTCTAATCATACTCTTAACGAAACTGAGGGAACCCAAGAGGTAATTTCCTCTGTAATGAAAGAGTATACTTTATATACCACTAATTTACAAAAGAACGCAGAAGGGGATATAAAAATTAAGGTCATCGAGTCATCCTCCGCTATGAAGGACCCAAGTTATATTACAAATTTAGTTAGTAAAAATTTAGGAGGTGATGTGATTAATTATTGTGTCATGCTTCTTTCTGCTAATCTAATCTATATTGATGTATCTCTATCAGCTGATGGTCTTGCACCTTCTCAGAATTTTACTGTTACTGAAGATAATATTCAGAATGAAATAAACCGTGTCGTTTCTGCCTCACAATCTGCAATATAATTTTGAAGAAAAAAGAAGACTAGGACCAAAAGTTTAAAAAATATATTTTATGCTTAAGAAATTGAGGATGCTAGTGATCATGAATTCAGGAAAAAGTATATAGATAAAAATTCCAAATGGGAGAAACAGCTTACAACCACAAACAACATAAGCTTAACAAAAGTGGGAAGCAGCTAGAGATTAAAGCATATAATGACAAACACAGTGCACCACTGTAGCTGATCTGTATCCTTGGAACGTATCCTAACTTGATAATTTTATATTTTTCGTGGATATTATAGCATAGAATATAAAGGGGGTTTAATAAACCTAAAAGGCAACTTGACCTTCCAATTTTTTTGAATAAATACAACCAAGTATAATTGGCTTGGTTGAACATAAGTTAAATGATCATAAATTATCCGATCTACAACTCAAAAGATTTCCTAACTGGAATATTATCAATAATAATCTAATGGGAGGCAATGGAAGAATTATGGTTTTACATAATCCTAACATATGGACTCTTGTTAGTTTTTTTATTGATATGCAATATATACATTGCAACTTCAAAATTAAAGGTGAATGTTTTTAAAGATATCCTTTATTTATGCTTCTAATTTTAAAGAAGATAGACTAAAGTTATGGAATTGTATTAAGAAGTTTACCAATACTATTAATAGGCCTTGGATGTTAATTGGGGATTTTAACATTGTGTTTCATAACTATGAGAAGAAGGGTGGTAACCCGGTACCTTTTCAAAAACTGGAAAGGGTAGTCAAATTCATTGTTAAATCTGGGTTAATAGAGTCCCATATATTACGTAATAAATTCACTTGGAAATCAGGTGAATTTAGAAACATTCACCGTAAATTGTACAGGATTCTATTAAACCAAGAATTTGTTAATATTTTCTCTAATGTGAAATGCAGTACTTTACCCCAAAATTCAAGTGATTATAACCCCATCTAAGTTTCTTTTTTCTTTAAAAAAATTAGGGTTAGTAATTCTCTTTTTAGATTTGTTAATGGTCGGGTTTATAAGGAAAATTCTAAAGAGGTTGTCTCAAACATTTTAAAAAATAACATGTATGGAACTGCTCAATACAAATTTAATAAAACTTTGTAGATTGTTAAATCTAATCTTAAAAACAGGAATAATTCTAAAAATAAAAATGATATTAAAGCAATTAGGGATGAGTGTGAAAGACTCCAAAATGACTTAGATGAAAACTGCTCATACAAGGTTAAGGATGACTCATTTTTTAATGCACAAGCCAACCTAGCCAATGCACTTCATATCAACTTTGTTAATCTTAGACGGAAGGCCAAGATAGATTGGTTGACTTCAGGAGATGAAGCTAGCAATTTCTTTTATACTAGAATGTATTATAGAAGAAATAGAAATGATATCGGAAAACTTATTGACTCTAATGGCAAAATAATTAATGAGGCCTCTCTCATTGAGGAAGAGGCTATTAATTATTTTTGGTCATTATATAACACTTTTGAATATTCCAATGACTTTCCCAATATAGAATTTAAGTATACTGTTAATAGTAAATGTTCTAATATTCTTATAGCCCTTGTACGGTCTGAAGATGTTAAAAACATCATTTTTAATGCTAATAATGACAAGAGTCCTGGCCCTGGTGGGTTTGGTGCTAAATTTACAAAACTCATCGGTCGAAATGCAATCTTCTTTATGTGAATCTATTTCTGAATTTTTTAATTCTGAAAAGTTGTTGAAAAACACAAATCATACTTTTCTAACCCTGATTCCTAATGTAGAAACCCCATTGGGGCTAGAAGATTATATGCCAATTGCTTGTTGCAATTTTATCTATAAAAGCATTTCTTCTCTTCTTTGCAATAAATTAAATTTTTTTCTCAAATTTATTTTCTCTGAAAATCAAAGTTCATTTATTCCTAGGAGGTTAATTTCTGAAAATTCCTTTTTAGCTCATGAATTAATAAGGAATTTCAACATTAAAAATAAAAACCTCATGTGCATCGAAATTGAACTGCATAAAGCATTTGATAAAATTAATAGAAATTTTTATCATTGTATTATGCAAAAAATGGATTCAATGATCATTTCTGTGCTTTAATTAAGGAATGCATTAACATTGTTACTTATTCTATTATGATTAACAGCTCCCCAAAAGGTTTTATCCGCAGCAATAGAGGAATTAGGCAAGGTGATCCATTATCACCTTGTCTATTCTATATTATTATGGAATACTTTTATATTCAAATGGAAATTGAACATATAAAGGGAAACATTAAATCTATTATCATAAACAAACCACGTATCACCATTTATTATATGCTGATGATATGCTTTATTTGTTAAAGCTGACAGGAAAAGTGTTGATGCTATTAAAAGAATTCTTGAATATATGGAAAAACTTGCAGGTCTTTCAGTTAATACAAATAAAAACAAGATATATTTTAGCAAGGGTTCTATGCACAAAGAAGAAATTCTTAATCTCCTGAAGTTTAAAGAAGGAAAACTTCCAGTTAAATATCTTGGCCTTCCTCTAAATAGAAATCAAATTAGTGAGAGGGAATGCTCAAGACTCTTTGACATTATTCATAATAAGTTAGATTGATGGTCTAGCAAATTACTGCCACTGACTGGTAGAATGGAACTCACACATACAGTCATCACAGCAGATATCATATATAGGATTCAATCACATAACATACATGTTAATGCTATTCAGAAAATTGAAAAAATGTGAGCAAATTTTTTTTGTAAAGGCAAGCAACACAAGATTGCAAGCCAAAGAAAGTTGGTGGGTTCGGGCTCAGAAATATTAGAGATCTTTCATAGGTTTGTAAATATAAACTATTTTGGAAATTTTTGGAAGGCAAGTCTCTTTGGGCTAAATGGATAAAAGCTAAATACTTAAAGAATAAAAATTATTAGATTGCCAGCAAGGAAAGTAATTATTCTTATGTGTGGAAAAATATTTTAGATCGTAGAGAAGTGGGGGGAAAACTTATTGAGAGAAAATTGAAAAATGGATGTCAAACCAGTCTTTGGTTTGTCCCATGGATTTCTAGAAATTCACCGATTAATCTTCTTGGATAGGATATGTAACACCCCATAAAAATATACCTAAATATATTTATAGTAATATTTGATGAAATAAGCAATTAAATAATAAAATATATACAGACTGAAAATTGGAAATTTTGTAGCATTAAGGATTTGGCCACGAAAATATTTTATTTAGATTCGTGACAAAATTCTAATACTTTTTCATATATAGTATGTTGAAAATGGTGTTCGTATGAAGAAATCACAATCTAAAGAAATCAGATGGTAAATGTGTATATATATGTAGTTGAATTATTAGTATATATATACCTAAGGGATAAAATAAATTGGATAACAATAACATTCCCTTAGGTGAATTTTAATTTCAAACGAAAGAAAAGAATGAGGGGACAAGAATAATGTTTATAAGGTAAGAAATAAAATAAATTGATTAATGTTATATAAAATAAGACTTTCCATCCCTTCGAAGTGTTTACTGGGAAAATTCGCCAAGTCGACACCCTTCTAGAGGGGAGGACGACCACTTGGCACAGAAAATGCCCAGTAATGCCAGGTTTGGGTTAGATTTTGGGGTTAATTTTTAAGAACGAATGGCTAAGATTAAATCTTAATAATCCTACGGTTCTTGTTTACACAAACACCTGTAAATAACCCTAGACTCCATACCTAAATCTAGCCAGTCTCTCTATCTGTGCCTCCATTCTGCCATTAATTCCGGACAAATTCATAATAGGTTTTCTTCTTCTCTTAAAAATCTATTCTTCCTTCTCTAACCTCTTTTCTTGTAGGATTTGGACTAGAATATAAATCTGGAATCACAAAGTTGGCCCACGAAGATTGAGGCAATTAAAGAATAGAGATTACCTGAAATTCTACAAAAGTGAGGAGCTTCCTTGGATTGGGCAGATATTATAAGAAGTGCATTAAAAACTTCGCAAAGATTGCTACTCCTTTAACCCAACTAACGAAGAAGAACTTGGTATTTTTTTGGAATAATAAATGTGATATAGCCTTTAAGAAATTAAAGGAAGTATTAACTAGTGTGCAATTTCTTATTATACCCGATGGCTCAAAGATGTTCACTGTTTATACTAACGCATGAGGGACTGGTTTAGGAGCAGTTCTTATGCAAGAAGGAAGAGTTGTTGCTTATGCTAGTAGACAAATCAAGGACCCTGGGAAAAGGTACCCAGTTCATGGCCTAGAGTTAGTCGTAGTGGTGTTCGCTTTAAAAATGTGGAGACATTACCTATCAGGGGAGAAGTTTGAACTTTTTACTGACCATAATCCCTAAAGTATTTATTCTCTCAACGTGACCTAAATTTGAGAAAACAACGGTGGATGGAGTACATTGCCTATTTTGATTTTATGATCCAGTATACCTCAGGAAAGGGGAACGTCTATCAGATGCATTAAGTAGAAAGCATGCATCTTTGAATGCAATTTTGGAATGGAAACAGTGAGTTTCTCTCTAAATTTAACTTGCAGCTTGTAACAACCCGGAAAATCTGAACCAGTTTGAGAATTTTAAATTGGCTATTTTGGTGGATTTTAAATATTTAAAATAGATATTTTAAATAATAACGACGAAGAGTAGGTTTGAATCGACGTTTGAAAATAAATATAATTAATTCTAATTATAAACAAGGCCTGAAATGGCGTAGTAGTTTCAAAATTTGAATTCAAACTTTGACTGACTATACCGGGTGCAAAACAAAACGGATTTTAGTGAAACCAAAAATGTTTAAATCTGTTAGTGAATATCTTTCGAACGAATCTGAAAAATCGAAGTTTCATAGCGGGAAGAAAAAGTTATGGCCAAATGAATTTTCAGAAAGGTCGCTATAGAGTTCATATAGCCCGTGAAAATGGCCATTTTGCAAACGACCTCAGAATTCGACGAAACCACTTTTGTTGGATCCGGGATGGCAAATTATTGCTAGGTTTCAAATTTCATAATTTTTGAAGCTAGTATGCGAGCATGACAAAGGAAAATGTGTTTTGGATAATTACTATTAAATTGGATTGACCAAAAAATGACCATTTTTCAAACGGTCTCAGAATTCAACGAAACTAGTTTTGTTGGGACCGTAACGTCAAAACATAGCTTAGATTTATTTTTCGGGAATTTTTGAATCAGTATATGGCCCCGGCAAATTGAAATGTACTTTCAAATTAAATATTGAATGTTTTATATTTTAATTTGAAGGAAAATTGACTGAAACAGTCGAATGGGCCTACGAAACATATCCCATTGTGTTTGGAATGGGGGTATTTAGCTAGGGACGACAGTCGTTGGGTTTGGATTGGAGTTCGTATGAGATAAGGGGTATTTTTGGATTTTAAAAATTTATAAATATAAAAAAAATCATTGGTCGTTGGGTTTTAACTACCCTGCCGTTATGCTGCCGAAATTTTCTGAAATATTTCTGTGTTAGAATTGTTTTCATGTGTTGAAACAACATTCATGTGTTGAATAGAAATTCATTCGTTGAATAGAAATTCATGTGTTGAATGGTATTCGTGTTTTAAATAAATTGTTTTAACAATAAAAATCACATTTTTATTTTATATATACGAACTATAGAAAACATTCATGTGTTGAATAGAAATTCATTCGTTGAATAGAAATTCATGTGTTGACTGGTATTCGTGTTTTAAATAAATTGTTTTAACTATAAATATCACATTTTTATTTTATATATACGAACTATAGAAAACATTCATGTGTTGAATAGAAATTCATTCGTTGAATAGAAATTCATGTTTTGAATGGTATTAGTGTTTGAAATAAATTGTTTTATAATAAAAATCATATTTTTATCATCTATATAAACTATATAAAATAGTCGTGTTTTGAAATAAATTGTTTTATAATAAAAATCATATTTTTATCATCTATATGAACTATATAAAATAGTCGTGTTTTGAAATAAATTGTTTTACAATAAAAATCACATTTTTATATTATACATGAATTGTTAAAAATAGTGAAGTGTAGAAATAAATGTCGGTTGGATAAAAATATAATTTTTATCAAATGTATGAAAAGAATATGGTTTTGAAATCAAAGAATAGATTATATTTATATATATATAAAATTAAAATAAATCGAATAACGAAGCTGCAGTTCGTATTTTGAAACCGTGATTTCAAACGATTAGTGCGGGAGATCTGACCATCGGATTTTCCCGAAAACGAAACCGTTGGGTTCGCTTAGGAAATATCTTTCCAGCGACACCAACTTTGTGAAAATCCAACGGTTGGATTGTCTGGAATGTTTAATTCAAATCCAAAGAAAAACAGCGCCAGAATCGATTACATATATATTTATATAATTAAATTAAATCGAATAACGACGCTGCACTTCGTATTTGTAATTGAAACTTCAAATGAGTGTACTGCGAGATCCGACCGTTGGATTTTCCCAAAACTGAAACCGTTGGATTCGTTTTGAAAAGATCTTTCTAATGATATAAAATTTATTAAGATCCAACGGTTAGATTTTCATATATGTGTAAATCAAATCTAAAGGAAAAAGTGTAATGGCCGCGTAATGGCCTGAAGTGTCGTTTGAATAAATTGGCTATTTTTAAATAAATAAAAATAGTGATAAATCGTTATAAAATGTTATAAACGATATGGGATGGAAATAAATCGAATTAACCCGGTTTATTGGATATTTGATGGTTGAATGTGAAATTTCTAAACTAGCTAAATGTTAGCAAAGTTGAATGGTTTCCCGGGTTTTGATCTGATGTTGGTTTCAGCCTTCGGGGTTAATATTTGGGAAATCGTTCTCTTACTAATTTACGGTTAGTGACTAATGAATTGGAATAAGGCGTATGTTGTGTTTGTGTAGCACTTGTTAATTATATACGCGAGTTGCTCAGAAAGACCGGGTTTATCCCATTCTGAATAACTGAATCGACGATAAGAAGTCGATGATGAAGACGGTGGTTAAAGACCGGAGATCTTCACCTCGGTTGGATGATAACTGATGTCTTGATTGGGAGGCATCCCGAGATATGGATAATGAGTGGTGATCGTCCATACGTACGTGGAGTTCGATGGGTATGCGAGGTATATAGTGCCTCCGGTTTCGTTCAGACCCAGAACGGACTTGTAAATGGACTGTGTGTCTGACATTGGAATTCATTCTGTGTGATTGATAGCCATCAGTTGCATGGTGTGAATTGCCTGTGTGGCATGCTAATATGCAATGATCAAGGCACCTGTTGAAAAGCAAAGTCTTGTGGTTGATGATCAAAGCACCGCCTGTGTGGCGTAGCTTTGTGTATAACGTGAATTCGTGAGCCTCACACCCCGGTATGAGCCAAAAACGGGAGAGGATATCAGGGAGGACATGCGTTCCTTTCTAGCTAGAGGTGGTGTTAGTGCTTAAACTGGCTGACATTTATACTATTTTTCACCTATGTGGTTGTTGCTGTTGCGAGGCGCCTCGGTTATACCGGTAGATCCAGGACCGATGGAGTCATTCGTTGGCTCATCTACACCCCAAAGGGCGGGGGAACGCATTGTTCAGGCATTTTAATCCACTCCGTGTGGACCGGCCCTGATGATCCAAGGGCCCACCTGAGTCTGGGTCCTGAGGGGCGGGCTAGAGCGTCTCGAAGTCGGTAAGGACTATCTTTTGCCTTTGTTCATGACGGAAATCCAATTTCCAAATACGACATGTGCGATTTTGATTGTATACCTATATATGGAGACATGATATATGGTACCCATGCCGTCTATGATTGATATTTATGATTGTATATAAAATTAGAAACTAACTGGAAACGAGCTAAGATGGGTGGTTTCCTGGGTATTGGTCTGATGTTGGTTTCGGCCTTCGGGGTTAATACTTAGGGGATCGTTCTCTTAGTAATTTACAGTTGGAGTCTGGTTTAGAATCAAACGACAAAATTTACATTTTAAATGATTTTACTTTACACGTATTAAGCATATCTTAGTCGATATAAGGTAAAACTCTATCCTCCAGTTTGCATTGCATTGTGTGATGGGACTTGAATCTTATATCGGCTTCATTTTTATAAAAAGCATTACGATGTTTAAAAGATTTACTTGTTTTAAAGCACTGGCAATCCAATGGAGTAAACCCGTTCCGTGAAAGTGGCGTGGTCCTGTGATTAGCCAAATTATATAATGTGTTAAGTAAATTTCTCATACCAATCCCATGACTGACTCGTAGTTTGTTTCACTTGAAAACTCGGGTGCCCTTATTTCTACACGGGCAGCCTTGTGTTTAGGTTTTAGCAGGCTCTTTCTGGATAGCTGGAGCTGAAGATGGATTCTATCATTTATTTCTTTTTATGTTGTTCAGCTCCTATTGTACATATTATGTTTGTTTTCCGCTGTAGACATTTATGTATAGCTGAACTATATTTGTACTAAGTATGATCCTGTATACTGTGTAACTCTGATGATTATGTTTATTCAGTGTATTCTATTGTGCATTATCTAGTGTACTTATTTAATTCTGTTCTGCTATTATCTGTTTATGTGTTATATTCCCAAGATTACCCTTGACACCGTCGTACGGGGTTTTCGGGTCGTCACAACGTGGTATCAGAGCTTTAGTTAAGCTTAGTTCTGGAATATAACATATTAACGAACTCATCAGAAATAGAACCAGTAGTGTTCTAGTACGGGTAACTCAATACACGTAGGATCAGTAATATCCTGGTATGGGTAAAGCAGAATGAAATACACCCCGATAGACACATTTACATTCAAATATAAGTTTCTATGTTTTAAAATACCTTTTCTGTTGACCTGACACTTGATCTGCTATTTGCAGAAGTACTAGAAAATGAGTGTCAGAAACAGAAGAAATGCAGAACCAAATCTAGAGGCTCTATTAAAGAGATATCGAAATCTGGGCGGAGCACAATTCTCGGCCAATGATTCTATAATTCAAACTCAAACTTGGATAAGTTCCGTTGAAAGAATTTTTGAACGTATCCAGTTGAGAGATGATCAGAAAAGATTAGTGGCATCTTAGGCACTCAAAGAAGAAGCATTAATCTGGTGGGAAATGATCATCAAAGATAATCCAGAAGGTGATATCACCTGGGATAGGTTCAAAGAGATTTTCCTAGAAAGATTTACTCCTCCGGAAGCAACTAAGCGGTTATGTGATGAATTCTCTTATCTGATACAAGGAGATATGAACATCCCAGAATATCATAAGAAATTCAATGAACTTTCTCACTTTGCTCCTCATCTAATTCAAAATACGAAGAGAAAGAATCTGATATTTATTAACGGGCTTCAAAGAAAATACCAGAATAAAGTAATGGGGCATGTGAAGCTTCCTTTTTCAGAAATGATATACATGGCTTATCAGTATGAGGATCTTGACAAGAAAGGTATGTTGCGCTACGAAGGGGAAGTCAGTTCTAGTAACAAATAGGAGTCTGAGACTGATAGTTCTGAGGCCAGTAAGAAGCCCAAAGTCAATCGAAAAAGGGCCAGATCTGGGAAAGAACCAGTAACGACTGCCACATGCTCAAGCTGCAATAGACAAGGACATTTGGCGATAAGTTGCAAATCTTGGAACAAACGAAGAAAGAAGGGGTTCAAATCCAAGAAGAAGCTTCAAGAGAATAGAGGATGCCATAAGCGTCATCAGACTGGTCATATTTCAAAAAATTGCCAGCAATCAAAGAAGTCTGAAATAGTACATGTAAATGAAGTAGCGGAAACTTCTGAGCCCTCAGCTAGTCAGGGAAGGGCTGATGTTTTAGAAGGCACGCTTACTGTCGAAAACATTCCAGTTAAAGTACTGTTTGATACAGGCGCGTCGCGAAGCTTTATTGCAAAGAATGCAGTTAAGAAGCTAGATTTGAATTTAAAAAGGCTCAAAGAACCCATCACTGTCCATAATCCGATCGGAGGTTCTCTCGATCTTAGCTGGATTTGTGCGGTGCCTGTCTCTTTTTCCTGTTATAAGTTACCTACCATCTCTATCATCATTAATTTTACTGAATTCGATCTTTTTTTGGGATTGGATTGGTTAACCAAATATGAGGCAGAGCTTAGATGCGCCGACAGAGTTGTTAGGGCAAAGATTAAATCAGAGAATTATATAACCATACCCCGTGAAGGTCCGAATTCGAATAGAAAAGACTTTTGGTCAGCTCTTGATGTTTCTTCTGCTCAAATAGAAAATATCCCTGTAGTCACAGAGAATATTCCCGACCTCATAATAGATATTCCTATCGTCAAGAATTATGCAGATGAGTTCGAAGAAGTTGTCCGCCTACCTCCGAAGAGAGAGATTGATTTCATGATCACTTTAATTCCGAATGCAAGGCCAGTCATGCACGCTATTCGGAGAATGACTCTAAAGGAGAAAGAAGAACTAGACAATCAAACTCGACAACTTGTATGGAAGGGTCTGATCAGGCCTAGTTTCTCCGATTGGGGAGCAACAGTGGTGTTTGTCCCAAAGTCTGACGGTACTCTGCGACTATGTGTGGATTATCGTGACTTGAATAAGCAAACAATAAAGAATAAATATCCATTGCTGCGAAATGATGATTTATTGGATCGTCTGAATGGAGCACAAGTATTTTCAAGGATGGACCTAGCTACAGGTTTCCATCAGCTTCGTATGGCCGAAGAGTGTGTTCCTATGACAACATTCAGAGGTCTAGACTTATTCTATGAGTGGTTAGTAATGCCGTTCGGCTTATGTAACGCTCCAGCTTACTTCGTCGATTTAATGAATAGAGTGTTCAGAGGGGTCCTGAATAAGTTTATTCTGGTTTTTATTGACGATATTCTAATCTTCTCTAAGTCAAAAGCCGAACATGAAAAACATTTGGAGCAAGTTCTAAAAATTCTGAGAAGGAATGTATTGAAAGGTAAACTTTCCAAATGTATATTATGGCAAGATGAAGTAAAATTTCTTGGCCACGTCGTATCAAAAGAGGGAATTGCTGTGGATCCAAGTAAAATCACAACTATTC
Organism: Allium sativum; assembly: GCA_030737875.1. Lineage (NCBI taxonomy): Eukaryota > Viridiplantae > Streptophyta > Magnoliopsida > Asparagales > Amaryllidaceae > Allium > Allium sativum. Next base: position 132,554,587 of record CM060912.1, read on the forward strand.
AAAATTGAAAATAGCCTAGTACTCCTACAGAAGTCCGAAGTTTTCTTGGATTGGCTAGTTATTACCGGAAGTTCGTTAAAGATTTTCGAAGATATCTAGTCACTTAACAAAGCTTACAAAGAAGCACTCAAAATTCATGTGGACTCCAGAATGTGAGGAGGCTTTTGAGAAGCTAAAGTTAAGATTAACAACGGCTCCAGTGTTAACGATTATCGACGGCAATCAGGACTTGAAAGTTTGGACAGATGCCTCTAGAGAAGGCCTTGGTGCAGTATTAATGCAAAGAGGTCAAGTGGTTGCTTATGCTAGCCGTCAGCTGAAGCCGCATGAGAAAAACTACGTCACTCGTGATCTTGAGTTGTTGGCCATCGTATTTGCTTTAAAAATCTGGAGGCCCTATCTTTTTGGTGAGAAGTTCGAATTGTATACGGATCATCAGTCGCTAAAGTATCTGCTCACCCAAAAAGACTTGAATCTGAGACAGCAGCGTTGGATAGAATTTCTGGCAGCATATGATTTTGAGATTTTGTACACTCCAGGGAAAGCCAATGTTGTGGCCGATGCGTTAAGTAGAAAGAATGTAATGATCGCCAATTTCATTATCACTACTTCATTGATTGATAAAATATCTTCTCTTCAGAAGGATGATCACTTCATTCAAAGGATCAGAGAAAGAATACAGAAAGGCGAACACTTGAGTTTCCAGATTGATGATGAAGGGATTCTAAGGCTAAAGGGTCGAATCTGTGTTCCTAACATTTCTGAGCTTCGGAAGGAAGTGCTGGATGAATGCCACAAGTCAAAACTTAGTATCCATCCAAGAGTGAGCAAAATGTATAATGACATCAAACGCACTTTCTAGTGGAGGTCGATGAAGAGAGACATTTCTTTATATGTTAGCCGATGCTCTACTTGCCAACTAGTCAAAAGCGACCAACAGAAACTTGCTGGATTGTTGCAACCGCTGGACGTTCCAGGTTGGAAGTGGGAACATATTTCCATGGACTTCAAAGATGGTTTGCCCAGAACCAGGAAAGGAAATGACAGTATTTGGGTGATCGTAGATCACTTCACGAAGACCGCCCATTTCATACCTGTCGGATCGAACAGAACTGCTCAGTGTCTGGCGCAGATATATTTCAAGGAAATTGTTAAGCTACATGGAGTGCCGATCAGTATAGTCAGTGATAGAGATCCAATATTTACTAGCAAATTCTAGGAGGCATTTCAAGTAGAACTGGGAACGAAGCTGAACTTGAGCACCGCTTATCATCCTCAGACAGATGGTCAGACTGAGAGGGTGAATCGTATTCTAGAAGATTTATTGCGGGCTTGTGTTCTTGATTTTGGTGGATCATGGGAAGACCATTTGCATTTGGCTGAGTTCTCATTCAACAAAAGCTACCAAGCGAGCCTGACAATGTCACCATTCGAAGCATTGTATGGTAGACCATGCCGATCTCCTGCTTGTTGGGTCGAACCTGGTAATAGGCTTGTATCGGGACCTGATATGATCTGTGAAGCTGCCGACAAAGTCGATTTCGTTAAGAAACGATTACTCGCCGCTCAAAGCCGACAGAAGAGCTATGTTGATTCGAGAAGAAGAGATTTGGCTTTTTCTGTTGGTGATTATGTGTATCTAAGGGTTTCTCCGATGAGAGGAGTGATTCGATTTGGAAAAACTGGGAAGTTGGCATCCAGATTTATTGATCCATTCCCTATACTTGAGCGGATTGGAACCCTCACTTATAGAGTTCAATTGCCTGATTGGTTGCCTGGAGTACATGATGTATTTCACGTATCTCAACTTCGAAAGCATGTCCATGACCCAGACTTGGTTGTGGAAGAGGCCGCACAACAGGATATTGAAATTACTCCAGAATTGGCTGTGAGAAGAGAGCCGCTAAAGATTGTCGGCAAAGAAACCAAAGAGCTGAGGAACAAGAAGGTTCACTTAATCAAAGTGCAATGGAGTGGAGATCCGCGGGATTGTACTTGGGAAACAGAGGAAAGCATTAAGAAAGCCTATCCTAAGTGCAGGGTGGACATCTCTGATTGACTCTGGTGCAAGGTACTTTACCATACTTTGCATTACCATTTTGTTCTCTACTTCGTTGTTATTTCTTTACATGGATGTAAACTTTTAATTCTATAGTCTGATTATTTCAAAACAATATATGAATCGATTAGTATATATTTGTAAGGTTAAAAATAAAATTGATTGTTTTTTTGTGTAGTGTGATAGTGGATTTGATTAATTAAATTATTAGAACGATAGTTAATTTAATCAATAAGAGAATGAATGGTAGAATTTATTTGATTAAATCACACATTGAACTGAGTTAAAAATAGATAGAAATATATATGTGTGCATTATATATGTTTTAACAGGTAAATGGATTAGCTGCTGAGTAAAGAATTTATTTGCGTGCCCAACAAATAGGTGAACCTTAATGAGTTGGATGCGCAATTTTATTATTATATCAACTCCTGTGAATGTCATTGGATGCGGAGTGCTGGTTGTTCTGTGTGTAATAATAAATGTCGCCATAGGATAGTAATAATTAACTTTGAACTACACGACATGGCATACTTCTTGAAGATAGGCATACTTCATCATATACCACATAAGCATTTGGAGCTTGTGTGACGAGGTAGAAGATTTACCATACGAGCGAGAGTCTTGTATGGCGATGACTATATTTTACAGGTTGAACTGATGACTGATATGGACCATATAAAATGTAACAGTAAATTGCCAGATTAATAAAAAAACCCACACGGGTCTGGAGATGACAATAAACACGTCTCTCTGGTCATTAAGGCACAAAAACCATTTATAGGGTGACGAGAATTTATTCTCTGGAGTTATGATCTATACACACTCCACTGTGGACACCGGAATATATCACTATAAATATGTGCATGCTTATTAGTATTTATTGGGTACCTAATACGACCCAATAAATTTCCAAACCCCTCCCCGTACAAAGGAGGTTATGGCGAAATTTTTCGAAAATTTAGGGTGTTAGCCAAATTTTTGAAGAATTTGAAAATTCTCAGAAACTGAAAAGTTGGAGAATGGAAGCCAGATTGAAAGCAGAGTTGATTATTCAAACCACTTTCGACTTTGTTCCTTTTCGGGGACGAAAATTTTAAGTGGGGGAGATTGTAACAACCCAGAAAATCTGAACCAGTTTGAAAATTTTGAATTGGCTATTTTGGTTGATTTTAAATATTTAAAATAGATATTTTAAATAATAACGACGAAGGGTAGGTTTGAATCGACGTTCGAAAATAAATATAATTACTTCTAATTATAAACAAGGCCTGAAATGGCGCGGTAGTTTCAAAATTTGAATTCAAACTTTGACTGACTATACTGGGTGCAAAACAAAACGGATTTTAGTGAAACCAAAAATATTTAAATCTGTTAGTGAATATCTTTCTAACGAATCTGAAAAATCGAAGTTTCATAGCGGGAATAAAAAGTTACGGCCAAATGAATATTTAGAAAGGTCGCTATAGAGTTTACATAGCCCGTGAAAATGGCCATTTTGCAAACGACCTCAGAATTCGACGAAACCACTTTTGTTGGATCCGGGATGGCAAATTATTGCTAGGTTTCAAATTTCATAATTTTTGAAGCCAGTATGCAAGCGTGGCAAAGGAAAATGTGTTTTGGTCAATTACTATTAAAGTGGATCGACCAGAAAATGGCCATTTTTCAAACGGACTCAGAATTCAACGAAACTAGTTTTGTTGGGACCGTAACATCAAAACATAGCTAGATTTATTTTTCGGGAATTTTTAGAATCAGTATGTGGCCCCGGCAAATTGAAATGTATGTTCAAATTAAATATTGAATGTTTTATATTTTAATTTTGAAGGAAAACAGACTGAAACAGTCGAATGGGCCTACGAAACATATCCCATTGTGTTCGAAATAGGGGTATTTAGATAGGGACGAGAGTCGTTGGGTTTGGATTGGAGTTCGAATGAGATAAGGGGTATTTTTGGATTTTTAAAATTTATAAATATAAAAAAAATCATGGGTCCACATTAGATTCTCTCTCCCCGCTTTCTCTCTCTCCCTCCCCCGATCAATGACGGAAACCCGATCCCACCTTCTCTCCTCAGTTTCTCGCAACCCTCTCATTAAAACCACCTGCTCCTTTGGAGTAATTTGAAGATCCTCTCACGAGTTTCGAATCAATATAAGGTTGGGATTTTTTCGTTAAATATTTGAGAAGTTTGGAGGTTGGGAAGTAGCCGCCTTTAGCTCGCCGCCGAGACCCCTACACGCCGTCGAGTTCATCAGAGGGGGGATCCGCGGGTGCGCCTCTCCGAGCTCTCTCACGTGGCGTCGGCCGATCGACGCGAAACTACACGGATTAGAAGAAAAATCCAAACCTAGTTTTGAACAACTTTGAAAGGTAATGGCTGAAATCATGTTAAACTATTTAATAGCACTTTAAAGCGCTACGGTTTATTATTTCACTGTAAAAATCATATCTTTTTCGTTTGTTGACGAAATTCAGTGAAACAAGAGACAGTGGACTCGCGTGGACGTCTTCTACATTCTAGATGAGACTGGATATTTTTCTGAGCCTTCTATTATTTTTGGTGGAGTGGAACCCAATGTGAGATTTCTAAATTATAAATGATATGGAAAACGACGATGTATAAATTATATAGTCAATGTATGAGTTATATAAGCGTTGTATACCTCATGTATAAGCGTTGTATAAGTTGTACGTTCGATGTATAAGTTATATATGCATTGTAAAAATTATATATGTGTTGAAGTGAAGTGAAATATACTTATATATATATATATATATATATTTATACGCCCCTCGTCCACAAACCATGGACGATATTTATTGGTTGTGATTGGTGTGAAAATTGGTTGATAGCGAATGGTTGATTAAAATTGTTTGTAGTTGAAATTGATTGATTGGGGTTGAAAAATACCCGTTTGTGGTTGAGAATTATTTGGTTGAAACCACATAGGATTAGTTTGTGGAAAAAAATATACATGCCGCCTACGTGCGAACTAAATGCATGAAATCCCCATTGTCAAAAGCTGCGAGGCTTTAAGGTAGAGTGAGGAGCCGTACTAGGGACGACACCGGTTTTAACTACCCTACCGTTATGCTGCCGAAATTTTCTGAAATATTTCTGTGTTAGAATTATTATCATGTGTTGAAACAACATTCATGTGTTGAATAAAAATTCATTCGTTGAATAAAAATTCATGTGTTGAATGGTATTCGTGTTTTAAATAAATTATTTTAACAATAAAAATCACATTCTTATTTTATATATACGAACTATAGAAAACATTCATGTGTTGAATAAAAATTCATTCGTTGAATAGAAATCCATGTGTTGAATGGTATTTGTGTTTTAAATAAATTGTTTTAACAATAAAAATCACATTTTTATTTTAAATATACGAACTATAGAAAACATTCATGTGTTGAATAGAAATTCATTCGTTGAATAGAAATTCATGTGTTGAATGGTATTCGTGTTTGAAATAAATTGTTTTATAATAAAAATCATATTTTTATCATTTATATAAACTATATAAAATAGTCGTGTTTTGAAATAAATTGTTTTATAATAAAAATCATATTTTTATCATCTATATGAACTATATAAAATAGTCGTGTTTTGAAATAAATTGTTTTACAATAAAAATCACATTTTTATATTATACATGAATTGTTAAAAATAGTGAAGTGTAGAAATAAATGTCGGTTGGATAAAAATATCATTTTTATCAAATGTATGAAAAGAATATGGTTTTGAAATCGAAGAATAGATTATATTTATATATATATATAAATATAATTAAAATAAATCGAATAACGAAGCTGCAGTTCGTATTTTGAAACCATGATTTCAAACGATTAGTGCGGGAGATCCGACCATCGGATTTTCCCGAAACCAAAACCGTAGGGTTCGCTTAGGAAATATCTTTCCAACGACACCAACTTTGTGAAAATCCAACGGTTGGATTGTCTGGAATGTTTAATTCAAATCCGAAGAAAAACAGTACCAGAATCGATTACATTTATATATATATATAAATAAACATAATTAAATTAAATCGAATAACGACGCTGTAGTTCGTATTTTGTAATTGAAACTTCAAACGAGTGTACCGGGAGATCCAACCGTCGGATTTTCCCAAAACTGAAACCTTTGGATTCGTTTTGAAAAGATCTTTCTAATGATATAAAATTTGTGAAGATCCAACGGTTAGATTTTCGGATAAGTGTAAATCAAATCTGAAGAAAACAGCGCCACGGCCGCGTTATGGCCTGAAGCGTCGTTTGAATAAATTTGCTATTTTTAAATAAATAAAAATAGTGATAAATCGTTATAAAATATTATAAACGATATGGGATGGAAATAAACCGAATTAACCCGGTTTATTGGATATTTGATGGTTGAATGTGAAATTTCTAAACTAACTGAAGGTTAGCTAAGTCGAATGGTTTCCTGGGTTTTGATCTGATGTTGATTTCAGCCGTCGAGGTTAATATTTGGGAAATCGTTCTCTTATTGATTTACGGTTAGTGACTAATGAATTGGAATAAGGCGTATGTTGTGTTTGTGTAGCACTTGTTAATTCTACACGCGAGTTGCTCAGCAAGACTGGGTTTATCCCATTCTGAATAACTGAATCGACGATAAGAAGTCGATGATGAAGACGGTGGTTGAAGACCAGAGATCTTCACCTCGGTTGGATGATAACTAATGTCCTGGTTGGGAGGCATCCCGAAATATGGATAATGAGTGGTGATCGTCCAGACGTATGTGGAGATCGATGGGTATGCGAGGTATATAGTGCCTCCGGTTTCGTTCAGACCCAGAACGGAATTATAAATGGACTGTGTGTCTGACATTGGAATTCATTCTGTGTGATTGATAGCCATTAGTTGCATGGTGTGAATTGCCTGTGTGGCATGCTAAGGTGCAGTGATCAAGGCTTTTGTTGAAAAGCAAAGTCTTGTGGTTGATGATCAAAGCACCCCCTATGTGGCGTAGCTTTGTGTATAACGTGAATTCGCGAGCCTCACACCCCAGTATGAGCCAAAAACGGGAGAGGACATCAGGGTGGGCATGAGTTCCTTTCTAGCTTGAGGTGGTGTCAGTGCTTAAACTGGCTGACATTTATACTATTTTTCACCTATGTGGTTGTTGCTGTTGCGAGGCGCCTCGGTTATATCGATCGATCTGGGACCGATGGAGTCATTCGTTGGCTCATCTACGCCCCAAAGGTTGGGGAACGCATTGTTCAGGCATTTTAATCCACTCCGTGTGGACCGGCCCTGACGATCCAAGGGCCCACCTGAGTCTGGGTCCTGAAGGGCGAGCTAGAGCGTCTCGAAGTCGGTAAGGACTATCTTTTGCCTTGGTTCATGACAGAAATCCAATTTCCAAATACGACATGTGCGGTTTTGATTGTATACCTATATATGGCGACATGATATATGGTACCCATGCCGTCTATGATTGATATTTATGATTGTATATAAAATTAGAAACTAACTGGAAACGAGCTAAGATGGGTGGTTTGCTGGGTATTGGTCTGATGTTGGTTTCGGCCTTCGGGGTTAATACTTAGGGGATCGTTTTCTTACTAATTTACAGTTGGAGTCTGATTTAGAATTAAACAACAAAATTTACATTTTAAATGATTTTTCTTTACACATATTAAGCATATCTTGGTCGATATAAGGTAAAACTCTATCCTCCGGTTTGCGTTGCATTGTGTGATGGGACTCTATTCTTATATCGGCTTCATTTTTATAAAAATCATTGCGATGTTTAAAAGATTTACTTATTTTAAAGCACTGGCAATCCAATGGAGTAAACCCATTCCGTGAAAGTGGCGTGGTCCTGTGATTAGCCAAATTATATAATGTGTTAAGTAGATTTCTCATACCAGTCCCATGACTGACTCGTAGTTTGTTTCACTTGCAAACTCGGGTGCCCTTATTTCTACATAGGCAGCCTTGTCTTCAGGTTTTAGCAGGCTCTTTTTTTGGATAGCTGGAGCTGAAGATGGATTCTATCATTTATCTCTTTTTATGTTGTTTAGCTCCTATTGTACATATTATATTTGTTTTCCGCTGTAGACATTTATGTTTAGTTGAACTGTATTTGTACTAAGTATGATCATGTATACCGTGTAACTATGATGATTACGTTTATCCAGTGTATTCTATTGTGCATTATCTTGTGTATTTATTTAATTCTGTTCTGCTATTATCTGTTTATGTGTTATATTCCAAAGATTACCCTTGACACCGTCGTACGGGGTTTTGGGGTCGTCACACAGCTCCCGCCCGTAACCTCTAATACTTTTTTTAGAGTTATGCTTATTGAACCCGTTCTAAGAGAAAGAATTAGGAATGTGCAAGACCTGGACCAAGAAATGAGGAACTTGATGGAGAAAGTGGGAAAAAAGGAGACCTTTTCAATTTCGATTAGATATTCGTTGGGCAATGACGGAAGTTTGCTTAAGGATGGGCGACTTTGCGTCCCTAAAGACGAAGAGTTAAGAAAATGAATTTTAGGGGAGTGCCATAGGAAGAAGATGACCATACACCCTGGTGGAGATAAAATGTATAAAGATATGAAAAGGAATCTCCATTGGGAAGGAATGAAAAAGGATGTAGCCGAGTTCGTGGCTAAATTTTTAACATGCCAAAAAGTAAAGGTCGAGCAAGGAAAACCAAGAGGATTGCTATCACCTTTAGTGATTCCCATATGGAACTAGAAACATATTTCCATGGATTTCATTAATGGTGTTCCAAGAAGTCAGAAGGGAAATAAGGCTATTTGGGTTGCAGTAGAATGTTTGACTAAGAGATCCCACTTCATACCAATCAAGAAGAGTAGGACTGCAGCTTCATTGGACCAGTTATATGTCAAGGATATAGTCAGATAACATGGTATCCCATTTATTATAGTGAGTCATAGAGATCCCTTATTCACTAGCGAATTTTGGAGAATTTTACAAGCAACCTTAGGAACGACCCTCAACTTAAGTATAGCTTATCACTCGCAAACTAATAGCCAGATGGAAAAAGTAAATCGAATCCTAGAAGACTTACTCAGAGCTTGCATTATTGACTTTGGAGGAGTTTGGGAGCAGCACCTACCTTTTTTGGAGTTTACATATATCAATATTTTTCAAGCGACGATTGGTATCGCCCCTTTTGAAGCACTTTACGGGATGTCATGCAAATCGCCAACTTGTTGGTGGGAAACTACCGACAAGGTTCTACTCGGATTGGACTTCATCCGTAATTCAACGAAGAAGATTTCTTTGATTAGGCAAAGGATGAAGGCAGCCCAAGATTGTCAGAAATCGTCTATCGATAAAAGAAGGAAGGAAATTGAGTTCGATACTGGAGACTTGGCATTCGTAAAAATATCCCCACTTTAGAATAGTGTTCGGTTTGGAAAGACTGGGAAGATAGCACCCAGATTTATTGGGTCTTTTTGCATCATCTAGAGGAAAGTATCTTTGGCTTATCAAGTGGATTTCCCAAAACACCTATCGAGAATCCATAATGTTTTTTATGTATCTCATCTGAGGAATGCCTTCATGATTTTGCTATCAAAATCAAGCTTGATGAGATTGGGGACAAAGGAAAACTCAAGTTGGAGTCCAAGGTGCCCCCCGCCACTCCAAAGATTGTAGAGCACAGAATCAAGAGATTCCGCGATAAAATCGTTCGCCTCGTCTGAGTACAGTAGGGAAATAATCCTGCGGAAAGCACATGTGAGACTGAGGATAAGATGAGAAAGACCCATCCAGAGCTTTTCTCAAGTAATATTTCCTCTAAGTTACTTTTATGGATGCACTATGGTTGCTAGATTGGATGTTAGGAAATGGACACAACATAATTGCACATCACACTCATATAGAAATATATGCATATTAGGGTGTTCTGCATACATACCGCATCACTTATTAAACATACGCGCTAAGATTTGAGCTCAATTTAGTAAGTCTGCAGTTCATAATCACTACGAGTCATGGATATTTTTGGATGAATTATAAATAACATAGGTGTACAACATGGATGTTTAGAGCAAGTTGTGTTTTTCGCCCCTTCAAATAGATTTCAGGACAAAATTTATTTTAATGGGGAAGAATGTAACACCCCATAAAAATATACCTAAGTATAATAATAATAATAATTAATGAAATAAAAAAATAAATAATAAAATATAAACAAGCTGAAAAATGGACTTTTTGCATCATTAATAATTTAGCCACGAAAATATTTTATTTAGATTCGTGATGAAATTCTGATATGTTTTCATATATAATATGTTGAAAACGGTGTCCGTATGAAGAAATTACAATATGAAGAAATCAGGCAGTAAACGTGTGTGTGTGTATATATATATATATGGTTGAATTATAATATAAATATATATATATCAAAGTAATAAAATAAATTGGACAATTATAACATTCCCTTAGGTGAATTTAAATTTCAAACCAAGAGATAAAGATAAGGGGACAAGAATAATGTTTATAAGGTAATAAATAAACTAAATTGATTAAAGTTACATAAAATAAAACTTTCCAACCCTTCGTAATGTTTATTGGGTAAACTTACGACCAGGAGGTTGGCCGCCCCCAAGAAGGGGTGTCGACCGCCCTTCTAGAGGGGAGGTCGGCCGCCTAGCGTAGAAAATTCCCTGTAATGCTGGGTTTGGGTTAGGTTTTGGGGTTAACTTATAAGAATGAACAACCGGGATTAAATCTTAAAAATCCTACAATTCTTGTTTACACAAACACCTATAAATAACCCTCTAAACTCCATACGTAAACCTAGCCTCTCTCTCTCTATCCGTGCCTCCATTTTGCCATTGATTCCAGAGAAATTCACAATAGGTTTTCTTCTCTTAAAAATCTATTCTTCCTTCTCTAACCTCTTTTTTTATATGATTTGAAATGGAATATAGATCGTGAATCACAAGGTTTATATATATATATATAAGAATTCGAATTATCTGATTCTTATATATATATATATTTCTAGAGATTGGAGTTCGCATCAAATAGGCAAACTCAGATCCATGACATTTCCAATCACTGTGAGTGGAAATAGTAATTGTTTAGGCATATTCTACATTTGTAGATTATCATATGAATTAGTATGCCTAGGGAAATTTGGAATAATGATAATGTCAAACTTTAAATCCCCAAATCTCCTATTTTCATATATATCTCGCATGAATTGTCAATTGATATTGGGTTTGTGAATTTGTTTTAGTAATGGATGCGGAATATTTGGATGACTCACTTTAATTTAATTTAATTTATTATTTTTACCTAAATTTCGTTTTTGATGTAAAAGGTTTAGATTTGGTTTAGTTTTACTATTGAAATAGGTTTTGATTTCCATGGTAAACGGATAATTTGAATGTATTCAGATTTGAAACAAATCAAATTTCAACATTTTTATGTATAACATAAGAAGGGGTAAATTAGATAAATAAAAGTTTATGTATATATATATATATATATATGTGTGTGTGTGTGTGTGTGTGTGTATATATATATATATGTTTGTATATATATGATGTAGGAAATTTACACCCTGTTCGTGATTCATTACTATAATTATTCTTATAAGCCTAGGATGCAAGTTTTAATTGTATGTTGTATTTCTCCCATTACTGCTATCTATAATTATGGCACTATGCCATTATGCCATGTATGTAGTAGTCGGATTAGGAATTTATTTATATGCCTTAAAAGTAGACCAAGTTGACAATTTTACCTCGTTAAAATGTTCCTTCATTTAAAGGAGAACTAGTGTTATTTATATGCACGAAATATTCTACTCATGTATCGTAATTAGCATAATAATGATATAATATATGAGATTAGGACAAGATTAGAATTTGAAATGTCCCCATATAAATTTGTTGCTTGTTCATGTGTATAAATGGCTTATCTGTATATAAAATAATGACACATAGACATGAGGTTAGTTGCCATTTGTAGTAGAAGTCTACCCGGAACTTACCGGGAAATCCAGCAACCACAAATGAGTCTAGCTAATGTCATAGGTCTAGGTGTCATGGGCCATTTAAATTAGTACATTATGACCCGAGGTTAAGCCCACTTGTAGTAGAAGACTACCCGGAACCTCCCGGCATATCCAGCATCTACAGATAGACGGTTTAATGTGAGAGGTCTAGTGTGTGTATATATATATACATATTACGTGTGTGAATAGGTAGGTATACTACGTCTTGAGAAGGTCTTAAGTGGCTAACTCTGTTCTTATATAGTTCGAGTCTTAAGTGTTTAGGACTAGGACCATTCCGAAGGTTTGTTCCTTGGATATGGCCAAAGTCGTGGGACCCTCCCTTATTAGAATTGAAGTAGGTATATGGGTCCTCCTTCTCTGAAAGTGGTTTGGACATGGCGATAACGGAGTAGGGTATTTTACCAGAATGTCCACTTCCTCTAGGAACTTGGGAGGGCCAACCTAGGGACATGATTGGTTTACGTTGGACGAAGCATGCTATTTAATTCACCAACTGTCTGAGGGAAGTCCTAAGCGGCATAGGTGTTCTACCGTAATATTAGTTAAATAGTAACACGAGGCATCCGCCGGAGGAGTCTTAAATGGCTATATGCGGGTCTACCCTAAACCGGTACTGAGAGGCACGTTAGTATTTCTCATATTACTTGTGAGAATATATATAATTACGAACGTTGACATATTAGGATGGGTTTTTAAGTGGCTAGGGTCCACCTTAGGGTCATCAAAAATCATGAGCATCCACCCTAATTAAATATGTTAGAACATGCCTTAAGTGACCAAGAATGTCCACCTTGTTGGGTCTCCACCCTAAATGCACTAATGAGGTCTTAAGAGATTGATTCATATATCCACCTCATTGGTTAGACTCCTTTTGTATTTGCCTGTTCTTGTGTGTTTCGTAGATACCTTGACATATATAACCTGCTAAATATGGGGTATGGTCTTAAAGAAAATACAATTTCCAGTCACATAAGACTTTATGTTCTGACCCTCTCCTTAACATATCTAACAGGTCAATAGGTGGGGTAGCTATCCGATAAAGGAAACGAAGATAGAGTTTGATGAAGGCAATGGAGGTATTATGTCATTATTAGTTATCATTGTTGTTTTTCTTATGAAAACTCTACATTATGAACCATAACGATGTACGAATTGAATAATTGTACCTTGACAATTTGTATTTAAATTATATGGCCTTTAATATAATGGTATTTTGGTATTATATTTTCTCTTTCCGCTGTGTGAGATTCCATAACACTTTGTTTATCTGTTATTATGTGCAAGTGTAATACCTTAAAGGAAACATCGATTCGTTTAGAGTGGCTCTAAGTTTCAATGGGCCTTTTCTGGGTCGAAATTTAGGCCAACCCCGGGAAAGTTGTTTTACAGAATAATTTATATTTCTTATTATAAATTATTGTTGGAGCCCTCAACATAATCCTGCTGCTCTAATCTTTAAAACAAGAATTCATAATATTCAAATTGATCAAAACAATTTAAAGACAAATGGTTTTGGAAGTTATGTTCAAAAGAGAAATTTTCTATTACAAAAAAGTGATAATTTCTTAAGGAGATGAGGTGGAGGTAAATTGGCATAAGGTTATATAGTGCAAAGCTAATTGTCCAAGAATGGCACATTGTGCTTTTTTTCCTTTTGAATAAACTTCCTACAAGAGAGAAATGCAGCAAATCGAGTAAAGTATTTGAAACCACTTGCTTATTATGTAAAAAGGATATTGAAAGATCCAATCATTTATTTTTTGATTGCATTTATTCCTATTACATTTGGTTTAATTCCGAATGCACTTTGGGATTCAACCAAAATATTCCTACATTAGATATCAGGGATAGTTTTGATTACATCTGGCCCAAGTCCAATCAATTAAATGGGACTTGTGTTATGTTATCAACTATGATTTATTATATTTGGAAAGAAAGAAATTAAATGCAACACTCAAACAAGGAAATCAACTGCAATCAACTTTAGAAAAGCATCTTAACTGATAGCCATATTATCATGATAAAAGTCAACAGACAAAGAGATAAAGGTATATATATAATCAAGCCAAATTTAGTAAAGAAGCAGATTGTGATAAGCAGGTTGAATATTTTTTACTTAATGGGAAGCATTGCTCAAATAAGTCTTCAAGATATCGACCAACTCAAAAGCCAATGACTTGGGTGTAATGGCAATATAGATTAGTATAGCCACTCTGACTTCCTTCCTGGAGGTCACCTCAGCCATGTTAACAATATCTACTCCTGCAAGGAAAGTAAACATATAAATTTCAATAAAAATTATCCTATAGTTAATTAGTTGAACAGTAATGCACAACACTTGCATGTTATAGGGGGTAGAAATCAACTTCCATTCAGTAGTGATCCAGAGTGCCATCGGGATCTTTATTGTCACTCTGACTTCCTTTTTAGAGCATGTTTTCTTAGTTCTGATATCAGAAAATATTCCTGTAAGGGAAGTAGACAAACTACCTCTTCAAAACAACATGATTATTCTTATAAATTGAATAGTAATATGTTGCATTTATCTGATATAGAGAAAAGAGCTTCTAGTTGTGATCTATAGTACAATAAATTCCTGAGGAAAAAAAAATTTGAAAATAAATTTAGCTTTTTGCGCAGAGTTGGGGAATATCACCACAAAAGCATGTTAAATAATCTGATCTATCACTTATCTAACTAGAGTGAAGACGATAACAGTAGCGGAAAAGAGTCTGATGAGTTTAGAGAGATCAAACGATCTACAAAAAGCTATGGAACCTCGATTGGTTCAGATTTGAGCATTATTGCTAACATTGATAGTCATATCTTCGTTTGAAAGGACTAGAAGTCAAAATTAAACAGGATTATCCTGGGAGGAAGAAGGAGAATAGAGATGATCTCATTTGGAAGCCACCATGAAGCTCTCGAGAGTTTAGAAGTAAAAGACGGAGTTTTCTTTCGATAGTTCGCCATTTATATTTTTTAGATTTTTAATTTGGAGATGTATTTCGTTTAGTTGTTTTCCGGCTAGGGTTTCTCTTTTTTTTTTGGTTGATGGTTATCAGGTTGTATACGTAATACTTATGGGCCTTATTAATGTTTTTGTGTTTACAAAAAAATCTTTAAGATGACTTTTTTGAGAAAAATATCTAATAGCTCCAGCATCAAACTTCATAAAATGTTTAGGCGCAAAAGCAACAAAAATGATCAGCTTGTCCAAAAATTAACTACAACCAGTTCACTAAGAAATAGTTGTTGAAAAATGTAAAATGAGATAGTGGAATATGAAAAAGATCTAACGCGATTCTACTGAATTGTTTATTTTCATTAACCCAATAATTACTCTTTATTTCAGGGTACTGAGTTTTAAGGTTAGCACTTTGAATAATTATTTTTAATGACAAGTTATAGAAAAAAGATAAACTCATTTTTTTTACGTTATACAGGAAAATGATAAATTCTTTTATCATTATTTATATATAATAGAAAATGATAATATTTTTATCTTTTTCCTGCAGATGTCTTTAAAACTAATTTTCCAAAAGTGCCGTCCTTAAAATTTATTCCCCTAAACAAGCAAACCCTTTAAGAGAAAAACCTCAACTAATAATTTGTTTTTCTAGAAACTTATTTGGTCTCAAATCTCCAAATTGTTTTCACTATGGAATTTATGCTTTACCAGAGCAGTGGATTCATTCAAAAGCAAATATTAAAATGGATATCTTTTATTTGAACTAATTTAAGAATGAAGGAATTTTATGAAGACTAACAAAATTAATTTTCTGATTACTTGGAAATCTTTTCGAATAATGTGATTATACTTAAATGTAAATAGATGAAGGAAAATTCATATTCTTAATTATATTTATTTTATTGATTGAATACTTGTGTATATATTTTTCAATCTTCATGTTGCAAACCCATTAGCTAATTAAGTAGTTTCTTTTCCCCAGCAATATTGTCATGTGAGTTCTCTCTTTTTCTTTCCAGATATAGCGTAATTAATTGGTCAGCTGAATTTACTAATTAATTCCTTTTCTTTGGAAAATATTTAAATCATATGTATTTAAGACTCCACTTTGAATTTCATATAACAATCTATCTTCATCAGCATGTGTTAACAAATTTTTGGTTCTGTGCCATATGAGGTCAATCTCAATATGAACTGTAACAGCCCGCATTTTACGTATCATAGGATCATAAAATATTTTTATTTTATTCCCTAAGGGTTGGATCATTTTCATATTTTAATAGGTTGCTTATAGGGATGGGAGACATGTCCATAATTTTTACCAATTTTGTTTGTGACCATTTTACCTTGTCAGTCTTGTACAGGGCACAAATTTTGACTTGGATCGAATCAAGGGTTGAGACCTGTGCCACTGGAAAGGAAATGATGATTCCCTTTCCGCAAAGTGGTAACATTACAGATTTGGCTCAGCAGTTTGGGAGGAATCGTCGTTTTAAGGTTTTCAAGTTGGTTGTTCAGGTTTTGTAAGCCATAATAGGCTGATTTGGGGAGGCCCATTAGTGGGCTAGTGGAAGCTATAAATAGGGGGTGGGAGGTATTGAGAATAGTTTACTTTCTTTATTCTCTCATTTGGTGGCCCCATGTTCCTCCTTCCTCTAACACCTTTCCACCATTAAAATCGAGATCTAAGGAAGGGAATCCAAAATCTACACCATTTGAAGCTAGATCGACATCATTTGAAGTGAGGGTTCATTGAATCAAAGGGTTTGGATCAAGTTCTTCACTTTCAGGAATCTAATTTCACTGTTTTTACCTTTGATTTGGAGAATTGGTGAGTGATATGCATTTTTCACACGGATTCAATCAAGTGTGTGAATGTTTGATCATTAATTTCATCATTTTCAAATTTTTCTCCTATATCTACAATCATGGTAAGTATATTTTCATATGAATCACCATAGGACCTAATCTAGCAACTTTAAATGGTAATTTCCATGCGTTTTCATGTGTTTATGCAAGTTAGAACCATCGATTTGTTCATATGTTCATTTGTTATGATTTTAGTGAAATTTGTATAATTTTGGTGAAAATCGCCGCTTTCATGATTGATAGTGATTTCATATCATGTTTATTGGTTATAGTTGATGAATTGGATGAGTTGGTTTCATCGAATTTGTCGTTTGGTGAAGTTTTGGTCAAATCCGGAGGTGAATTGGATCTATCCAGGTAGTGGGTCGGCCATGATGAATTGGGTCGGTCGGTTGGAAGTGGATCAGTCAGAAGTGCGGCTTGGGGAACAAGAAAAGGTTGGGTCGGTCGGTCTTCTTCTAGTCGGGTCGATCACTACTGGTCGGGTCGGTCAAAAAGGCAGTAGTCTGTATGAAGTGGTCGGTCGGTCTCCTTTGGATCCTGTAAGGAATAAGTGAACGGGTCGGTTCTATTTGAAGTGGACTGGGTCGGTCATGACTTGGTCGGCCGATTGGGGTCGGGTCGGTCATGTTTGAAGAAATGAAGGAACCAGGTTGGTCGCTGGGTCCGAATCGGTGATTGAACGATTCGGTCTCTGATGGAAGGGCCGGGTCGGTCGTGCACATTCTGGTCATTCGGGGCAACCTAGAATTCTAGTCGGTCGTGTTCTCAGAAGGTGGTCGGTCGGTCATGTCCAAAGCAATGCCTGGTCGGTCATCTGTCTGGTCGGTCGGTCAAGGAGTAGGCTTCCGAGTCAGTTCAAAGCAAAGCGCAATGATGTAATTTGGCTCAGTGATGTTGTGACTTATAGGAGAATTCAAGTAGGAATATTCGAAGTGTTGAATGTGTTTGTTGATCGGTGTAAAACAATGAATGAGGTGGCTACTCAAAAGTCGTGAGTTGGTGGATAATGGTTGCTTGGGAAGGTTTCTTGAGATATGAAAATTCATCGGGTTGGATGACTAGAGATGCGAAGGCTAGGAGATTATCGTATGTTCAAGCAGGCTCATAGCAGGAGTACAATGGGGGCACCCAAAACACCGGATGTCGTTGGTCGAGTACCCTGGGTATCTTTGAAAGGCCTAGTTGTCAAGTTTGGACAAACATACGTATCGTTGAAAGGCGCGTGGAGTTTATGCTAGAACTGGGGTTACCATTAGCCCTTGACATATGGCAAGTTTGGTCGTTATACGATTAACGATAGTCTTGAAGCAGGATTGGCGGTGATAGCCAGAGTCTGTCTTGGTTGATTAGTTGCTTTGTTTGAACCGTCTCATGTAGATTATCCAACGTCGAAGGAGATGTTCCTTGGGTTCTTGTCTGATATTGGTTTAGGCCTCTGACCTTGTGCTTGAGGGATGTTGAGTTCGATTAGGATGGTTTACATAAGATATATAATTTGGATGTCATGAGTGTTTTGCCATGATTGAATGAGTGTCCTGGTTTCCATGGATGTATGGTTGAAATATAGTTGTAAAGTCTATCACTGTCCGATGTGGGGAAGATCGGGTTGAGTTCTTCTCTAGTGTTGTGGGTAGATTAGTATGTTTATCTATCCATTCTCGTATACTTTATTGTTGATGTTTGTTGTTGTTTTATCTCTCACTAAGACTATTGTTTGACTCAAGGTTTTATCTTTCCCTCTTATTACCTTAGACTATTCATCCAGTTGTGGATGGGCAAACTAGGTGGCAGGTGATAGCTTAGTGAGGACGATGTTGCAGTTCGGAGGCAAGCTGGAAGCTTACATACCAATTTTATTACTATCTGGTATTTCTATTTCTGCTGTTTGAGTTGCTCTATGAGTGATGTAGTGAGGCTTTATGTACAAAATTTGATGTTTCCTATAATGTTTGGATAATCTTTCAGGATGTTGTGAAAGTTTAAAAAGTTTGTTATATGATGCTTCATTATTATTATCTGTTGTATATTTTCTTCTATATTTTTATCCTTGCGCGGTGAGTTCTACAACAGATTCCGATGTTGTTATTTACCTATGATGATCATCCGCGGCTGCCTGGTACACCTTTCTGCACATTATTCCTCTTGTTTAGTGCAGTGGTTGTGGGTGATCGTCACATGAACGGTTTTGAACGTTATTGTGAGGTCATGGTCCATAAATCTTTCTCACATAAAAAAGATAATATGTGCATTGGGAATCAAAATTCATATACACAAGCAACAAAATTATTTAATAAATCTGATATAGGATACAAACCTACAAATACTGAAGTTTGATAGACCAATGGAGATTAAAAAATGTATTTCATATTCTTCCCTCCATATTGAGTAAGGACACACTCAAAATTATATCCACTTTAATCTCATTCTACAGAATTTTATTGGACTTTCCAAAGTTTACACCCCATAGACTCCCTACAAACTCCAGATTACTTAATGCATACACAAAGAATCGCCAATACAAATAGTTTAACAGTGAGGCTAATTTAAAATGTGTTTGCAATTTTCTTTCTATTAATTTTTCGTCCACCAGCAATAAACAATAACCCTCATCAATTATCATATGCCACAGTTATTCTAGTTGTTTTACACTACAACATTTGCGTCTTCACTCGTTTATAGTCTAAGAAATGTATTTGCTTTCTCTAGGTAACACATCGTGTCTATCATTATCTAAATAAGTTGGACAAACCAAGCATTTTGATTTATAAAATACTCGCATCCTTATCTTTCTATCTCATTAGAAATCTTCATATCTTAGGAAATAGAATGTGTTAGTAGATGAAAATACTACAATGTATTTTCCTTCTGCCTGATATTCTACTTATATACTACCAGTAATTTTTACTCTCATAGACTCATGCTCTCCACCAACCCATGATAATGTGACTTAACAAAAATAGAAAAATGTCTAGTTATACGTTAAGACTAATAGCAGTTAGTGAATTCTTTTGATGCAAATTCACTACTCTCTCTAACTTAGAGAACTTTCAAATGTTTTTTTGACTAATTCTCCACCCAAATTTTCATTTAGAAGATTAACCACTTACTTTCTCTTTGAACTTTAAGAAATAGACTAGGATCTTAATTACATGAGAAATCGTAAAACAAAGTAAGTGCTTCTGCTTAAAGATGTAGCCTGTGTGGGTTCCCATACATTAAAATAAACATATTCTAGAAACTCTATAACTCTATGTATTCTAATATTAAGTGCAACACGCATACTCTTCTCAAAAGAACTATCTTCATAATGACTAATTGATCAACAAATAAGATCATTCAAGCCCACTTCTTCAATATTTCAAGACTTCCTTCATCAGCATAACCCAAAAGAGGACGCCAAAAATTGAGTACGTAGTTACTAGAACATTAAATCAGTAGAAATCATTCATTCTCTAAAGACTGTGTTTTCAAGAAGCACATAAATATCAACTCGCACACTTTCATCACTATCAACAAACTCTTCTTCGCTCGCGGTTTATCTCCATCTTTTATTATTTATAATGAATCTATTGAATTCCCTAACTAGCAGTAAACTCCCACACAACATTAAAATATGTCTAGCATCCATGATAGTCATAACAACACTATCAAACATCGTATACCTCATACTTCTGATGCTTACAAAATGGCAAGATGGGTCATTCCCCTTATGAACGGCTCCACCAACAAGCTTTCTATAACTAATGAATTGGCATCACATGATAAGTGGATCAAATAACTAATCATTCAACATGTACTCTATAAAGTCGAAATAATTGTTAAGAATATTAGTGTGTCACTGTAAAATGAATCATTGTATAATCCAGTTGTTATCAAAAATGAAGTTTTCCCTTTTTATTTTCCTTCTTTCTAAGAGCTAGACATTCTCATATGAAATATTCTTTCTTCTTAAAATAATAGCAGCGCTCTTAGGATCCATGAATTGAGACTTTAGTAGGGGTGAGCGTTCGATCATTACAGTTGGTTTTAAAGTAAAAAAAAAACTCAAATCGAGCTGGAATCAAAAAATTTACAACCGAACCAAACTAATTTTGGTTAATTCGGTCGGTATCCTATTCAACCGGACTTGAAGGATGTATTATTATTCAAATTATGGATTCACTAAAAGTAAAACATAAATTCATGTTTGGACAAATTTTATATAGTAAATTTTATATCTAGGATAAGATTTGATCTATTTGCAACAAATACATTTATATTATATAACTAAACTAATTATTTAAAGTATTATATTACCGTAAATTTAAATAATAAATTAAAAGTTCGATTAATTCGATTAAACCGATAACCAAATAAAATTATTTTACAAACCGAATTCAAACCGGTTTAGTATTAAAACCAAACCGAACCTACCGAAATGAACAGTTTGGTAGGTTAATTTGGTTTGAATCGAATATTGATCACACCTAAACTTCAACATACCACTCTTAGCTCCAAGATGCTTCTAGCATTTATCTCTTCCTATAAATAGATGAAGTTGTTGTTTAAGTAATATCAACATTGTAACAACCCAATTTCGGCGAGTCCATATTTTTCGTAGAATGCTAAGACCCAAGTCTATTGAAACCCGATTTGCTTTGTCTGGTATCCTGCAGAAAGGCAAAGATAAATATATCCGAGCTCACAATAAAATATATCATAATGGAAGGAATAAAATATAATTAGTAAATACTTGTCATAATAATGACAGTGTTTAGAAAGTGCTTCTAACTTGTATAATTTCTATCATTTGTGTAACCTGAGGGTTTGTTATGAGGAGGGGGACAGAACCAAAGTTCTTGTGAATGGACAAATTATAATTTTTTTTCAATTATTTTTAGGCTGTTAGACAGTGCTCAATACAGCTAAATCCTTATTTCTCACTAAGCCACGCCTTTATTTCTTTTTATCTTGCAATTATGTTTTCCATTTTCTCTTACAAACCGAGCTAAGGAAATATATTTCCATTTCCTAACCAACAAATCTAGGCTATTTCTTACTTTCTATTTTAATCGGCATACATTAATTCCTGCCTCAATTTATAATCACGATTTGGCATAACTACTATTAATTTGGTCACATTTGGGCTTATACCCATTTCTCTTTCAATCCCAACAATTTCCGTATTCATTCCATTATAAATATGAACGATAATTTTAAGAAATAAATATGGAATTTCTCAAATTTACCATTCAACTATAAATTTACTATACGTAATATTAATTATTTCATATCAACCTCTGTCATTGTTATTTGGCAAATTTTATCAAGTTTGTCTAGTTTCAATCCAAGTTTCCTTTTATTACAGTTTTGGCACTACTCGCGAATACTTGTAGATTCAAAGTTTTAAGACGAAACAAAGGGGTAAATGGGGTACAAAAGCAAGGGGGAGGCACGGTGGAGGCTGGTCAGTCAGAATGGGGCCCAGGGAGGTGGAGGCATGGGGTGTAGAGGAGGAAAGTGGGAGTTTTTAGGGGGTTAAGTGCTAAAAGTGATGAAAAATAGGTGTTTTAGGTTTTAGGGGAGAGAGAGGAAGCACGTCGGCGGCAGTGGGTGGTACAGGCAACGACGCGACATGCTGGGGAGGGCGGGGTGCGGCGGCGCTCGTAAAGGGAGAGGCACAGGGTAGAGAGGCCATTAAAGGAGGAGGAAGAGGATGGAGGAGATAATTGCAAAGAGTAAAGAAGAGGAAGAAAAGAGGAGAAGGAGAGGTTTTTTTTTTAACAATTTTCCAAGGCCACTACACGGATTGCTGAGGTGGCGCGACATAGGAGAGGAGACGAAAAATACTTGATAATGTTGATGTGCCGACACCTGATTTTAGCTTACTAGAAGCATGTTCCATTCAACAAACACAATGTGTGCTAGTTCAACGTCACGCCTTTACTCGCAGAAAATACGTTAATTATGTTTGTCATGAAATTTTGGATTCTAACATTAAATTTAATTCTAAATCCAATGGTACATGTTTTGTCAAATTCTGAGTTCGTTTGACCTTTCATTTTACTTTTTCAATCACGTTTCAGCTTAATATATACCAGTCGTTTTAGTATGCATTTAATTCTCGTACACGCACACGCTAGCTCCAAAAATTATGGAATTTGGAACCCGACCATTATTCGACGCTGTGGATCCGATAAAATTAGTTTCATTGAAATCCAAGGTCATCTCAGTATTGTTCCTTTGTAAATGGGGGAAATCAGCATTAAAATCATCGAGTTTTAAATTCAAAAAAGTCTGAAATACCTTTCGTAGCTAAATTCTGAAAATTCAAAAAATGGTTGTTTTCCATTGTTAATTATTATGGTTACTTTTGTTACTAAAGTATGAGGTGTTACAAACATTAGGTGTTTGACACTTTTCTATTTACTAGAAAAACATAAATTTATTATAAATTTACAATAAGCGCACAGGTGTGTAGTATACAGGTCGAACACAAGAATGAAAATTAAATCAAATTATTTATATAATTTCATGGGTGAGTTACACGAATTTGGAGGATATGATTAAATAAAACTGAAATTGCAATTTGGTTTAGAACAAATGCGATTGAATCGACAACCAAACTACAGTTATCAATAATAACAACCGAAAACTGCAATTGAATTCACTACAGATTCAGATCTAATTGGATCTATAATAATTTCAATGATTAACTAAGAAAAATAAAACAAAATACTGAAATCCGCTGGTTCTTGAGTTTTTTCTTAGGTCTTATGTGAAGTTGCTACTACAGTCCGCTGATGAAACCAAATTATCATTATATTTCAGCCTTACACACAACTAACACGATTAGCATCAGTTTACAACTTCCACCAACTTCACGGAAATCTAAACCACATATTGCACCAATATCATAACTGCGAAAAATGCCACTACAAACACACACTCCATATACAATCATTGTCTTTCATTGAGCTTAACCGTCTTTCCCTCTCTCATCAAAAATCCAAAACTTCCTGAAACGAGCACTTATTCTTCCACCCAAAATTACCCACTACCGCAGCACTCAAGTAGTACCTCTTTTCACCTATGATTAATCCCTCTTCTTCATCCTGCACACATCCTCAAAGCTGACACAAGCCCTTTGGCCTGCACAAACTCATAACTCCTAGAAACTCCTCAAAACTGCACAAACTTCTTTAAACTGCTCATCGAACCAATCACAATACTGACATGAGCTCTCGATGCGCAATCACTTCCTCCTTCAAACCACTTCAGCAATTACATCCTCCTCCATCACAACTGCCATCAAATAGTCATTTCTCTCTGTTTTCACTCTTCCTTCCACTCACAATAGTCACTGAATCACTGCACTTCTTTCCCTACTAAACCAAACTTTTGTTACATTCCAATACATTCACTACCATGCTATAGTAACCAGAACATGCCCTCATCATGAAATCACCAAACCTTCCACTGTGATTCTTCCTTCACTGCAATATCCACAATCAACTTCAACAATCTCTACTTCACCATACACAATCACCTTCCTTTACCACTGTAATGACCTGGATTTTGGCGACTTTGGTTATCGACATAAACATGATGACGACTAACCAAACATCGAAAAATCCCGGTAATTAATGAAAGAAGTTAGAGGGTAGGAATAGATAAGATAGAAACTTAGAATAGAAGAAGAAGAAGAACACAACATCAGAGTAACACGAACCTCACAGCGGAACGAATAACATATAATAGATAAAATATCCTTGGAATATAATCAGTATATGTATACAATAACATTATCAGAGTACAACACTTACAACACATCGGAAATAAACTATAGCTATATGATCCTGAAGCCTCCTGCTCCAGCTCTTCAAATATCTGTAAATTCCTGACTACTTGACTGCCCGTACAAAATTGGGCACCCAAGAGTTTTGGGAAAACAAAACAAAATAAACTCCGGGTCAGTCATGGGACTGGTATGAGTAAAACAGTTTAAAACAGTTCGAACAAGTAAACGATATCTCATAAGACCACACCGTATAATGGAACGGGTTTTTCCCTTTTGAGAATCCAAAATACCTTTATATCAAAAACCTTTTGATATTATAATAATGTCAATCAACCACAATATAATAATCATCTAGCAGAAACTCTATCATCTCATGTTCTACATATATAGTATACAATCAAAACCGCAAGCACGCATTGGGTAATGGATTTCCAACTATGACAAGGTATGGAACCACCTTTCGCTAGTGTACCTCTAGAAAGGAATACACTGGGTTCAACAAGAACATCTTGCAACCCGGCCACACATGACCGACCACTCATTTCGCTTGAGTGTATCGAATATATATCACCAACGGTTGGGATCAGCAACCGTTTCCCGAATGGGACAACATCAACAATATATTTTAGAAGCAAATGAATATTCTCTAGATAGGTGATTATACACCCTACTTCGGAGCGACCGACTTAGCCATGCTGCTTGCCCGATTTTTGTCATTTCCTGGTTGTTGAGGCCAGAGGTTACACTTTATCATCACATCAAATTCACTTCGAATGCTACATTGTCAGATCCATCAAAAATCACTAATTGACGTCTGCAACAGTACATTACGTGTTAGCTAAAGAAGTTTCCTTCTCCGATTCCACTCTTGGTAGGGTTGAAGAAATCAATGTACGTGACCTTTCTGGAAATACTCTGTCAGGCATTCATCCATACAAGTCATCCAGGAACAGGATGAAACGAAGGCACCATTCAGTACATCCGTCTTAGGCACTGTTATCTAAGACTTATGTAATAGCCCTTGCACTTTACTCTTTCTTCAATTTTCTTTGGCATATATGATTCGCAACGCTTATACCAATACAGAGTGGTTCTTTGGATAATAATCCAACCGGTCTCTCCATATTAACAACGTTAAAATGGTCAAAACTTCGATAGTCTGTGATTTAACTATCGAAGAAAAACACGTGTGCAAACAACGATATTATTTCCAAATGGAAATTCTATCCATCAATCATCAATCATATATATATATATATATATATTTCCTTATTTTCTATGTTTAGAAAATATACGTTATTAACACTGGAAAAAAAACATTTCCATTGTTTATTTACATATCACTATCATTTCACAACTATTAGTCCCTGACTGTAAACTAGTAGGAGAACAATTCTCTTAGTATAAACCCCGAAGGCCGAAACCAACATCAGATCGATACTCAGAAAACTATTTGACTTAACTAATCTCTAGTCAGTTTCTAATCTTGTTTAACTCTATTTCTTTTAACTATGTTTGATTAACTTCTTTTGAATAACTATGTTCAATTGACTCCTTTTTGATGACTCTGTTTGATAACTCTAATCGACTAACTCTTTTCTATCTTGTAAATTTCCTTTTATAACCCTATTTATTTTCCCCATAAATATTCCGTTATTCTATTTATTTATCAAATAAATATTCCTTTATTCTATTTATTTACCAAATAAATGTTCCTTTATTCTATTTATTTATCAAATAAATATTCCTTTATTCTATTTATTTATTTTCTACGAAAATATCTTTCTTTATACTTCTATTTACTTCTTAAATAAATATCGTTTTACACTTCTATTTACTTGCTAAGTAAAAAATAGTTTTATAAAATTCTTTGATTTTATAATTATTCCCTTTCTAAATATCTCCTATTTATAAATATTCCAATTTATAAATATTTTATTTTCAATCTCACTTTGAAAATTCCCTTATCAACGTTCTGGTATGTTATGGTATTCAACATATCAAATCACGATGATCAATATCGTCCAATCACATATAATTGAAAATAGATTATATATCACATCATATATCACAGTATATGAAAAACATTAAAATAAATGTTGAGGAATCCAGTCGGATTCCTCCAACCTGTTTCCCTACATCCACAGATGTTAAACAATAAAATCAACACCACTTTCAGTTCCATATGATATATTCTGTTAAACAGAATCAATATAGAAATTCAACTAACTGACTAGCAGCTCAATCAAACAGTCAAAACACTGTCAATCAGCCAATATTTAACAGTACTAAGAATACAACATGAAATATAAACTGTTCAGAGTTAGTGAGATTTACTAACATTAGCAGTTCATCACTAAAGAACGATAAACTGTTGTTTGATTTGAATCAAACAATTTTTTTTGCCATAAATTCGTACGAGCCCCAATCCACTTCCAGTCAGTCTCAATTGGTAGTGTCCGTCCATACGATCCTGTAGGATCTTGTTTCGCTGAATTCCGATTATATGTGGAGAAGTTACACATCATACAAGTTTGTATTACTTCGAATAAAAACAAATTTAATTTCCTTTAATCTAATTGGGCTTACCATTTTATATTTGGCCCAACAACCCACGGTGATACCCAATCCGCTCTCCCCCTTTGATTTAGCGTAATCACCTTCCCCAAACTGATTTCGATCTTCAATAAACTTCGATGTCCTTTCATGAATTCAGACTGCAAAAACCCTTCTTCATCTTGCCGCTAAAAATCCCACAAAATTTTGCCGTTACGTTCTCCACCAAAATTACTATCATCCAAGTACCAACTTCATGTTGATCGAACTGGCACCCAACTCGCGTTGTACAGCAAGAATAAGGAAGCCCAGTAAATCGAACAACATGATTTTCCACCAAAATCACTCAGACATCACGCGCGACCTCCACTCTTCCTCACAAATTTCAAAACCGAATCTTTAAACTCCTCCCTCTCTATTCGGAGCTCGCCTGAACCCGACAGCTGCTTCTATCTCCCAGGCATCACGACTACCTTGCAAATCTCGAGCTCCACAAATAAAACGATCGACAGAAATCCGAAATCGCACCCTTCAAAACAAGTTTCGAACTGAAGCGAATTGAGAAAGGGATTCAAAGAAATTATTGTTGTGAATTTAGGATTTTCTACCCTCTGATTTTATTTTTCATACTTGCGATTTGGTCTTATGAGGAGTTGGGAATTTTATTTCTACGTTTATACTTGAGGTTGTGGCTGAGAATGGTGAGGACGTGGCCTTCATTTTGACCATAGAATGACTTAGATATTTTATGTTGTAGGAGATATTATATCTTTATATTCAATTATATTCGATCTCGCCTTCTAAAAATATATACGATCACAAACGGTACCTCAAAATCACGAAACTGGACATGTAACTACAATTCGACATTACGGTCCCAATGAAACTGGTTTTGTCGAATTCCGACTTCGTATGCCCACACAGCGTATTTTTTACCGTTAAAATACTGACTATTTTTCACTCTAAAAATCCATACGGCCGCACACTGACTTCAAAAATCACGGAAACTGAACTCTAGCAATAATTTAATATTGCGGATCCAACAAAATTAGTTTCATCGAATTCCGACTTCGTTTGCAAAATTGGCTTATTTTTACAGCTCTGAATGAGCCATTTAAATATATAAATATATTTAAATATAATTAAATTAAATATAAACAAATTTACATTATCGTATATATCCTCAAACAGAATATCATACAGCTCTACTGGGATTTATAACTCGATATTTCAAACCCCGATTAAATCGATATTCGATTTATAATGAAATTCCTTTTATAAATATAAATAATTCCTTTATAAATTATAAAGGAAATTCCACAGCGACTTTTTTAAAATTTGATTTGGACGTAAATCAAAATCTACCCGACGAAATCCAGATTTTTCTCTTCCACTAGAAAGATATACTCCACCAGCTCCACACGTTTCTTGTTTCACAGAAATCCAGCTTAAAACGAATCCTGTACATTCAGTTGATGTTCGAATCGCCAATTTACGAACTGCAACGCCATTTCGAGCTCGATTTTAATTATATTATTATTATACGTTCAAAATATCGTTTATATAATATATTCGTTATTCAAATCAAATTCCAAGCTGAATTAAATATCACAGATGACCCAGTTCACACCATATCGCCATTTCAGCCAATTCTGACTATTTCATAATTAAATATATTATTTAATTTATTATATTAGTTGAATATTCACCATTATTAAATTCAACCACCATTTAATTCACTATATCACTATTTATATAATTAAATAAATTAATTATAATACCTCTGCAAATGCGGGTCATTACAATCTTCCCCACTTAAAAAATTTTCGTCCTCGAAATTGCTAAGGTAGAGGACGACCCTATCGACTGGTTAGAACATATTTGTTCACTTCTTAACTTCAGTTTCAACTGAACCTGAACCAGTTTAATTTCAATTAAAAATTTATTTAATTCTTATCAATGAAAATTTCCAAAAATCCTGAAAATTTTCTAACACCTTAATTTTTCGAAAAATTTCGCCAGCACCTCCTTTGTACTGATCAATCGGTCAAACTCCAACTCGTCTCTCTGGGCCATCTCCAACCCACAAGAAAATCAAACAGCCAAGTGGCTTGCCAATTCGGCTCATAAATCTTATATCCAATATGAAATATAAACTTGTACCTTTTGTCGGCATATCATTATATCATTTCCACTTGTTATCAATTCAGCAGATACAAGGGTCATCCCAATCAAATTCCAATCTGCTTTTGTCCACAACACAACCATTCGCTTATATCCGAGCCAAATATCATTTCAACTCGAGTTTCTTCTCGATTCCCAACTCTTAACTTGATTACCACATTACACTTCAAATTTGAATTTCACAATCCAATTTGTCTTGATATCATTCTAATTCAATCTCAGTTACCACTTTACTGGCTTTACTTTAATTCAAATTTGCTTTCACAAATTTCTGTTAAATTTGTTTTTAATTCAAACAGTCTTTCCCTGGGAGTTTTTAAATAGTTTACTCCTTTCAAAAATCAAATTTCCTTTTTGAAATTCAACACAACTTGTTTTTTCCAAAACACATTCAAAACAGTATTTATGGTAGTAATTCCTCACTTACAACTCGAAAATGAATACTGATGATGCAGCTGTCATCATCAGAATCTATTTTCAAGCGATCGAAGTGAGTTCAATACTATAAAACCATTTCTAAACATTTCCACTTTGAAATTTCATTTCAAAATATAATTCACCCTACTTGTAAAACAATTTAAAATCTCCCAGGATCTTAAATTTTCCTTATTTTTAATCCAAATCCATTTACAAACACTTATCCAATTTTCTGGAATTTTAACTCAATTTTTGGTTTAAATTTCAGATTTAACTCATCTAATTTCATGTATTTCACTTATATGAATTCTGATTGGTTATTTATATAACCATTTAATTTATAATCTTACTCGATTATAATAACAACCAATATATGCACTATATTATAATTTTGATATATATATCTTCTCTATATCAAGATATACCTTGGGTAAACTTATTTTAATTTACCCTCTTTTCAAAACATATCGTGTCGACCCATCGTATTCGAGTGTTTAAAAACTCATACCAATACAGTTGGATCAAACTGATCGACCAGAACACATAAACAACTCAACCAATAAATCTCCACAATATAAAACCACTTTATATCAAATTACAAATACGCACTCGTATATATACACTCAAACTCAATCTAGGGTATTACTAACCCTATATCTACCGAGTCGCGCCACAGAGCCAAGGTAATTCACTTAACTTAAGCTCTGATACCAACTGTAATGACCCAGATTTTGGCGACTTTGGTTATCAACATAAACATGACGACGACTAACCAAACATCGAAAAATCCCGGTAATTAATGAAAGAAGTTAGAGGGTGGGAATAGATAAGATAGAAACTGTAACACCCCGCCTCTGCTAGGGTCACTCGCAAAGGAATGCACTAGCTTTAGAGGGGCATTATTGGTAAACATGCACATAAATATCACAAGACAGAACATATAACATAGCAGAAGTAAAATCGAACTTTTATAAACATTAATAATTAAGGTCCAAAGCCTTTTACACCAGAGTACATCAAAACTTGTCTTGCAATAGTAAAGAAGCATAAAGACATTTTCATAAATTATTCCCCAAGTAAAAACAGTAAAGTAGCCATTAGCCAAGAAAAGTCCAAGCCATCCATGATGACCTTCAAGCAGAAGAAGTCCGAACTAAACAACAGTATTTCCTCCCTGTAACCTGGGGGGGGGAAACAGAAGAAAAGAGGCGAAACAAAACGGGTCAGTCAAAAAGACTGAGTAAGCCCTATCTACTATTAGCATAAAAACTTGTAAAGTTAACTGACATGAGAAACTGAGATGAACATAAGCATGATGACAAGATAGATAAGCTAAATCAAAATAACAGGATGAACTACTGAACTCAGATAAACTAAGGTGTCATGATAAATTACGATGTCAAGATAAAACAAGGTATCACATCGTCAGGTTTCTATCAAGTATAATATCCCCAAGATATCTATCACGTATAACGTCCCATGGTATCTATCCTGTATATCTGCTCTGCACCTCTCGTACCAGTATCCCAACCCGCGTCATGTGTTAACCATGAATGTCCCTTGCCCAACGTCATGTAATGGTCCATGTCAACCTAATATATAGCATATGTAGGTTTTCCCAACTCGTATGCTTCTTTCCATGTATAAGTTCAGTCCTTTGCCGTAGGCCATACGGGCTTCCCCTGTAAACGTTTTATCCTTGAAGTTGTTTTGGACTGCAACCCTTGATCTAGTTGTGTTTCCTTACCATGAACTATCGTGCGTCCACTTAGGATTTATGCCACCTAGGGCCGCTAGGGATTATGCTACCTAATGAACGTTTCCGTGTCTCGGTATGGGTTTTGGCCACCTAGGACCACTAGGGATTACGCCACCCGTCAACCGCGCCCTTGATCCCACGTATGTATCGTGAATCGTTTTCCATGTCTAGATGCACATGTTCCCCAATGTGCCATCCGAGTTCCGTGCCAGGGCAAATTAAGAAATACGGAACTCGGTCGGGAGCTTTAAATCGTCTGTTGATGCAGATATCAAGGTCTGTTTTTGTACCCGTGGCTATGGTCCCACGTGACCCCTCCCTCAACTACTGAAAGGCAATCCAAGAAAAATCATGTATAAGAACCACTCCACGGCCCCAATATAGCCCACTTTCCTATGGGCCAACCTCACCCATGACTCGATAGCAAGCACATGGTCTGTTGGGGGTTCCCTGCCTTTCCGCACGTACACGATTGACTAAAGATGGTAGGTAGTCGGCGATGCGCTATCCAGGGCAAAAACAAGAATCGTCGACTCCACGCTAATCCATCCCAGTCTTTAGGTTGCTCGCATAGCAACCAAGGCATACTCTTGGTCCTTCTAACGCAGACCTTAACCTCTCATGGGCCTAGTATAATTACCTGGCAGCCCACAGAGGGATCCCAAGAATATCCTCACGTCCCCCGAAGCTTCCACTTCGGCACCCGGTGCGCTGGAGCTTTTATCCAAGTCAGATAACTTGCTCCCCCTCGTATACTAAGCGATGACCTACCGTATCAGGTTACTCATCGTTTTGAGAATTAGTCCTATGTCCTTAGCTAAGAATTATTACTTAGTTACCCTTAACTAAGGTTTACCACTTAGCTTCCTTTCCCGTTATCCTTGATTAACCACGGTTTTCTACCTAGTTCTTCTAGCTAGGGTTTGTCTGTTGGGTTAAGTGTTATCATTCAAGTCCATGACTTAACCCGCCCACGAATCACGTCAAAGATTGGCTAAGTATTTAAGTTCAAGACTTAGTCCCACAAGTTGGTTAAGTGTACCCAGAGGCTCATGACTTAACCTTATCAAGTCAAATTGGTCAAGTACTAGCTTACCTTAATCCTATCGGATTATCTTGCTAGATCGATTAAGCATAGATTATCTTAATCCCATCAAATTATCGAGTCGGATTGGTTAATTATAGGTTGGCTTAACCCCTTCCTCTAATCGTACTATAATGGTTAAGTATATTCTAAAAAGGTCTTGTGACTTAACCTTATCAGGTCCGCGTATTAGATTGGTTAAGTGTAAGTTACTTAACCCCATCAAATCATCATGTATAATTGGTTAAGTATAAGTTGCTTAACCCCATTAAATTATCACGTTAAGTTGGTTAAGTATTGGTTACTTAACCTCATTGAATTACCGAGTTTAAATTGGTTAAGTGTTTAACTTAACCCCATCGAATTACCGTGTTTAGATTAGTTAAGTGTGGATTACTTAACCCCATCTAATTACCGTGTCGGATTAGTTAAGTGTAAATTACTTAACCCCATCCCCTAATCATCTTGTATGGTTAAGTGTCATTAAGAAAACTTACTTAACCTTGCCAAATTATCATGTTGGATTGATTAAGTGTTGGTTAACTTAATCCCCATCCACTAGTCGTATAAAAATGGTTAAGCGTCATTAGGCAAATCAAATCACTTAACCTACCCAACCTTGTCATGTTTTGTTAAGTATCATTAGCCTAACCAATTTACTTAACCCATTTACCCATGTCATATTTGGTTAAGAGTCATTAATCAAATTAACTTAACCCTATCATGTGGCATTAATTACTTAATGCACCTCAACCTCTCACATTAGACTTTGTTGTGGTTACTAGTTAAGTCGGTCGGTTCCGGGTAGCTTTACACCACAACTTGGTCTAACCTCGGGTTCAAGCACAACATGACCAACTTCTCACATTGGGTCTTATTGTTTGCAACTACTAGTTAGGCCGGTCGGTTCCGGGTAGTTTTACGTTGCAAACTCAACCCAACCTCGAGTTGGCCACTTTCATGTTTAGTCTAGTGTCATGTTCATAGTCAAGTTTTCAAGCAATTGGGTAGACCTAACTTAATAGGTAAATTCCCAATGGGTAGACCTAACTTAATAGGTAAATTCCCAAGCTTATGTTTTTATGCATACTTACATGTCAACTTCCATGTTATATTTCAAGTCATGTTTTCAAGTATAAACACATGTCATATTTAACGTTACATGTTGTCATGTTTATACCCATTTACCCAAGTCATATTCATGTCATTATGTTTCCCCATAATGTGACCCCAACGCTTTTTAAACTAGCATATACGTTCGCAACAACGTGATGGATTAAAAGAAGAGACTTGGCAAAGGAATGACAAAAATGGGTATTAAGCCACAAGTTAATCATGGTGGCAAATGAGGCACAAATGTGTTCATTAGCTTGCATGTTACATTCTTAAGCCTCAAAAACATGCATAAACCCAAACTTGGTACATAAGCGAATCATTGTGACAAAAGACATGGAATGATGACTAGTAACTCGCATATATCATCATATATGGGTTATGACTTCATATGCAAGTTGACATAAAGGTTATGAGGGTTCTCATGTTGCCTAATGCAACATTTCAACATAAAGGTTGTAGCTTTTAGCTCACAAGATCAAGATAATGACTTCATAAACTTGCATGACATGATAGCATGTATCATACTCAATGATCAAACCCAAACTTGCAACATGAACATTTAACTTCATAGTTAATATCTAAGAGTAGGGAAAGGGCTTACATTGCTATGAAGGCCTAAATCGACTAATCTAAAGCTTGTGATGAAGCCTATGCATGCCATCACCCAAAAACCCAAAGATGAACACTCCAAATCAACAAAAATACCATCTTTATGAACAAAGATCAAAGCTTTTGCCTTGGAATCAACTTGAGAAGCTCTCATACTAACATAGGGACTCTCTAATACTCTCATGATCATGAAACCTCTCATAGAAATGAAGTGGAGGCTAGGATAGTTGAGTGGAGGCCATGAGAGTAGCAATTTTGCCATAGTTTGGTTGCATGAATGAATAATGAGGATTTAGGATAGGTTAGGGTCTTATTTATAGATTAGGCAAGTGTTTTAGGCCACAGGATTAAACCTAGATTCAATCCAGGCCATCAAAGCATGTCTTCGGGAAGAAGTCAAGTGTAGGAACCATCTAGGGCCTTTAGATTAAAGATGAACCATGAGAACCATCCAAATGCAAAATCTGCCTTTGTGCGAATCGGCCCACGGGTTGACAGCCAAACACCCTGGATTAACCCGTAGTCGACCCAGCGGGCTTGGGTCGACCTCAAAAATCGGCCGGTTCGGTTATTCCCCTCTCCCAATTCGCTGTTTTGAACATTTTTGCATATTTATTTATTTAATTTTCAATTATATATATATATATATCAATATATATATATATATTTCTCTGCGCAACCCATTTCACTTAATTAAGTATACTTTAATTTGGGAATTTTTCGTGAAACTTCGCGAGGCCATATCTTGGTCATACGGACTCCGATTTTCGAAAACTCAGACTCTATTTCGCGTATTTTTCCGAGACGAACGCAATGGCATAGCCCGTTTTACTTGATTCAGAATTTAAAATTAAATTCTGCCTTGATTCTCGTCTTAACACGTTATCGAAAAATACGGGTTGTTACATTCTCCCCACCTTTTAGGATTTCGTCCCCGAAATCTCCAAGTTAGGAAGAACATATCCTACCATCCATCATCCATCTACTCAAAACATCATCCACAAGCAACCATTGTCCTTAGATGATTTCTAATGCTGTATGAATATATGCAAAACGTGTGTGTACATGTTCCTTAGCTAATGCTAATGATCAGGCCTGAATAATCTTTCTAATGCAAAATATGTATAGTGTCATGAATCCAACATGTATGCAAATAGTCCTAGTCATATAGGTACTATATGCGTGCACAATCATTCATTCATATGCAACAACCGCATGATAATACATTCGATTTCATCCATAAACAAGTATAAATACTCGTGCATATGCAATATGAAATGTGACCGAGTCGAGCTAGTATCTAATGTGTATTCGCGCATCCACGAGCAACCACTTGCAACCACTTGCAACCATATCAATCATAACATGTTTCAAATACATGTTTACATCCATAGGGTTCTACCTAGGATTCCCTGAAACAGGGTCGAGAAGATAAACAAGACAAACTCCTTACGGGGTTTGTAACAGAAAATAGGACCGAGAGGATGTCCACGAAAGATAGCCTACAAGTAAGCTCTACAGAAAACAGGGATCAAGGATATACTCCCAAAAAGAGATATCATGTGCGTATCTAGTCTTTGACCATCAAAGTCGTCTTTTAACTTCGCGATTTTGTAGCTTCTTATTCCTGTTTCCATAACATGAGTTGGAAATCATTTCTTCGTCGCCTCTCGTTCCACTTGCACTTATCCTTTTCCTAGAATACTTGACGCAAACATGACTGCGTACTCATGATCTCATGCAAGCTTTCCAAAATTCACTAGTGAATCTTGGATCTCGTTTATATACTATAAGGCATTCCATGTAGAAGAACTTTCTCTTGAAAGTAAACAGATGTCAATCAAGTTATCATGCGCACTTACTAGGGTGATCTCTATAACCCATGCATAAATGAAGTAAACCATCCGTCTTATTGGCGAACACCACTCGATCGGGCTTCAAATTTCCAATAAAGGCATCAAGGGATTCTAAGTAACTAGTCATGACAGAACCTCAAAAAGGTTACCCGATACTTCGAGGGCATTACCAAGGCTAGTCAAAAGGTCTAACTACCCTCCTATCAAAACCGAGAGTGGCACCCCCTACTGGATAACCACTTCATCCCTAGAATCCATCCATAGCTTATAAACATAAGCATTATTTCCAAACTCCACTTGGCATAAACATTCCCAAATCCAAACAAGTCATGTATAAATGGACTGATTCTCCAATAGGACTTTGAGACAAAAATGGGATTATCTATTACGCTAGTACTTAAGGTGCAGAGACTCAACTATCAAAGCAGACTTAAATGATACGAACAACGAAGTCCTAACGGGATGATAGAGAAGAAAAGCTAAACCTTTAACAAGATCGTTACCCTCCTTCCGAGGTACTCTAGAAATGAGAGCATACTACTGCCCTCCCGATGATCTTGTCCTTGTCCCATAATACTTAACTATCTGCCCCGTTTTACCATGCCAAAGGTACTCTCTCGTCATGGGTTTCATTGTTCATCTTTCTCCCTCCTTTGAGGACTAAGCCATACCAACAAGTTGCTCATCCTTAAGCTCGTATCCTTTATCCTTCTTTCTCACGATCCTTTCTTATAACGCGGCCACTGGTCTCTCGAGAACCACCTCCATCGTATGGAAAGCACTTTCGTAGGTAGAAAAGACTAGTCGCAGTTAAAACTACTGTGACTACAGATGGAGGAAAGAAAGGAAAAGAGACTCAATTAAGGAAACAAGGATAGTGCTAATGGCCTTTGGGGAATAGCCTTTTTCTTTTAAAAGAAAATTTTCTTGAAAAATGCTTCTTTGTAAACGATTTTCAAATAGTTTTCAGAAGGTCTTGAAAACTTTTGCCCAGTCTGGTAACCTTCTGCTCTGATACCAAATGTAACACCCCGCTTCCGCTAGGGTCACTCGCAAAGGAATGCACTAGCTTTAGAGGGGCATTATTGGTAAACATGCACAGAAATATCACAAGACAGAACATATAACATAGCGGAAGTAAAATCGAACTTTTATAAACATTAATAATTAAGGTCCAAAGCCTTTTACACCAGAGTACATCAAAACTTGTCTTGCAATAGTAAAGAAGCATAAAGACATTTTCATAAATTATTCCCCAAGTAAAAACAGTAAAGTAGCCACTAGCGAAGAAAAGTCCAAGCCATCCATGATGACCTTCAAGCAGAAGAAGTCCGAACTAAACAACAGTATTTCCTCCCTGTAACCTGGGGGGGGGGGGGGGGAACGGAAGAAAAGAGGCGAAACAAAACGGGTCAGTCAAAAAGACTGAGTAAGCCCTATCTACTATTAGCATAAAAACTAGTAAAGTTAAATGACATGAGAAACTGAGATGAACATAAGCATGATGACAAGATAGATAAGCTAAATCAAAATAACAGGATGAACTACTGAACTCAGATAAACTAAGGTTTCATGATAAATTACGATGTCAAGATAAAACAAGGTATCACATCGTCATGTTTCTATCAAGTATAATATCCCCAAGATATCTATCACGTATAACGTCCCATGGTATCTATCCTGTATATCTGCTCTGCACCTCTCGTACCAGTATCCCAACCCGCGTCATGTGTTAACCATGAATGTCCCTTGCCCAACGTCATGTAATGGTCCATGTCAACCTAATATATAGCATATGTAGGTTTTCCCAACTCGTATGCTTCTTTCCATGTATAAGTTCAGTCCTTTGCCGTAGGCCATACGGGCTTCCCCTGTAA
The DNA here is from genome assembly GCA_030737875.1 of Allium sativum. NCBI lineage: Eukaryota > Viridiplantae > Streptophyta > Magnoliopsida > Asparagales > Amaryllidaceae > Allium > Allium sativum. The sequence goes on from CM060912.1 coordinate 132,592,778, forward strand.
ACGTTTTATCCTTGAAGTTGTTTTGGACTGCAACCCTTGATCTAGTTGTGTTTCCTTACCATGAACTATCGTGCGTCCACTTAGGATTTATGCCACCTAGGGCCGCTAGGGATTATGCTACCTAATGAACGTTTCCGTGTCTCGGTATGGGTTTTGGCCACCTAGGACCACTAGGGATTACGCCACCCGTCAAACGCGCCCTTGATCCCACGTATGTATCGTGAATCGTTTTCCATGTCTAGATGCACATGTTCCCCAATGTGCCATACGAGTTCCGTGCCAGGGCAAATTAAGAAATACGGAACTCGGTCGGGAGCTTTAAATCGTCTGCCGATGCAGATATCAAGGTCTGTTTTTGTACCCGTGGCTATGGTCCCACGTGACCCCTCCCTCAACTACTGAAAGGCAATCCAAGAAAAATCATGTATAAGAACCACTCCACGGCCCCACTATAGCCCACTTTCCTACGGGCCAACCTCACCCATGACTCGATAGCAAGCACATGGTCTGTTGGGGGTTCCCTGCCTTTCCGCACGTACACGATTGACTAAAGATGGTAGGTAGTCGGCGATGCGCTATCCAGGGCAAAAACAAGAATCGTCGACTCCACGCTAATCCATCCCAGTCTTTAGGTTGCTCGCATAGCAACCAAGGCATACTCTTGGTCCTTCTAACGCAGACCTTAACCTCTTATGGGCCTAGTATAATTACCTGGCAGCCCACAGAGGGATCCCAAGAATATCCTCACATCCCCCGAAGCTTCCACTTCGGCACCCGGTGCGCTGGAGCTTTTATCCAAGTCAGATAACTTGCTCCCCCTCGTATACTAAGCGATGACCTACTGTATCAGGTTACTCATCGTTTTGAGAATTAGTCCTATGTCCTTAGCTAAGAATTATTACTTAGTTACCCTTAACTAAGGTTTACCACTTAGCTTCCTTTCCCGTTATCCTTGATTAACCACGGTTTTCTACCTACTTCTTCTAGCTAGGGTTTGTCTGTTGGGTTAAGTGTTATCATTCAAGTCCATGACTTAACCCGCCCACGAATCACGTCAAAGATTGGCTAAGTATTTAAGTTCAAGACTTAGTCCCACAAGTTGGTTAAGCGTACCCAGAGGCTCATGACTTAACCTTATCAAGTCAAATTGGTCAAGTACTAGCTTACCTTAATCCTATCGGATTATCTTGCTAGATCGATTAAGCATAGATTATCTTAATCCCATCAAATTATCGAGTCGGATTGGTTAATTATAGGTTGGCTTAACCCCATCCTCTAATCGTACTATAATGGTTAAGTATATTCTAAAAAGGTCTTGTGACTTAACCTTATCAGGTCCGCGTATTAGATTGGTTAAGTGTAAGTTACTTAACCCCATCAAATCATCATGTATAATTGGTTAAGTATAAGTTGCTTAACCCCATTAAATTATCACGTTAAGTTGGTTAAGTATTGGTTACTTAACCTCATTGAATTACCGAGTTTAAATTGGTTAAGTGTTTAACTTAACCCCATCGAATTACCGTGTTTAGATTAGTTAAGTGTGGATTACTTAACCCCATCTAATTACCGTGTCGGATTAGTCAAGTGTAAATTACTTAACCCCATCCCCTAATCATCTTGTATGGTTAAGTGTCATTAAGAAAACTTACTTAACCTTGCCAAATTATCATGTTGGATTGATTAAGTGTTGGTTAACTTAATCCCCGTCCACTAGTCGTATAAAAATGGTTAAGCGTCATTAGGCAAATCAAATCACTTAACCTACCCAACCTTGTCATGTTTTGTTAAGTATCATTAGCCTAACCAATTTACTTAACCCATTTACCCATGTCATATTTGGTTAAGAGTCATTAATCAAATTAACTTAACCCTATCATGTGGCATTAATTACTTAATGCACCCCAACCTCTCACATTAGACTTTGTTGTGGTTACTAGTTAAGCCGGTCGGTTCCGGGTAGCTTTACACCACAACTTGGTCTAACCTCGGGTTCAAGCACAACATGACCAACTTCTCACATTGGGTCTTATTGTTTGCAACTACTAGTTAGGCCGGTCGGTTCCGGGTAGTTTTACGTTGCAAACTCAACCCAACCTTGAGTTGGCCACTTTCATGTTTAGTCTAGTGTCATGTTCATAGTCAAGTTTTCAAGCAATTGGGTAGACCTAACTTAATAGGTAAATTCCCAATGGGTAGACCTAACTTAATAGGTAAATTCCCAAGCTTATGTTTTTATGCATACTTACATGTCAACTTCCATGTTATATTTCAAGTCATGTTTTCAAGTATAAACACATGTCATATTTAACGTTACATGTTGTCATGTTTATACCCATTTACCCAAGTCATATTCATGTCATTATGTTTCCCCATAATGTGACCCCAACGCTTTTTAAACTAGCATATACGTTCGCAACAACGTGATGGATTAAAAGAAGAGACTTGGCAAAGGAATGACAAAAATGGGTATTAAGCCACAAGTTAATCATGGTGGCAAATGAGGCACAAATGTGTTCATTAGCTTGCATGTTACATTCTTAAGCCTCAAAAACATGCATAAACCCAAACTTGGTACATAAGCGAATCATGGTGACAAAAGACATGGAATGATGACTAGTAACTCGCATATATCATCATATAAGGGTTATGACTTCATATGCAAGTTGACATAAAGGTTATGAGGGTTCTCATGTTGCCTAATGCAACATTTCAACATAAAGGTTGTAGCTTTTAGCTCACAAGATCAAGATAATGACTTCATAAACTTGCATGACATGATAGCATGTATCATACTCAATGATCAAACCCAAACTTGCAACATGAACATTTAACTTCATAGTTAATATCTAAGAGTAGGGAAAGGGCTTACATTGCTATGAAGGCCTAAATCGACTAATCTAAAGCTTGTGATGAAGCCTATGCATGCCATCACCCAAAAACCCAAAGATGAACACTCCAAATCAACAAAAATACCATCTTTATGAACAAAGATCAAAGCTTTTGCCTTGGAATCAACTTGAGAAGCTCTCATACTAACATAGGGACTCTCTGATACTCTCATGATCATGAAACCTCTCATAGAAATGAAGTGGAGGCTAGGATAGTTGAGTGGAGGCCATGAGAGTAGCAATTTTGCCATAGTTTAGTTGCATGAATGAATAATGAGGATTTAGGATAGGTTAGGGTCTTATTTATAGATTAGGCAAGTGTTTTAGGCCATAGGATTAAACCTTTCAATCCAAGCCATCAAAGCATGTCTTCGGGAAGAAGTCAAGTGTAGGAACCATCTAGGGCCTTTAGATTAAAGATGAACCATGAGAACCATCCAAATGCAAAATCTGCCTTTGTGCGAATCGGCCCACGGGTTGACAGCCAAACACCCTGGATTAACCCCTAGTCGACCCAGCGAGCTCGGGTCGACCTCAAAAATCGGCCGGTTCGGTTATTCCCCTCTCCCAATTCGCTGTTTTGAACATTTTTGCATATTTATTTATTTAATTTTCAATTATATATATATATATATATATATCAATATATATATATTTCTCTGCGCAACCCATTTCACTTAATTAAGTATACTTTAATTTGGGAATTTTTCGTGAAACTTCGCGAGGCCATATCTTGGTCATACAGACTCCGATTTTCGAAAACTCAGACTCTATTTCGCGTATTTTTCCGAGACGAACGCAATGGCATAGCCCGTTTTACTTGATTCAGAATTTAAAATTAAATTCTGCCTTGATTCTCGTCTTAACACGTTATCGAAAAATACGGGTTGTTACAGAAACTTAGAATACAAGAAGAAGAAGAACACAACATCAGAGTAACACGAACCTCATAGCAGAACGAATAACATATAATAGATAACATATCCTTGGAATAAAATCAGTATATGTATACATTAACATTATCAGAGTACAACACTTACAACACAACGGAAATAAACTATAGCTATATGATCCTGAAGCCTTCTGCTCCAGCTCTTCAAGTATCTATAAATTCCTGACTACTTGACTGCCCATACAAAATTGGGCACCCAAGAGTTTTGGGAAAACAAAACAAAATAAACTCCGGGTCAGTCATGGGACTGGTATGAGTAAAACAGCTTAAAACAGTTCGAACAAGTAAACGATATCTCATAAGACTATGCCGTATAATGGAACAGGTTTTTCCTTTTTGAGAATCCAAAATACCTTTATATCAAAAACCTTTTGATATTATAATAATGTCTATCAACCACAATATAATAATCGTCTAGCAGAAACGCTTTCATCTCACGTTCTACATATATAGTACACAATCAAAACCGCAACCACGAATTGAGTAATGGATTTCCAACTATGACAAGGTATAGAACCACCTTTCGCTAGTGTACCTCTAGAATGGAATACACTGGGTCCAACAAGAACATCTTGCAACCCGGCCACACATGACCGACCACTCATTTCGCTTGAGTGTATCGAATATATATATCACCAACGGTTGGGATCAGCAACCATTTCCCGAATGGGACAACATCAACAATAAATTTTAGAAGCAAATGAATATTCTCTAGATAGGTGATTATACATCCTACTTCGGAGTGACCGACTTAGCCATGCTGCCTGCCCGATTTTTATCATTTCCTGGTTGGTGAGGCCAGAGGTTATGCTTTATCATCACATCAAAATCACTTCGAATGCTACTTTGTCAGATCCATCGAAAATCACTAATTGACGTTTGCAACAGTACATTACGTGTTAGCTAAAGAAGTTTCCTTATCCGCTTCCACTCTTGGTACGGTTGAAGAAATCAATGTACGTGACCTTTCTGGAAATACTCTGTCAGGCATTCATCCATACAAGTCATCCAGGAACAGGATGAACTGAAGGCACCATTCAGTACATCCGTCTTAGGCACTGTTGTCTAAGACTTATACAATAGCCCTTGCAATTTACTCCGTCTTCAATTTTCTTTGGCATATATGATTCGCAACGCTTATGCCAATATAGAGTGGTTCTTTGGATAATAATCCAACCGGTCTCTCCATATTAACAACGTTGAAATGGTCAAAACTTCGATAGTCTGTGATTTAACTATCGAAGAAAAACACGTGTGCAAACAACGATATTATTTCCAAATGGAAATTTTATCCATGAATCATCAATCATATATATATATTTCCTTATTTTCTATGTTTAGAAAATATGCGTTATTGACACAGGAAAAAAAACATTTCCATTGTTTATTTACATATCACTATCATTTCACAACTATTAGTCCCTGACTGTAAACTAGTAGGAGAACAATTCTCTAAGTATAAACCCCGAAGGCCGAAACCAACATCAGATCGATACTCAGAAAACTATTCGACTTAGCTTATCTATAGTCAGTTTCTAATCTTATTTAACTCTATTTCTTTTAACTATGTTTGATTAACTTCTTTTGAATAACTATGTTCAATTGACCCCTTTTTGATGACTCTATTTGATAACTCTAATCGACTAACTCTTTTCTATCTTGTAAATTTCCTTTTATAATCCTATTTATTTTCCCAATAAATATTCCTTTATTCTATTTATTTATCAAATAAATGTTCCTTTATTCTATTTATTTATCAAATAAATGTTCCTTTATTCTATTTATTTATCAAATAAATATTCCTTTGTTCTATTTATTTACTTTCTACGTAAATATCTTTCCTTATACTTCTATTTACTTCTTAAATAAATATCGTTTTACACTTCTATTTACTTGCTAAGTAAAAAATCATTTTATAAAATACTTTGATTTTATAATTATTCCCTTTCTAAATATCTCCTATTTATAAATATTCCAATTTATAATTATTTTATTTTCAATATCACTTTGAAAATTCCCTATAAACATTCCGGTATGTTATGGTATTCAACATATCAAATCACGATGATCAATATCGTCCAAACACATATAATTGAGAACATATTATATATCACATCATATATCACAATATATGAAAAACAGTAAAATATATGTTGAGGAATCCAGTCGGACTCCTCCAACCTGTTTCCCTGCATCCACAGATGTTAAACAATAAAATCAACATCACTTTCAGTTCCATATGATATATTCTGTTAAACAGAATCAATATAGAAATTCAACAAACTGACTAGCAGTTCAATCAAACAGTCAACACATAGTCAATCAGCCAATACTTAACAGTTCTAAGAATACAACATGAAATATAAACTGTTCAGTGTTAGTGAGATATACTCACATTAGCAGTTCATCATTAAAGAACGATAAATTGTTGTTTGAGTTGAATCAAACAATTTATTTCGCTGTAAATTCGTACGAGCCCCAATCCACTTCCAGTCAGTCTCATTGGGTAGTGTCCGTCCATACGATCCTGTAGGATCTTGTTTCGCCGAATTCCGATTATATGGAGAAGTTACACATCATACAAGTTTGTATTACTTCGAATAAAAACAAATTTAATTTCCTTTAATCTAATTGGGCTTACCCTTTTATATTTGGCCCAACAACCCACGATGATACCCAATCCGCTCTCCCCCTTTGATTTAACGTAATCACCTTCCCCAAACTGATTTCGATCTCCAGTAAACTTCGATGTCCTTTCATGAATTCAGACCGCAAAAACCCTTCTTCATCTTACCACTAAAAATCCCACAAAATTTTGCCGTTACGTTCTCCACCAAAATTACTATCATCCAGTACCAACTTCATGCTGATCGAACTGGCACCCAACTCGCGTCGAACAGCAAGAATAAGGAAGCCCAGTAAATCGAACAACATGATTTTCCACAGAAATCACTCAGACATCATGCGCGACCTCCACTCTTCCTCACAAATTTTAAAACTGAATCTTTAAACTCCTCCCTCTCTATACAGAGCTCGCCTGAACCCGACAGCTGCTTCTATCTCCAAGGCATCATGACTGCCTTGCAAATCTCGAGCTCCATAAATAAAATGATCGACAGAAATCCGAAATCGCACCCTTCAAAACAAGTTTCAAACTTAAGCGAATTGAGAAAGTGATTCAAAGAAATTATTGTTGTGAATTTAGGATTTTTCTACCCTTTGATTTTATTTTTCATACTTGCGATTTGGTCTTGTGAGGAGCTGGGAATTTTGTTTCTGCGTTTATACTTGAGGTTGTGGCTGAGAATGGTGAGGACGTGGCCTTCTTTTTAACCATAGAATGACTTAGATATTTTATGTTGTAGGAGATATTATATCTTTATATTCAATTATATTCGTTCTCGGCTTCTAAAAATCTATACGATCACATACGGTACCTAAAAATCACAAAACTAGACATGTAACTACAGTTCGACATTACGGTCCTAATGAAACTGGTTTCGTCGAATTCCGACTTCGTATGCCCACACAGCGTATTTTTAACCATCAAAATACTGACTGTTTTTCACTCTAAAAATCCATACGGCCACACACTGACTTCAAAAATCACGGAAACTGAACTTTTGCAATAATTTAATATTGCGGATCCAACAAAGTTAGTTTCGTCGAATTCCGACTTCGTTTGCAAAAGTGGCTTATTTTTACAGCTCTAAATGACCCATTTAAATATATAAATATATTTAAATATAATTAAATTAAATATAAACAAATTTATATTATCGTATATATCCTCAACAGAATATCATACAGCTCTACTGGGATTTATAACTCGATATTTCAAACCCCGATTAAATCGATATTCGATTTATAATGAAATTCCTTTTATAAATATAAATAGTTCCTTTATAAATTATAAAGGAAATTCCACAGCGACTTTTTTAAAATTTGATTTGGACGTAAATCAAAATCTACCCGACGAAATCCAGATTTTTCTCTTCACTAGAAAGATATACTCCACCAGCTCCATAGTTTTTTGTTTCACAGAAATCCAGCTTAAAACGAATCCTGTACATTCAGTTGAAGTTCGAATCGCCAATTTACGAACTACAACGCCATTTCGAGCTCGATTTTAATTATATTATTATTATACATTCAAACTGTCGTTTATATAATATATTCATTATTCAAATCAAATTCCAAGCTGAATTAAATATCACAGATGATCCAGTTCACACCATATCGCCATTTCAGCCAATTCTGATTATTTCAGAATTAAATATATTATCTAATTTATTATTTTAATTAAATATTCACAATTATTAAATTCAACCACCATTTAATTCACTATATCACTATTTATATAATTAAATAAATTAATTATTATACCTCTGCAAATGCGGGTCATTACAATCTTCCCCACTTAAAAAAATTTCGTCCTCGAAATTGCTAAGGTAGAGGACGAACCTATCAACTGGTTAGAACATATTTGTTCACTTCTTAACTTCAGTTTCAACTGAACCTGAACCACTTTAATTTCAATTAAAAAATTATTTAATTCTTATCAATGAAAATTTCCAAAAATCCTGAAAATTTTCTAACACCTTAATTTTTCGAAAAATTTCTCCAACACCTCCTTTGTACTGGTCAATCGGTCAAACTCCAACTCGCCTCTCTGGGCCATCTCCAACCCAAAAGAAAATCAAACAGCCAAGCGGCTTGCCAATTCGGCTCATAAATCTTATATCCAATATGAAATATAAACTTGTACCTTTTGTCAGCATATCATTATATCCTTTACACCTTTCATCAATTCAGCAGATACAAGGGTCATCCCAATCAAATTCCAATCTGCTTTTATCCACAACACAACCATTCGCTTATATCCGAGCCAAATATCATTTCAACTCGAGTTTCTTCTTGATTTCCAACTCTTAACTTGATTACCACATTACACTTCAAATTTGAATTCCACAATCCAATTTTTCTTGATATCATTCTAATTCAATCTCAGTTACCACTTTACTGGCTATACTTTAATTCAAATTTGCTTTCACAAATTTCTGTTAAATTTGTTTTTAATTCAAACAGTCTTTCCCCGGGAGTTTTTAAACAGTTTACTCCTTTCAAAAATCAAATTTCCTTTTTGAAATTCAACACAACTTGTCTTTCCCAAAACACATTCAAAACAGTATCTATGGTAGTAATTCGTCACTTACAACTCGAAAATGAATACTGATGATGTAGCTGTCATCATCGGAATCTATTTTCCAGCGATCGAACTGAGTTCAATACTATAAAACCATTTCTAAACATTTCCACTTTGAAATTTCATTTCAAAATATAATTCACACTACTTGTAAAACAATTTAAAATCTCCCAGGATCTTAAATTTTCCTTATTTTTAATCCAAATCCATTTACAAACACTTACCCAATTTTCCGGAATTTTAACTCAATTTCTGGTTTAAATTTAAGATTTAACTCATCTGATTTCACGTATTTCACTTATATGAATTCTGATTGGTTATTTACATAACCATTTAATTTATAATCTTACTCGATTATAATAACAACCAATATATGCACTATATTCTAATTTTGATATATATATCTTCTCTATATCAAGATATACCTTGGGTAAAATTATTTTAATTTACCCTCTTTTCAAAACATATTGTGTCGACCCATCGTATTCGAGTGTTTATAAACTTCTACCGATACAGTTGGATCAAACTGATCGACCAGAACACATAAACAACTCAACCAATAAATCTCCACAATATAAAACCACTTTATATCAAATTAAAAATACGCACTCGTATATATACACTCAAAATCAATCTAGGATATTACTAACCCTATCTCAACCAAGTCACGCTACAGAGCCAAGGTAATTCACTTAACTTAAGCTCTGATACCAACTGTAATGACCTGGATTTTGGCGACTTTGGTTATCGACATAGACATGATGACGACTAACCAAACATCGAAAAATCCCGGCAGTTAATGAAAGAAGTTAGAGGGTGGGAATATATAAGATGGAAACTTAGAATATAAGAAGAAGAAGAACACAACATCAGAGTAACACGAACCTCACAGCGGAACTAATAACATATAATAGATAACATATCCTTGGAATAAAATCAGTATATGTATACAATAACATTATCAGAGTACAACACTTACAACACAGCGGAAATAAATTATAGCTATACGATCCTAAACCCTCCTGCTCCAGCTCTCCAAGTACCTGTAAATTCCTGACTACTTGACTGCCCGTACAAAATTGGACACCCAAGAGTTTAGGGAAAACAAAACAAAATTAACTCCGGGTCAGTCATGGGACTGGTATGAGTAAAACAGTTTAAAATAGTTCGAACAAGTAAACGATATCTCATAAGACCACACCGTACAACGGAACGGGTTTTTCCCATTTGAGAATCCAAAATACCTTTATATCAAAAACCTTTTGATATTATAATAATGTCTATCAACCACAATATAATAATCATCTAGCAGAAACGATTTCATCTCACGTTCTACATATATAGTATACAGTCAAAACCGCAAGTACGTATTGGGTAATGGATTTCCAACTATGACAAGGTATGGAACCACCTTTCGCTAGTGTACCCCTAGAAAATAATACACTGGGTTCAACAAGAACATCTTGCAACCCGGCCACATATGACCGACCACTCATTTCGCTTGAGTGTATCGAATATATATCACCAACGGTTGCGATCAGCAACCGTTTCCCGAATGGGACAGCATCAACAATAGATTTTAGAAGCAAATGAATATTCTCTAGTAGGTGATTATACACCCTACTTCGGAGCGACCGACTTAGCCATGCTGCCTCCACGATTTTTGTCATTTCCTGGTTGTTGAGGCCAGAGGTTACGCTTTATCATCACATCAAATTCACTTCGAATGCTAAATTGTCAGATCCATCGAAAATCACTAATTGACGTCTGCAACAGTACATTACGTGTTATCTAAATAAGTTTCCTTCTCCGCTTCCACTCTTGGTACGGTTGAAGAAATCAATGTACGTGACCTTTCTGGAAATACTCTGTCAGGCATTCATCCATACAAGTCATCCAGGAACAAGATGAACCGAAGGCACCATTCAGTACATCCGTCTTAGGCACTGTTATCTAAGACTTATACAATAGCCCTTGCACTTTACTCCGTCTTCAATTTTCTTTGGCATATATGATTCGCAACGCTTATGCCAATACAGAGTGGTTCTTTGGATAATAATCCAACCGGTCTCTCCATATTAACAACGTTAAAATGGTCAAAACATCGATAGTCTGTGATTTAACTATCGAAGAAAAACACGTGTGCAAACAACGATATTATTTCCAAATGGAAATTCTATCCATCAATCATCAATCATATATATATATATATATATATATATATATCCTTATTTTCTATGTTTAGAAAATATACGTTATTAACACTGGAAAAAAAAACATTTCCATTTTTTATTTACATATCACTATCATTTCACAACTATCAGTCCCTGACTGTAAACTAGTAGGAGTACAATTCTCTAAATATAAACCCCGAAGGCCGAAACCAACATCAGATCGATACTTAGAAAACTATTCGACTTAACTAATCTCTAGTCAGTATCTAATCTTGTTTAACTCTATTTCTTTTAACTATGTTCGATTAACTTCTTTTGAATAACTATTTTCGATTTACTCCTTTTTGATGACTCTATTTGATAACTCTAATCGACTAACTCTTTTCTATCTTGTAAATTTCCTTTTATAATCGTATTTATTTTCCCAATAAATATTCCTTCATTCTATTTATTTATCAAATAAATATTCCTTTATTCTATTTATTTATCAAATAAACATTCCTTTATTTTATTTATTTACTTTCTACGTAAGTATCTTTCTTTATAATTCTATTTACTTCTTAAATTAATATCGTTTTACACTTCTATTTACTTGCTAAGTAAAAAATCATTTTATAAAATTCTTTGATTTTATAATTATTCCCTTTCTAAATATCTCCTATTTTTAAATATTCCAATTTATAAATATTTTATTTTCAATATCACTTTGAAAATTCCCTTATCAACATTCCGGTATGTTATGGTATTCAACATATCAAATCACGATGATCAATATCGTCCAAACACATATAATTGACAAAAGATTATATATCACATCATATATCACAATATATGAAAAATAGTAAAATAAATGTAGAGAAATCCAGTCGGATTCCTCCAACCTATTTCCCTGCATCCACATATGTTAAACAATAAAATCAACATCACTTTCAGTTCCATATGATATATTCTGTTAAACAGAATCAATATAGAAATTCAACTAACTGACTAGCAGTTCAATCAAACAGTGAACACATAATCAATCAACCAATATTTAACAGTTCTAAGAATACAACATGAAATATGAACTATTCAGAGTCAGTGAGACTTACTCACATTAGCAGTTCATCGTTAAAGAATGATAAACTGTTGTTTGATTTGAATCAAACAATTAATTTTGCCGTAAATTCGTACGAGCCCCAATCCACTTCCAGTCAGTCTCATTGGGTAGTGTCCGTCCATACGATCCTGTAAGATCTTGTTTTGCTGAATTCCGATTATATATGGAGAAGTTACACATCATACAAGTTTGTATTACTTCGAATAAAAACAAATTTAATTTCCTTTAATCTAATTGGGCTTACCTATTTATATTTGGCCCAACAACCCACGGTGATACCCAATCTGCTCTCCCCCTTTGATTTAGCATAATCACCTTCCCCAAACTGATTTCGATCTCCAGTAAACTTCGATGTCCTTTCATGAATTCAGACCGCAAAAACCCTTCTTCATTTTACCACTAAAAATCCCACAAAATTTTGCCGTTACGTTCTCCACCAAAATTACTATCATCCAGTACCAACTTCATGTTGATCGAACTGGAACCCAACTCGCGTCGAACAGCAAGAATAAGGAAACCCAGTAAATCGAACAACATTATTTTCCACCGAAATCACTCAGACATCACGCGCGACCTCCACTCTTCCTCACAAATTTCAAAACCGAATCTTTAAACTCCTCCCTCTCTATTCGGACCTCGCCTGAACCCGACAGCTGCTTCTATCTCCTAGGCATCACGACTGCCTTGCAAATCTCGAGCTCCACAAATAAAACGATCGACAGAAATTCGAAATCGCACCCTTCAGAACAAGTTTCGAACTGAAGCGAATTGAGAAAGGGATTCAAAGAAATTATTGTTGTGAATTTAGGATTTTTCTACCCTTTGATTTTATTTTTCATACTTGCGGTTTGGTCTTGTGAGGAGCTAGGAATTTTGTTTATGCGTTTATACTTGAGGTTGTGGCTGAGAATGGTGAGGACGTGGCCTTCATTTTGACCATAGAATGACTAAGATATTTTATGTTGTAGGAGATATTATATCTTTATATTCAATTATATTCGTTCTCGCCTTCTAAAAATCTATACGATCACATACGATACCTAAAAATCACAAAACAGGACATGTAACTATAGTTCGACATTACGGTCCCAATGAAACTAGTTTCTTTGAATTCCGACATCGTATGCCCACACAGCGTATTTTTAACCATCAAAATACTGACTGTTTTTCACTCTAAAAATCCAAACGGCCACACACTGACTTCAAAAATCACGGAAACTGAACTCTAGCAATAATTTAATATTGCGGATCCAACAAAGTTAGTTTCGTCGAATTCCGACTTCGTTTGCAAAAGTGGCTTATTTTTACAGCTCTGAATGACCCATTTAAATATATAAATATATTTAAATATAGTTAAATTAAATATAAACAAATTTATATTATCGTATATATCCTCAACAGAATATCATACAGCTCTACTGGGATTTATAACTCGATATTTCAAACCCCGATTAAATCGATATTCGATTTATAATGAAATTCCTTTTATAAATATAAATAATTCCTTTATAAATTATAAAGGAAATTCCATAGTGACTTTTTTAAAATTTGATTTGGATGTAAATCAAAATCTACCCAATGAAATTTATATTTTTCTCTTCCACTAGAAAGATATACTCCACCAGCTCCACACGTTTCTTGTTTCACAGAAATCCGGCTTAAAACGAATCCTGTACATTCAATTGATTTGAATCGCCAATTTACGAACTGCAACGCCATTTCGAGCTCGATTTCAATTATATTATAATTATACGTTCAAACTGTCGTTTATATAATATATTCGTTATTCAAATCAAATTCCAAGCTGAATTAAATATCACAGAAGATCCAGTTCACATCATATCGCCATTTCAGCCATTCTGATTATTTCAGAATTAAATATATTATTTAATTAAATATTCACCATCATTAAATTCAACCACCATTTAGTTCACTATATCACTATTTATATAATTAAATAAATTAATTATAATACCTCTGCAAATGCGGGTCATTACAAACACCACCTAATACTTCAACATCATTCAATATTTCCATTATCAGGTATTTAAAAAAATCAGGCTTAAGTCTCAAGCAACTCGGTACCAACAAAAGACAACACAACATAATGCACTTTGTAACAACCCAGAAAATCAGAACCAATTTAAATTTTTTATTTTGGCTATTTTAATGAATTTTGAATATTTAAAATGATTTATTTTAAATAATAACGACTAGAAATTTATTTTGAATAAAATTAAAACGTATATATTTATTTAAATAGAAGTTAGAATATAAATATTTGTTTTAACTATAAAAGGAATTGGAAATGGCGCAGTAGTTTGAAAATTCGATTTCAAATTTCAAATGAATGTACAGGATTCAAATTAAACTGGATTTTAGTGAAACTAGAAATATTTGAATCTGTTTGAAAATATGTTTCCAACAATCTGAAAAATTGAAATTTCATAGCGGGAATAAAAAGTGATGTCCACTTTAAAATTCAGAAAAGTCGCTATGGAATTTATATATATTTTAATATATATATATATATCCATTAAAAAAAGCCATTTTGCAAACGACCTCTGTTTTCGACGAAACCACTTTGGTTGGATTCGGAATGTCAATTTATTACTAGGTTTAAAATTCCATAATTTTTGGAATCAAGATGTGAGCGTGAAAAACGAAATCGTGTTTAGTTAATTTCAGTCAAATTGGATCGACCAGAAAATGGCCATTTTTCAAACGATCTCCAAATTTGACAAAATCAGTTTTGTTGAGGCCGTATCGTCCCAACATAGCCAGATTTATTTTATTTTGGAATTTTTAGAATCAATATCTGGCCCGGGTAAATTAAAATATACATTCAAATCCAAATTTGAATGTTTTATATTTTAATCTGAATAATAACTGCCTGAAAAAGTCGAATGGGCGTACGAAACATATTCCATTGTGTTTGGAATGGGGGTGTTTAGCTAGGGCGATAGTCGTTGGGTTTGAATTGGGGTTCGTAAGGAAAAAAGGTATTACTGGATTTAAAATGAATTAAAAATTAAATATATTATTGGCCAATCATATTCCTTTTCCCATTTACGCGTTGACCCAAAAACCCGTAACCCCCCTACAAACGAACGACGAATGAAGCTCCCTCCTTCTCTCCTCTTTTTCTCCCAATCCATAGTTGAAGTTTTTATAGTGCTCCTCGAAAGTTTTTAATCCGTATAAGCCTCGCCCTCCACCATCGCGTATCCATCGAGATCTGCTCCTTCAAAGTCGAAGACTTACAACCGCCGCCATGCTCTGGTCCCACCGTCGATCTGGGTGAAACCCTGGCGCCGGAAAGCTGGTTCGAAGCCCTACCTCGTGGTGAAGTCTGGTCGACGCAACGCTACACGGATTCGACGAAAAATCCAAATCCTAGTTCAAATCAAAACAGAAAAGGTACGACATGTATATAAAGTAATGAATCATAACATTTAAAAGCGTTTCTATTTTAGATTATCGCATAAAAATCATTTCTTTATCATACGATAACGAAATTCGATGAAATAAGAGACATTGGACTCGTGTGGACGTCCTCTACATTCTAGAAGAGATCGGAGAATTTTTAGAGCTCGCTACAATTTTAGGCGAAGCGAAAAGCAATGTGAGAACTTCTCACTATTATTTTTGTGCAGTTATTTAATTTATTTTATAACTACAAATATGAACTGCTCCCCGTCGTCCACAGACCATGGACGACTTGTTTGATTGTATTGTTTGTGTGGATTGTGATTGGGATTGTAATTGATTGTATTGTAGTATATATGAAATTATTTATATAAAATTTATAAATATATATATAAATTATCATGAAATAAAATAAATATTCATTTACAAACCGAATGGTTTGTTTATGTACACTTATTTATCTGATATGGATTGGGACGACAAATTTTACACATCGCCCAACTGCACAAATAATAAACAGTATTCGTTGTTTGAAAACCCCACACGGGTATTGGGATATATCTGACATACACTGATCCCAATAATTAGTGGTATGTCAATCGATGGGTTGACAGACTATATAAGCGTTAATTATTTATTTTAATGCTTATACAGTTGTAAAATGCACTCTGGACGTTGTATGAACTTTTAATGATTGTTTATCGTTATTGTGGTACATGTGTGATGTTGCAATCCATATAACTAAAATTATATGGTAGTGGATTGAGTGTGATTCCAGTTCAGGATTAACAAATATTTTAAAATAATATTCAGTAATTATTGAAATGTGAAGCCGTGTTAAGTAGTTAAACGCCATTCTAACACAAACGGGATTTTCTGTCGACTCTATTCATTTTATAATGAATATCGAAAAGTGATTTCAAAATCTGATATTCTGAAAATATAATCATTTTAATATTACAATTATGTGAAATATTCAATTTTGATTTGAATTTGAAAATGGAATTGAAATCGTTTTAAAAATGAATTTGAAACGAATTTAAAAAGAATATTCAATTTTGATTTGAAATTGAAATGGAAGTGGAAATCGTTTTTAAAACGAATTTAAAGAGATTTATAAAATTCATTTTAAATGGAAATCGACAAAATATATAATATATATACATATATATTATAAGGGCCTGAATAGAATGCGCCGCGCAGTGAACGTTCGTGAATTTCGACCATTGACTTCGAATTGGCGTTTCGGGAGATCCGACCGTCGGGTTCTCCTAAAACCAGAACCGTTGGTTTCGTATCGAAAAGAGCTTTCCAACGAATATAAGAGATTTGAGATCTAACTGTTGGATTTGGAATTATGTCCAAATCAAATTTGGAAAAGGTCGTTGTAAGTGCAGTTCGATGACCGTTTATGGAAATCGACTGTACGGGCATTGATAGAAGTATTAAAAATATTAATGATTTCTACAAAATCATATTAAATGATTTGGAAAGAATTGGGATGAAAAATTCCATATTTGAAAAGATAAAAATATATCTTTATTGAAATGAACTAGTTATGAACTAGAATTATAATCCAGTATTTTTAAATAAATAAATTGGATACAAAATGGTTTTAAAAATAACCATAATTTCCAATATATGAATTGGAATGGATTTGAATTGAAATTATCTTTGGAATATTTCGATATTGGATTCCGTGATTACACGGACGTTGTGGAGGAATTTGGAAGATATATATATATATATATATATATATATATATATATATATATATATCGTTATTCTAATACGATGTTTGTTGAGTTCATAATTTGATATTGAATATAAGCCGATATTTTCTATTCAGAGCCTTGTATTTAATATCAAATGGGATTTTGGGTTTGTCGTGAACGGTGTCTTCACTGACACTGTTCTTAAACCCAGTTGAGAAAAGATTAAATCTTTTTATTAAGATTTAATGAAGGTTACCAATTAATTAACATTTAATTGGAATTAAATTGAAATTGGTTTTTGAGTTTATTGCGAATGGTGTTCTAGATAACACTTGTTCTTTAACCCGATTAACAATGGAATGAGATTTTGGATTTGTCGTGAATGATATATTTAATAATACTGTTCTTAAAACCAATGGAGTTAAGAAAATTAGAAACTAACTGGAGATTAGCTAAGTTGAATGGTTTCCTGGGTATTGATCTGATGTTGGTTTTGGCCTTCAGGATTAATACTTAGGGAATTGTTCTCATACTAATTTACGGTTAGAGACTGATGAAATGGTGTCTTCATTAACACTGTTCTTAAACCCCATGTGCAAAGAATAAATCTTTTAACTACGATTTAAAGATAAATTGCCAATTAATTAACATTTAATTGGAATTGAAATGGAATGTGAATTGGGTTTATTGTGAACTGTGTTTTTAACGACATTCGTTCTTTAACCCGAACACAGTGAAATATGATTTGAAATTTATAAATCTTTTAATTAAGATTTAGGGGAAATTTCCAAAGAAATGTTTTTCCAGTTTAATAAAATAAATTGGAATGGAATTCGATTCGGTAATAATCGAAGTGAACTTATGTGGAGGAAGACTATTACTATATATGGAATTTAAGAGGCTTTTCCGTTATTCCATTTATATTATCGGTTGGATATTGAAGTTTATATTGATTATACATATATATTGATTTGTTGTGATTTTGGGTTTACTGTGAGCTGCATTTTAAATGACATTAGTTCTTTAACCCAGTTAAAGATAAGATTAATTTCTTAACTTGGAATAATCATTAAGTAATGATTTTTGGAGATTAAAACTGGATTAGAGTTTTAATGAATCTTTAATTAGATTAAAATGTGAATCTGATAACTAAAATTATCAAATTTAAGAAATGATCGAGAAAGGAGTATCACCAGTTTTGCTCCAAGCGATAGTTGAATCTTTAATTAGATTTGAACGTGAAATGGTAATTAATTTTTCCGATAACACTATGGTGTTAGATATGAAGTATTACCAGTTTTACTTCATGGGATGAATAGGTTAGAATTGGGAAATTAAACAAATGATTACTTCGGTAAGGTTAGCTAATCACGACTAGTTTGGATAAACCTTAATTTAGTTTGAATTGATATCCAAAGGATGATTAAAGAATAAATTTAAAGAATTTATCTTTGATAAAATTAATGGGAACCTTTCCCAAAGTATAAGAATATTTGAATAAAGAATATTCTAAATTGGAATGAGGCGTATGTTGTATTTGTGTAGCACTTGTTTATTATATACACGAGTTATACGGAAAGACCGGGTTTATCCTATTCTAAATAACTGAATTAGTGATGAGTCGGCGATGAAGGCGGTGGTTGAAGACCAGAGGTCTTCACATCATTTGGATGATTACTGATGTCTTGATTGGGTTGTACACACAAGATGAGGTAATAAGTGGTGATCGTCCAGATTTACTTGGAGATCGACCAGATATGCGAGGACTTCTCTCCTGTATTTGACATATGGGACAAGGAATAAGGTGCCTCCGGTTTCGTTCAGACCCAGAACAAACTTGTAAATGGATGTGTGTCTGACATCGAATTTCATTCTGTGTGATTGATAGATATTGGTTGCATAGCGTGGATTGCCAGCGTGGCATGCTGAGATACAAATGATCAAGGCTTCAGTTGAAAAGCAGAGTCTTGTGGTTGATGATCAAAGCACGACTTTAATATAGCATAGCTTTGTGTATAGCATTAATTCGCGAGCCTCACACCTTGGTGTGAACCAGAAACGGGAGAGGACCTCTGGGAGGACATGCGTTTCCTTCTAGCTAGGAGTGGTGTCTGAGTTTTGCACGCCCGGATGTTTTACTTATGTGGATGATGGATAACAAGGCGCCTCGGTTATATCAGTCACTACGGTGCCGATGGATGGTTTGGTCGATATATGACCAGTTTACGCCCCATAGGGCAGGAAAACGTATTGTTCAAGCATTTTAATCCACTTCGTGTGGACCGGCCCTGACAAACCAAGGGCCTACCTGAGTCTGGGTCATGAGACACGGGCTAGAGCGCCTTGAAGCGGTAAGGACGATCCCATGCCTGGTACACAGATGGAAATCCAACTTCCAATACGTGGCATTTCGGTTTTGATTGTGGAGCCTAGTATGGCGACACCGGGGGATGGGGCACTATGCCGTCTATGATTGATACATTTATATTTGAAGTTGTTTTCATACGCTTTACACTGTAATAGTATCAAAATGATTTGTTTTAAACGTATCAAGCATGTTTGGCTATTATAAGGTAAAACTCTATCCTCCGGCTTGCGTTGCATTGTGTGATGGGACCTGGGTCTTATAATAGCTTCATTTTTCTTCTTTAGCATTGCGCTGTTTGTTTATGCATTGGTATTCTTGGTGGTAAACTTGTTCCGTGTTATACGGCGTGGTCCCTCGATTTACCAAACTTTAAAAATCAAATTAATAACTGCTTTAGTTCTCACACCAGTCACATGACTGACCTAGAGTTTATTGTTTTAACCTAACTCTAGGCGCCCCTATTTTCCACACGGGCAGCTAGTAGTTTTGGTATTGTAGATTTATATTCGCAGGATCTTGGTTTACAGCTAGAATGATATTCGGAAAGCTCTGTATCCTTGTATCTCTTTCAGTTGTGTTTTGTATTATTTTTCCCCTGCATAATAATTTGTAAATCTCTGATATCTATCAAATGTATATTATTTGTTCATACTCTGTATATTCTTGTACTCTGATGTAAATTGTTGTAATAAGCAATGAAATGTTCTTCTGTTTGTGCTCTGATTTGTCGTGTTCTTAACTCAATCCGAGCTTTCCTTTACGGGGAAGTTTTGGTCGTGTCACACTTGTTCCATGCATTATCTCGCTTGCATCTACTCTCTATACCTACTCAATGCTTCATGTTGTTACAGCAGAAACTTTCAGTCGCATCCCTAGCTGATACCAAATCTTCCCAAACTTTTAGCATCAACTCCAAGCTACCACTAGATCCTAGATCCAAATTCAACCCACTACGATAAAGTTTTGTCCTAACCAATGGTAACTAAGCTCTTTAAAATCTTGGTTAAATAATACTATACAACAACATAGATTTAGGTATGAGCATCTCGACAATTATCAACGAAAAGATAAATTTTCAACGACAACATTTTCAATGTGGGCACGATGGCTTTGGAAACATAAAGTGAATTTTTTTTCAACGACACGCTACCTTCATTTCTAATTATTTCAATTTGTACAACATATACATCTTGTTAGTTCATACACGTAGTACTTCATTTCCTCTCGCACAACTTGCATCCTCTTACACAACTTGCAATCTCAAACCACTACTCCAAACATACAGCTCTATCCACCATGACTGCAACAATAACCCTCCTCTACTACAATGCCTGAACCTCCTCAGCCTCACTTCAAATCAAACCACAACTCAAAATTCCAATTCCCGACTAAACTTCCTCCTAAGTGCCTCTCGCCACTTACATCTCATCGTCAAAATTCACTGACCAAGCATTCAACCACTCGAAAAACCAAACTAACCTGCTCTGGTATCATCGTGATCTCCAAATCAATCACAAAATCTTGCACCCTAATTGTACATCAAAAACTAGAACATTGCTACCATACACTGCCACAACAATGCATACATCACCCTCTTTGCAACATCACCACCTTGCTACATATATGTGCCAATCACAAAATAGCATAGCAGCCTCACTCCACAAAGCAACCAAACAACTACAGGTTCCTCATCCTATCTCTGCTACTTCCAAATTACAATTTCAATCCTAATGATCACCTGCTTTGCACCTCGTTTGATTGCAACACCTCTACACCTCATCCCAAACTCCTGCCTCAAGCTATACATCTTACACCACAAACTCCACATCATCACTACATCGTAACCTGATTAGAATGTTACACTAAAGAACACGCCAACTACATTGTTATTAACATTGCTAAATGATTGGAAATTTACAAGTTCTTAAATAGACTAAACTACTAATTTATTCTTGCCCTATAAACTAGGCACAAAGCCTTCTTGTATGCAACTCTTTAGACTAGGTTATAATCTATCGTGTAGGCTTCAAAGTGTCCATATTTTTAGGGATAGTAAGCTAATTCATCAAGACTTGTTCAGTGCTCACTTTTAAACATTTACTCTTCTAACTCAAACATAACTTCTAACACTGTGTGTCATTGTAAAAGGTGTTGACAAGAACTTTATAATTTGGTGCCACAGTAGATAATTAGGTAGGCTAAAGTATGTAATCTACTAGTGTTAGTCGGTGGTTACTGCTTACTTAAATTTGCAAATAATAAATTTATGCTAGGATTTGTATGCGTCATTCATTTTATCCAGTATTTGAAGAAAAATATCATCGGTTTTTTTTCCTTAATGCAACCTTTTCATAGAACAAAGAAGTGTTGTGTAGTTTTGTTTTTTCCGAGTGAAAACAACGTTGGTCGCTACCAAAAAAGTGGAATTGATGCCAAACTTTGTGTTGGATCTTCTTCCCTTGTTTTTTGTATAACTACAAGTTCTTTTTCTTATTTTCCACATGCGTTACACGCACTTAAAAATGCATGTCAAATTCAGTTGGTTCCCATTCTGGATTATGACTATTTATATCTCATAAATAATAAGAAATTAGATTTTACATCATATCCAATATTTATTATTTTTGGATAAAGATATCAATCTCTGCCTTTTCCCTTTGAGCCAACCACAAGACCCATCCTATTGCAACATTGATTGCAACCTACAACTTGAATCAAGAAAATGAAAAGTTCTTCTCTATTTCCTTTGGGGTGGCATTAGAAAAGCTGGACTAATTTATCTTTTTAAACAAAAGTTTAACATGCATTGTTAGTAGCAACTGATAACAGTGTTATTATTTTTATTAAAAAAATGTTTGATGATAAATAAGTCTAAACAATGGAGTTGATGTTAAATTGTAGTGCGAATTAGGTTCATGTTGCACTATTAAAACACTTAGCAGTTTTGCAGCGGCTAAAAAGCAAAAAGTTATGACGAGAATAAAGCGGGTCACAACATATAGCGGAGGTGTAAAAAAAGTTAATTAGAAGTAAACCCAAATATTTAAAGTTAATTATTTAAACTAATATTATTTAATTTTGTATTAGAAATAAAAACAAAGAATGTCATGTTTATGCTTACTATATTTGATGATTACAAAGATATTTTGAAGTGCACTTTAATGTATTTTGAAAAAAAAAAAACACTTACTCTAATACGTAGTAATTTAAGTTCTTGTGATGTGTTTCATACTGCCTTTTTTACTGCGTGTAATGCTTACGGAAAATAGAAAATAGAAGGGAAAAAAAACTTGTAGTTGTACAGAAAACAAGGGAAAAACGCTTGTCATCAACTGCACTTTTATGCAGCAGACAACGTTGTTTTCACTCAAATAAACAAAACTACACAACAATTCTGTGTGCTACGAAGAAGCAGCATTAAGGGAAAAACTGAAGACATTTGTCTTCCAACATCTGATAAAAGAATGACACGTACAAATCCTAGCATAAATTTATTGTTTCCTAAATTTAAGCAAGCGTAAACCAGCGATTAACACTAGTACGATACCATACTTTAGCCTACCTAATTATCTACTGTGACACCAAATTATATAAAAAGCTCTTATCATCACCTTTCACAATGAGACACAGACCCACTTTACTGTAACATATACTCCGTGAAGAAGAACTTATTTGAAAATGCAACAGAGCCCAAAATCAGAGGTTCTTCTTCAGAACTGTGATCTTCCACCGCTAATCAAGCTTTTCCGAAGCAAAGATGGTGAGCTCTCCCTCTCTCTCCCTCTCCCTCTCCCTCTCTCGAACTCTCTCTAATGGTATAGCACTAGCTACAATATGGTAACAAATGTAATGCATGTCAAAATTGCAGTGATGGGAAACGGGAGCCTGTTGAGGGCACTGAGACTATCTCAGACGCGAGCGAGGGAGGCGAAAATGAAGGAAATGGAAGCAATGATGGAAGCACAGCAGATTGCTGCATTGATGTTGGAAGAGAGCAAAAAACTGCAAGAAGCGAAGCGCTTGGTCGCAATGCTGGAAATGGAGATATCATCGAGGAGGAGGCTCTCTTCTGTAGGAGGTGGTAATGTTGTCTTTGCACTGTGTTTAGGCGTTGCTGGAGCTGCAGGCTTCATCATTGGCCGTTACCTTTATTTTCAAAAAGTTGACTTTTTCATTTGACCTCTAAACGAGGCACACCGCCTGTCGTTCCTAGCGTTTTACCCCCATTTCGAACACAATGAGATATGTATCATAAGCTGATTCAATCATTTCGATCGGTTTTCGTTAAAATCAACATATAACTCTATATATTGAATTTGAACGCGCATTTCAATTTACCGGGGTCATATACGAACTCTAAAAATTCCAGAAAAATATTTTCTAGCTTCGTATTGACGATACGGTCCTAACAGAACTAATTTCGTCGAATTCTAAGACCGTTAGAGAAATGGCCATTTTCCAGTCGATTAAAATCAACTGAAGCTGGTCAAACGCGTTTTCCTTTGCCACGCTCACATATTGATTCGAAAAATTATGAAATTTGGAATCTAGCAATAACTTGACATCACAGACCCAACAAAAGTGGTTTCATCAAAATCCGAGGTCGTTTGCAAAATGGCTATTTTTAAGGGCCTGAATTCCATAACGACTATTCAGAATTTTCAACTGTACTTATCTTTTGATTCCCGCTATGAAATTTCAATTTTTCGGATTTGTTGGAAAGATATTCACAAATAGATCCTATTATTTTTGGTTTAACTAAAATCCGATTTATTTTGCACCCGGTACGTTCAATTGAAGTTTGAAATCGAATTATCGAACTACCGCTCCATTTTCAATTCTATTTATAATTATTTATATTCTAACGACGACGTATATAAATATATACGTTCTATCCTATTCAAAATAAATTTCCCGTCAATATTATTTAAAATAATACATTTTAAATGTTCAAAATTCACTAAAATTGCCAAAATAAAAATTTTAAATTGGCTCGCATTTCTGGGTTGTTACATCTCCCTTGAACCAAACAGAAACCCCACATGACCATAAACTCCATCTCTCTAAGCGCATCCCACAAACATCACTACCTTCACTCAATCCAAACCCCCAAATTGCCTCACCCCAGTCCAAATTTGAACGCCCTCTCCCAAAAACAAATCAATGCCACAAATTTAATTCATATTCTATTCTTTTGTTTTTTCGCTTTTCTGATATGTTAAAGGTTTCCAATTTTGATTTTTGAAGTCAAAAGAGGAGGATTTTTTTTTTTTTTTTTGTAATGGACACTTTTGAGGAATTGATAAAAGTAATAAAATAGAAACATAACTCATCGGGATAGTAAGCTAATTCATCAAGACTTGTTCTGTGCTCACCTTTAAACATTTATTCCTCTAACTCAAACATAACTTCTAACACTGTGTATTATTGTAAAAGGTGATGATAAGAACTTTATAGTGCGGTGCCACAGTAGATAACTAGGTATGATAAAGTATGTAATCTACTGGTATTAATTGATGGTTAATGCTTGCTTAAATTTGCAAACAATAATTTATGCTAGGATTTGTACACGTCATTCATTTATCCGGTGTTTGAAGACAAATGTCATCGGTTTTTTCCTTAATGTGACCTCTTCATAGAACGCAAAACTTTTGTGTAGTTTTGTTTATTTCGAGTGAAAACAATGTTGGTCGCTACCAAAAAAGTGGAATTGATGTCATGCTTTGTGCTGGATCTTTTTCCCTTGTTTTTGTATAACTACAAGTTCTTCTTATTTTTCGCATGCGTTACCAGCAGTTAAATTTGCATGTCAAATTCAGTTGGTTCCCGTCCTGGATTATGACTATTTATATCTCATAAATATTAGAAATTAGATTTTCCATCATATCCAATATTTATTATTTTGGATAAAGACCACAATCTCTGCCTTTACCCTTTGAGCCAACCACATAACCCATCCTATTGCAACATTGATTGGAACCTACAACCCGAATCAAGAAAATGAAAAGTTCACCTCTATTTTCTTTGGGGTGGCATTAGAAAAGTTGGACAAAATTTTTTTTTAAACAAAAGTTTAGCATGCATTTTTAGTGGCTACCGATAACAGTGTTATCATTTTTATTAAAAAAATGTTTGATGATAAATAAGTCTAAACTATGGAGTTGATGTTAAATTGTAGTGCAAATTAGGTTCAAGCTATACAGTTAAATCACTTAGCAGTTTTGCAGCGGTAAAAAAGAAAAAAATTACAACGAGAATAAAGCGAGTTACAACATATAGCGGAGGTGTAAAATAAGTTAATTAGAAGTAAACCCAAATATTAAAATTTAATTATTTGAACAAATATTATTTAATTTTGTATTACAAAATTAAGAATATCATTGTTATGCATACTATATTTGATGATTACAAAGATATTTTAAAGTGCACTTTAATGTATTTTGAAAAAAAAAAAAAAAACAAACAAAAAACACTTACTCTAATATGTAGTAATGTAATTTCATGTGATGTGTTTCATAATGAAATTCTAATGAAATGTGTTAAACTGAATCAGTTATATGCATTACGCTAGATAGATCTGATATTTTAGGCTGAATATTATAATATTTAATTTAAATTTTCGTTACTTCCATTTTCATTAGACCCATGTGACCTTATCTAACACTATTAAATCTGATCCAACCTATACTGTAACATAATCCATATCCAACCTTACATAGAAGTAGATACGGATTGAACTATCTTTAACCAAGACCTATATGGATCATGTCGTTGGCTCAAAGGGAAAAGGTAGGTGGATATGATGAAACGACAACCAGCTGAATTTGACATCGCATTTTTAACTGCTTGTAACGCATGCCAAAAATTAGACCTGTAGTAGTTATACAGTAAATAAAGCTTGTCATCTACTGCACTTTTTATGCGAAAAAGAACTTGTAGTAGTTATACAGTAATAAAGCTTGTCATCAACTGCACTTTTTGTGCAGCGGACAACGTTGTTTTCATTCATAAATCATAATAATCAAAAATACACAACAATTCTGTGTGCTATGAAGAAGCAGCATTAAGGACGAGTAGGAATCCTAGCATAAATTTATTGTTTCCTAAATTTAAGCAAGCGTAAACCAGCGATTAACACTAGTACGATACCATACTTTAGCCTACCTAATTATCTACTGTGACACCAAACTATATATAAAGCTCTTATCATCACCTTTCACAATGACACACAGACCCACTTTTACTGCAACATATACTTCCGAGAAGAAGAACTTATTTGAAAATGCAACAGATCCCGAAATCAGAGGTTCTTCTTCAGAACTGTGATCTTCCACCGCCAATCAAGCTTTTCCGAAGCAAAGATGGTGAGCTCTCCCTCTCTCTCCCTCCCCCCACCCCCCCTCCTCTCCCTCTCCCTCCCTCCCTCTCCCTCCCTCCCTCCCTCTCTCGAACTCTCTCTAATGGTATAGCACTAGCTACAATATGGTAACAAATGTAATGCATGTCAAAATTGCAGTGATGGGAAACGAGAGCTTGTTGAGGGCACTGAGACTATCTCAGACGCGAGCGAGGGAGGCGGAAATGAAGGAAATGGAAGCAATGATGGAAGCACAGCAGATTGCTGCATTGATGTTCGAAGAGAGCAAAAAACTGCAAGAAGCGAAGCACTTGGTCGCAATGCTGAAAATGGAGATATCATCGAGGAGGAGGCTCTCTTCTGTAGGAGGTGGTAATGTTGTCTTTGCACTGTGTTTAGGCGTTGCTGGAGCTGCAGGCTTCATCATTGGCCGTTACCTTTGTTGAAATTTGACTGTACTGGTTTTAACTTTGAAGGATAGACGTTATGTGGGACTGAATGCACAAAAAATGTACGTGGACTTAGAAATTGAAGGACACTTAGTGCCTGAACAAATTTTATTCTAAATCGTTTGTTTTTAACCTTTCAAAATTGGGTACTTCTATGGTGGTAATACTATATATTATTGATACTATTTTTCCCATGTAACATCTAACGTATTACGTACTGAAATATATGCTCAAATCATGTTCAAATCTTTGATTTTTCTCAACAAAATTCGAAGTGTCCAACCATTTAACCATCGTCCATTTGGCTATTTAACCGATGAAAAGAATGGAACGCTGGTAAAGGCAAAAGGGCTTAACAGGAAGACAAGATTAATGGTTACTCCTTGTAACAAAGGGCAGCAGCAGTATGCAGTAGTATGATGTTATTAGTAACCTGGAGTGAATCTGAATTAAAAATTTCGTTAACTGCTTCAAAAAATTGATTTTGAATATCTCTCCAATGAGTTTTACAGAATCTAACACCAAAGTCATCTGGATCAAAGCTTTTATCATTATTGGCTTTAAATATAATATTTTTTGTTTCTTCATCTTTTATGGGAGCAAGCAAATTTTCTAACGACCCTCATTGATCAAATACTTGAATTCAAATATTGTGTAAATTTGTAAAGTAATTTATTGCTTATTTCTCAGTAAAGGATGCATCATTTGAACTTTACTGCTTTTATCTAATATTTTATTGTTATTATTTCTTGCTTTCTGGTACACATTTTTGCATTAGAAAAAAATATATTTGTCTCATCATGATATGTTAACCGGTCAACTTAGGCATTTAGCAGCTTGAAGCAGAATGGAATCCGATGACTCATTCGCTGGAGGTAAAAAAGAAGAAGAATAAACTAGTTGGGAATATAATCTAATCATGCCATATCACATCAGTACACATAATTAAAAGCAAGTGCTGCAAGCTATAACACAAGCATTTGCTTCCAAAACTCAAAAAACGAAGATTCAAACTTAGCTTAATTCACTTCATATATTGCAATACATAACATATAACACAACCATGAACCAACCAACTCCAGTCCACCACGCCAGGTCTTTTCTTGACGCAATCTTCTTGAAATCGATTTCTATACACGCAATCACATATCACAAATGTTCCATTCTATTCATATATTCATTTATCAATCAGAGTTCATCATCCTCTTTGTCTCTTGTTTACAGTAATATTACGGTAAAACTTGGTCTGAATGTCCAAAGATATGTCTAATAATGCTTCAGCGCAACACTCTCTGGATATTATACACTTCTGCATTGTAATGTAAGTGGGCCTTGCCTACTGTTCAATTCATTTTACATTTGGCCTGTATAGGCATGTATAAATAACTGGCTAATGACAGTATTGCATAACATTGTTTCCATTCATTTCTGAAATAATAATACATCTATTACTCTCGTTTTCATTTTATGGTATCAGAGCACTATCATTGCCAAACGACACACCCTTCAAAGACCCTCTGATCATCTTTCTACTGACGGAACGCTTCAACGCCGATCTTTAGAGAAGTTATGTTTCGTTCTCCTCAGGCTTATCTTCATCGTCGGAGAAGAGCGCCTCTCTATCAGTGATTCACCGTTCTTTCAGCATTATCTTTTGAATTCTTCCCTGCCTGAAGAGTGAAATCAGATAAGTTTCATCACTTTTCACTCTTGGCTGCAGAATTCTGCCATCAGATCTATCAACCCTCATTTGGCTATGGATGTATCACTGATTTTTTCTAGCTTTTCCTTCATTTTTCTGCCTTGCCTAAGAGCAAAATCAAAAAAGCATCATCGCTTTTCACCCTTGGCTGCAGAATTCGGCCATCAGATACATTGATCTTCATTTGGTTGTGGTTCTGGTTTTAAGAATCACACAAGTTGTGCAATTCTTGCCGTTCAAGAACCATTTTCTTGCCCTCTATTTTCCTCTATTTTCTTTTCTTGACCATCGTTTTGTATTTTCATCATCTTCCCATCATAGCTGGTGATGATACAGTTAGCTCAGCTAGTTCAGGAATTAATGACACCGGCACCTCCTCACCTTCTCACACGCTGATCAAACCAAAGAGTCATGTAATTACTATACCTCTTGATCAGGATAATTACATGCTGTGGAAGTATCAGGTGGAGACAGCATTAAGAGGATACGGGTTACAAGAATTCATCAAAGGAACAATAGCAGCACCTCCTGCGATGGTCACAAATAAAGATGGTGCATTAATCAGTAATCTAGAATTTATTCGACATCAAAAACAAGATAGTTTATTAGCATCTTGGCTAATATCATCCATAAGTGCAAACTTACTATCACAGATTATTGTAAGCAATACGACATATGAAATTTGAATGCTATAGAGCAAATATTCAACTTGCAATCTGCAGCTCGTGTCATGCATACAAACAGCAACTACAGAATATGAGGATGAAGAATATGCCTATGAGTGAATATCTTACAAAGATTAAGACAATATGTGATAGGTTAGCCGCTACTGGACACAAGATTACTGAAAGTGAACAAGTCCTATATATTACAGCAGGTCTAGATGATGAGTATGTATCTGTTGTGGCATTCTTTGCATCTCAAAGAACCGTACCTGACCTTTAATACGTTCATTCAACCCTTCTTGCTCATGAAGGAAGGGTTGGAAAAAAGAAAGCGAGTCACCCGGATTATTCAATCAACTACGCTGCCAATTTCAAAAACAAGAATCAACAAAAAGGCAACACCAATCAATCCAATAGACAAGAAAACCAGTTTCAAAGAGGTAGTTTTAATGGTCAACGTGGCAAAGGCAGGGGTGGTAGATGGAACTCTAATAACCGAGTCAAGTGTCAAATATGTGAAAATTTTGGCCACATCGCTAGCTGATGTTATTTCAGGTTTAACAACGAATACAATGTAAATCAGCCAACCAATCTGGCCAAAGGGGCCCTAACATCAATGTTGCTCAAATGGGGAAGTCAAGAGGCAATACAGACATCACAAAATGCAAGCATAGATGAATTCAACAAAAATGAAGACATAAACATGGATGATTGGTATCCTGACTCAGATGCATCTAATCATGTCACAACAACTTTCAGAATTTGAATCTTGGTAATAAAATCTACTCAGGTATGAATTCAATTACTTTAGGCAATGGTGAAACAATAAGTATTTCACATATAGGTTGTGGATACATCAAAGGTAAAAGAGAACTCTATCTTAATAATTTACTTAGAGTTCCCAAAATAAATAAAAATTTAATGAGTGTATCTCATTTCGCTAATTATAATCATGTGTACTTTGAGTTTCACCTAAAATATTGTGTTGTTAGAGACTTACTGAATAGGGATATATTATTACAAGGTAAACTGGATAAAGGGCTTTACAAGTTCAGCAATGTTATGCCAAGAAATGCCAGTTCTGCTAAGAATTTATGTTATATGTTGAAAATAATATTCCTTGTCATATGTATGGCAAAATTGGAAATGTTTTTACTTTTGAAAATGTTGACTTTAATCAGGATAAAAGTGGTAACTTCAATTTGAGTGTTTGTTCTGATGATACTTGTTATAGTGTTAAAACAGAAAAAACTGAATATGTTGATCACAACAGAAATATTGTTGATTTTTGGCATTACAAACTAGGGCATCCTAGCATTAAAACTGTCAAATATGTCATGAATGAGAACAAAATAAATATAAAAAACATACATGAACCCTATGTATGTACTCATTGCCAACTTGGCAAGAGTCATAAGCCGCCCTTCATTAATTCCAGCACTGTACATAGTGCCCCTCTAGAGCTTATTGCAGCTGAATTATGGGGACCATCTCCAATTATATCAGACCTTGGGTATCGGTATTATCTTTCCTTTGTTGATGCTTTTACTGGATATACTTGGATTTATTTTCTCAAAGCTAAATCTGAGGCATGTATGATAACTATGCAGTTTGTTAAGTTTGCTGAAAAACAAACAAACTGCATAGTTAAGGTCCTACAAACTGATGGTGGTGCAGAGTTTAAGTCACTGAAAACATTTTTTTGATAACAATGGAATCATGCGTAGAACTACATGTCCTCGTACCTCTGAGCAAAATGGTCTATTAGAAAGAAAACATAGGCGCATAGTAGAGATAGGTCTAACACTGATGTCACAAGTATCTCTACTATTAAAGTTTTGGACAGAGGAATTTGCAACATTAGTGTATCTAATTAACAAAGTGCCTACTAGAATTTTAAATAATAGAATCCCACGTGAAACGATGTATAAAGTTAAACCAGATTATAATGGACTTAGAGTTTTTGGTTGCCTATGTTTCCTTTGTTTTAGACCATATAAGAAACATAAGTTATGTGACAGATCAACCCACTGCACTTTCCTTGGCTACTCTGGCAACCAGAAAGGTTATAAATGCTTGAGTAGTAATGGTAGAATGTATATCTCTAGACATGTTATATTTAATGAACATGTTTTTCCTTTTGCAGAGAAGGAAAATAAAACTACAAAAAGAATAGTTAATAGCCAAGCAGTTGTTCTACCACCACCAGACTTATCAGAAACTATCATTAATATCGACAAGCATGACTATAACAAAGGTACTGATAAAAAATCCAGCATACCAAGCACTAAATCCAAATGCAGCTCAAGTGGATCAACAGGGTACGACAATCATTCAGACAACAACAGTATAACACAGGAAAATGCAGACACACATGCAACAGACCATGGAAGTAATGATGGAATAGACTCATACAAAGATGATGGCCATGACAATAATTACAACACTCATCATATGCTTACTAGAGCAAAAAGGGGTATTTTCAAGCCAAAAATCTTCACAGTTGATTTAGATAACAGAGAGCCAGTAAACTATGATGAAGCTATCAAAAATCAACACTAGAGTAAGGCAATGAATGAAGAGTTTGAAGCACTTGTGAAAAACAAGACCTGGAGCCTTGTACTACCACCTAAAAATAAAAACATCATGGTTGCAGGTGGAACTATAAATTAAAGAAAATTTCAAATGGGAGTGTCCTTAAGTATAAGGCCAAATTAGTGACTAAAGGGTATTCTCAAGAATTTGGTTTCGACTCCAATGAGACATTTTCTCCAGTTGTTAAACCTACAACCATCAGGGTAATCATCATAATTGCCTTACATAACTAGTGGAATATAAGGCAATTGGATGTGTACAATGCATTTTTGAATGGAGATTTACTAGAAGATGTATATATTAGCCATTAGGCTATTGTAATGACAATGAAAGAGGATTGGTACGCAAACTTCATAAAGCAATATATGGGATAAAGCAGGCTTCAAGAGTTTGGTACGACAAACTTAAGTCAGTATTTCAAAAGATAGGCTTTACTACTTCTAAATCAAACAATTCTCTACATATCAGAAGAAGTAAGGATGATGTTATATACATACTGGTATACGTTGATGATATTTTGATCACTTGAAGCAACAAAACTGAAGTAAATGAGTTGGTCAGCTACCTTAGTCAAACTTTTTCATTAAAGGACATAAGAAACTTAAACTACTTTCTTGGCATACAAGTCATTACAAGAACATGTTCAAAAATTCTGCTATCATAAAAAAGGTACATATCATAAATATTGGTTCGTGCAAAGATGGATAAGGACAAGCCTCTTCCTACACCTATGACCAGTGGTTTACGATCATCTAAGCACAAGGAGGAACCTATTGAGGACATTAAACTCTACAGATGTACTATCGAGGTATTACAGTATGTTACTGTAACTACACCTGAACTATGTTACAGTGTAAATAAAGTCTCTCAATTCATGCAAAAACCACTCAATGAACAATGGTGTGCTGTTAAGCGTATTCTCAAATATTTAAAAGGCACAATAAATCATGGATTAATCTTAAGGGAAAGTAAAGAATTACAAATTCAGGCTTATAGTGATGTAGATTGGGCAACTGATCATGACAACCATAAATCCACTTTAGGATACTGCGTCTATTTAGGATTAAATCCTATTTCCTAGTGCTAGAAAAAACAACCTACTATTTCACGATCTAGTACGGAAAATGAGTATCGATCAGTGGCAAGTATAGCCACAGAGATTTTATGAATCAATTCGCTTATTAACGAATCAGGGTTTCGCTTTATGAAGACCCCAACCATCTGGTGTGATAATTTAGGAGATGTATCTATACCTGCAAATCCTGTACAGCACGCTAACACAAAGCATATGGAGGTCGGTCTCTATTTTGTTCGAGATCTGACCATAGCTGGAAAGCAATGCATGAATCACGTTCCAACGTATTATCAAAAAGCAAATTTACTAACTAAATAAAGATCTCTCATATGAAAAATTTATGAGATTAAGAACAGATCTGTGTATTAATGATGGCGGTGAAGAGAAAGAGGGTTCGAAAACCCTAGATAAATAAGATGGAGCGTAATAATGCTTCAGCGCAACACTCTCTGGATATTATACACTTCCGCATTGTAATGTAAATGGGCCTTACCTACTGTTCAATTCATTTTACATTTGGCCTGTGTAGGCTTGTATAAATAACTGGCTAATGCCATATTACATAACACTGTTTCCATTTATTTCTGAAATAATAATACATATAGTTATCTCGTTTTCACTTTAATGTCATTTGCAAGATCATTGGCTTCTTACTATATATTGATCCCAACATAGGTCTCGGTATCCAATTTTCATGGCTGCTTGTATTGACAGGCCTACTGCCTTCCATAACGCTGCTTTCAAACCAAAGGTGTATGTGTTTTCTTCACATTATCATAAAGTTTTATATGAATACTATATCCTTATGAACTTGCATGTATAATTTTATGGCATTAATTGCAGGAATCCATCTCAATAACCAGCCAAACCTAGATTTCCTTTCGCATCGTGGTACTGTCTTCAACTTTATGCGACTTCCTATATACATCATGTATGGATTATGATTCTATGAAAAGTTATCACGTAAATCTGTGTATTCAGGGGGGAATGGTTAGTAGGATCGATGCTTGCTGTTCTACATACATTTTGGGACAAAAAATGGAAAAACATATTAAGAATTGAAGGTAATAATACATATAGAATAGATTTGTATATATACAACCAAATTACATAGTAATATGAACATAATGTCATGCTGTGTTGGTTTAATCAGACAAGGTGGAGATAGCGGTAGAGACGGTTGAATATAAAGCAAGCGCGGTGGAGAAGGTAGCAACTAAAATGGAAAAAATGGCTAGTATGGCTGCAGATAAAAAGGTTAAAATTCCAGTTGTTTTTATAGAACATGTAGCTCAGGGAGTTGCAGAGGAGGCACATCTTACAGTGGGCATTATTCACAAGGTCTGATTATAAATCATTTTTTTTATAGCTTCTAAGAAGGAAGAAGTGTATTTATAGCTAATAGGCGCAGTTTAATAATTTTTACAGGCGGAAGAATTGAAGGAAGAGTTTGAGAAGCTTGTAGAACCTGTTGAAGATTTAGAGAATAAGATTGTGGGTAAACATAAATGGGCATGAAGATTAATTAGTGTGATTATTGTAAATTGGATTAGGGGTTGTTGACGATAACCCCAATCAAAATGGGGGCTTTTCTTCTTTCCTCCATCTCTCTCCCTTCATTCATAACCTCAACCCTAGTTTTTCTCAATCATCTTCTATGTTCATTGCTGATAAGGATGGATACACATTAGTGCAAAATCGTAAGAAATCAACGAGATCATATATGAGATCTGCTGGATTCGCTCACATCCGTAAGGAGATAGACAAATCTCAAAAGAACCCCTTTAGATCAAATTAGAAACCCTATCCAGCAATCGAAGGAAATCAATTTAAGCCCAAGATTCAGAATAAAAATGATCAAGAACAAGAATATTTGGCAAAGATGAACTTGCCTACTTCCTCAAATCGCTCTTTTTGGGCTGATATGGTCAAAAATGGTGGGTAGAGTTCTGATTTTGATTTGAATTACATTGCTCCTATTTCCATCAACAACAAGAAGGTGATCGTTGTGAGAGAAGAGATCAATAAAAGGACAAAAGACAAATGTGGCTTTTCAGTTGTAGCCTATGTTTTTGGCAAGAGACCGCCCTATTGTCATTTCAGGGCATATGTTGCACGTACGTGCAATCCTAATGGGACATTTTTCACGTGGGATAATGGCTTTTCATAATCAGATTTTCGAATCTTGAAGATAGTGAAAAATTGTTAAGAGAGGGGCATTAATTTTTTAATGGTAAGCATATCATTCTTAAAAAATGGAGCAAGAAACTGGTTCTTGTTGTGATCTATTGAATTCAATTCTTGTTTGGATCAGGACACCAGAATTGAGTCTCAGACTAGTGCTATAGCTAGTGTAGTAGGTATTCCTTTAAAATTGGATGAACAAACAGCTAAAGAAACCTGTTTAAGCTATGCATGCATCCTGGTTGAAATCAGTGCAGATGCAGAATTACTCAATGAAGCCTTTATTTCTATGCATGATGGGGAAATCATCATGCAATGGATTATCTAGTAATGGATCACAGCTAGATGCAAGGACTGTAAATGTTTTGTCCATTCTCTATAAAATTGTGTTTGCAAAAAAGAGTGGAGAGAAAAGCCAAAAGTTAATTCAGCTCCTGATAATCTTACAGACATTAACACTGTTGGGAACCACTTAGATGATCCAACTCAAAATTCATTAAATTTGGCAAGTATTCCCCCTATTCTTAATGGAGAAGATATGAATATTGACTCTACGCCAGTATTCAATAGCAAAATAGGTAATTCTGATCCGAATATATCTATTCATCAACAACAAGGATCTGCAAGTCTTCTTGAAAACTTGCAGTCTATTAATACTCTGAACGAAACCAAGGGAATCCAAGAGATAATTTCCTCAGTAATGAAAGAGTATACTTTATCTATCAGTAACTTATAAAAGAACGCAAAAGGGGATATGAAAATTAAGGTCATTGAGCCATCCTCCCCTATGAAGAACCCAAGTTATATTACAAATTCAGTTTATAAAAATTAAGGAGGTGATGGGCTTGATTATTGTGCCATGCTTCTTTCTGCTAATCTAATCTATACTGATGTATCTCTGTCAGTTGATGGTCTTGCACCTTCTCAGAATTTTACTGTTACTGAAGACAATATTCAGAATGCAATAAACCGTGTTGTTTCTACCTCACAATCTACAGTATAATTTTAAAGAAAAAAGAAGACCAAAACCAAAACTTTAACAAATATATTTTATGCTTAAGAAACTGAGGATGCCAGCGATCATGAATTCAGGAAAAAGTCTATAGATAAAAATGCCAAAATGGAGAAACAGGTTAAAACCACAAACAACATAAGCTTAACAAAAGTGGGAAGCAGCTGGAGATTAAAGCATATTACGACAAACAAAGTGCACCACTGTAGCTGATCTGTATCCTTGGATTATATCCTAACTTTATAATTTTATATTTTTCGCGGATATTATAGCATAGAATATAAGGGGGTTGAATTCACCTAAAAGGCAACTTGACCTTTCAATTTTTTTGAATAAATACAAACCATGTATAATTGGCTTGGTTGAACATAAGTTAAATGATCAGAAATTATCCAATCTACAACTCAAAAGATTTCCTAACTAGAATAATATAAATAATAATCTAATAGGAGGCAATGGAAGAATTATGGTTTTACATAATCCTAACATATGGACTCTTGTTAGTTTTTTTTATTGATATGCAATATATCCATTGCAACATCAAAAATAAAGGTGAACTGTTTTTAAAGATCACCTTTATTTATGCTTCCAATTTTGAAGAAGAACATTCTACAGTTGTGGAATTGTATTGAGCAGTTTAGCAATACTATTAATAGGCCTTGGATGTTAATTCGGGATTTTAACACTGTGTTTCATAACTATGAGAAGAAGGGTGGTAACCCTGTACCTTTTCAAAAACTGGAAAGGGTTGTCAAATTCATTGCTAAATATGGGTTAATCGAGTCCCATATATTAAGTAATAAATTCACTTGGAAATCAGGTGAATCTAGAAACATTCACTGTAAATTTTATAGGGTTCCATTAAACCAAGAATTCATTAATATTTTCTCTAATGCGAAATGCAGTACTTTACCCCCAAAATTTTAGTGATTATAACCCCATCTAAGTTTCCTTTTTCCTTAAAAAAATTGGGGTTAATAATTCCCTTTTTAGATTTGTTAATGGTCGGGTTTATAAGGAAAATTATAAAGAGGTTGTTTCAAACAGATTTAAAAATAACTTTCATGGAGCTGCTCAATACAAATTTAATAAAACTTTGCAGATTGTTAAATCTAATCTTAAAAATAGGAATAATTCTAATAATAAAAATGATATTAAAGCAATCAGGGATGAGTGTGAAAGATTCCAAAATGACTTAGATGAAAACTGCTCATACAAGGTTAAGGATGACACATTTTTTAATGCACAAGCCAACCTGCTCAAAGCACTTCATAACAACTTTGTTAATCTTAGACGGAAGGCCAAGATATATTGGTTGACTTCAGGAGATGAAGCTAGCAATTTCTTTTATACTAGAATGTATAGTAGAAGAAACAGAAATGATATCGGAAAACTTATTGACTCTAATGGCAAAATAATTAATGACGCCTCTGTCATTGAGAAAGAGGCTATTAATTATTTTTGCTCATTATATTACACTTTTGATTATTCCAATGACTTTCCCAATATAGAATTTAAGTATACTGTTAATGGTAACTGTTCTAGTATTCTTATAGCCCTTGTACGATTTGGAGATGTTAAAAACATCATTTTTAATGCTAATAATGATAAGAGTCCTGGCCCTCGTGGGTTTGGTGCTAAATTTTACAAAACTCACTAGGTCAAAATGCAATCTTCTTTGTGTGAATCTATTTCTGAATTTTTTAATTCTGGAAAGTCATTGAAAAACACAAATCATACCTTTCTAACCCTGATTCCTAATGTAGAAACTCCATTGGGTATAGACGATTATTATGCCAATTGCTTGTTGCAATTTCATCTATAAAAGCATTTCTTCTTTTCTTTGCAATAAATTGAAAAAAAAAAATTCAAATTTATTTTCTCTAAAAATCAAAGTGCATTTATTCCTAGGAGGTTAATTTCTGAAAATTCCTTTTTAGCTCACGAATTAATAAGGAATTTCAACATTAAAAATAAAAACCTCATGTGCATCGAAATTGAATTGCATAAAGCATTTGATAAAATTAATAGAAATTTTTATCATTTATATTATGCAAAAAATGGTTTCAATGATCATTTCTGTGCTTTAATTAAGGAATGCATTAACAATGTTACTTATTCTATTATGATTAATGGCTTCCCAAAAGGTTTTATCCACAACAATAGAGGAATTAAGCAAGGTGATCCATTATCACCTTATATATTCTATATTGTTATGGAATACTTTTCTATGCAAATGGAAATTGAACCGATAAAGAGAATCATTAAACCCATTAACATAAACAAACCACATATCACACATTTATTATATGCTGATGATATGCTTTTATTTGTGAAAGCTGACAGGAAAAGTGTTGATGTTATTAAAAGAATTCTTGAAAATATGGAAAAACTTGCAGGTGTTCAGTTAATACAAATAAAAGCAAGATATATTTTAGCAAGTGTTCTATGCATAAAGAAGAAATTCTTAATCTCCTGAAGTTTAAAGAAGGAAAGCTTCCAGTTGAATATCTTGGCCTTCCTCTAAATAGAAATCAAATTAGTGAGAGGGAATGCTCAAGACTCTTTGACATATTCATAATAAGTTAGATTGATGGTCTAGCAAATTACTGCCACTGATTGGTAGAATGGAACTCACAAATACAGTCATCACAACAGATATCATATATTGGATTCAATCACACAACATACATGTTAATGCTATTCAGAAAATTGAAAAATTTTGAGCAAATTTTATCTGAAAAGGCAACCAACACAAGATTGCAAGCCAAAGAAAGTTGGTGGGTTCGAGCTCAGAAATATTAGAGATCTTTCAGAGGTTTGTAAATATAAACTATTTTGGAAATTTTTGGAAGGCAAATCTCTTTGGGCTAAATGGATAAAAGCTAAATACTTAAAGAACAAAATTTATTGGATTGCCAGCAAGGAAAGTAATCATTCTTATGTGTGGAAAAATATTTTAGATTGTAGAGAAGTGGGGGGAAACTTATTGAGAGAAAATTGAAAGATGGATGTTAAACCTGTCTTTGGTTTGACCTATGGATTTCTGGAAATTCACCGATTAATCTTCTTGGATGGGATATGTAACACCCGTAAAAATATACCTAAATATATTAATAATAATATTTGATGAAATAAGCAATTAAATAATAAAATATAAACAGACTAAAAAATGGAATTTTTGCAGCATTAAGAATTTAGCCACAAAAATATTTTATTTAGATTCATGACAAAATTCTGATACGTTTTCATATATAATATGTTGAAAATGGTGTTCATATGAAGAAATTACAATCTGAAGAAATCAGATGGTAAACGTGTATATATATGTGGTTGAGTTATTAATATATATATATATATACCTAAGGGATAAAATAAATTGGATAACAATAACATTCCCTTAGGTGAAATTGAATTTCAAACGAAGAGAAAAGGGTGAGGGGACCAGAATAATGTTTATAAGGTAAGAAATAAACTAAATTGATTAACGTTATATAAAATAAGACTTTCCATCCCTTCGAAGCGTTTACTGGGCAAATTCGGGACCATAAGGTCGACCGCCCCTAGAAGGGGTGTCGTCCGCCGGTCGACCCCCTTGTAGAGGAGAGGTCGACCGCTTGGCACAAAAAATGCCCAGTAATGCTGAGTTTGGGTTAGGTTTTGGGGTTAATTTTTAAGAACGAACGGCTAGGATTAAATCTTAATAATCCTATGGTTCATGTTTGCACAAACACCTGTAAATAACCCCTAGACTCCATACCTAAATCTAGCCAGTCTCTCTATCTGTGCCTCCATTCTGCCACTGATTCCAAAGAAATTCATAATAGGTTTTCTTCTTCTCTTAAAAATATATTCTTCCTTCTCTAACCTCTTTTCTTGTAGGATTTGAACTAGAATATAAATCTGGAATCACAAACTTGGCCCACGAAGATTGAGGCAATTAAAGAATAGAGATTACCCTGAAATTCTACAAAAGTGAGGAGCTTCCTTGGATTGACCTGATATTATAAGAATTGCATTAAAGACTTTGCAAAGATTGCTACTCCTTTAACCCAACTAACGAAGAAGAACTTGGTATTTTCTTGGAATAATAAATGCGATATAGCCTTTAAGAAATTAAACGAAGTATTAACTAGTGTGCAATTTCTTATTATACCTGATGGCTCAAAGATGTTCACTGTTTACACTAACACATGAAGGACCGGTTTAAGAGCAGTTCTTATGCAAGAAGGAAGAGTTGTTGCTTATGTTAATAGACAAATCAAGGACCCCGAGGAAAGTACCCAGTTCATCCTAGAGTTAGTTGTAGTGGTGTTCACTTTAAAGATGTGGAGACATTACCTATCAGGGGAGAAGTTTGAACTTTTTACTGACCATAATCCCTAAAGTATTTATTCTCTCAACGTGACATGAATTTGAGACAACAACGCTGGATGGAGTACGTTGCCTCTTTTGATTTCATGATCCAGTATACCCCAGGAAAGGGGAACGTCGTACCAGATGCATTAAGTAGAAAGCATGCATCTTTGAATGCAATTTTGGAATGGAAACAGTGAGTTTCTCTCTAACTTTAACTTGAAGCCCCCGCCCGTAACCTCTAATATTTTTTTATAGTTATGCTTATTGAACCCACTCTAAGAGAAAGAATTAGGAATGCGCAAGACCTAGACCAAGAAATGAGGAACTTGAAGGAGAAAGTAGGAAAAAAGGAGACCTTTCCCAATTCGATTAGATATTCGTTGGGCAATGACGGAAGTTTGCCTAGGGATGGGCGACTTTGCGTCCTTAAAAACGAAGAGTTAAGAAAATGAATTTTAGAGGAGTACCATAGGAAGAAGATGACTATACACCCTGGTGGAGATAAAATGTATAAAGATATGAAAAGGAATCTCCATTGGGAAGGAATGAAAAAGGATGTGGTCGAGTTCATGGCTAAATGTTTTAACATGCCAAAAAGTGAAAGGGGAGCAAGGAAAATCTGTAGGATTGATATCACCTTTAGCGATTCCCATATGGAACTAGGAACATATTTCCATGGATTTCATTGATGGACTTCCAAGAAGTCAGAAGGGAAATAAGGCTATTTGGGTTGTAGTAGAATGTTTGACTAAGAGTGCCCACTTCATACCAATCAAGAAGAGTAGGACTACAGCTTCAATGGACCAGTTATATGTCCAAGATATAGTCAAATTACATGGTATCCCATCTATTATAGTGAGTGATAGAGATCCCTTATTCACTAGTGAATTTTGGAGAAGTTTACAAGCAGCCTTAGGAACGATCCTCAATTTAAGTATAGCTTATCACCCGCAAACTGATAGCCAGACGGAAAAAGTTAATCGAATCCTAGAAGACTTAGTCAGAGCTTGTATTATTGACTTTGGCGGAGTTTGGAAGCAGAATGTAACACCCCGAATTTCGGTTAATGCTAAAATTCACTAATTACAGAATAAATAATCTCAGATGTGAGAATTGGGGGAAACGGGCTGCGTCACTGCGTTCGTCTCGGAAAAATACGCGAAATAGAGTCCGAGTTTTCGAGAATCGGAGTCTGTATGGCCCGGTTATGGCCCAATGAAGTTTACAGAAAATTCAAAGTTCAAAACAGATTTAAAATTCAGGTTCAAATTTCGAAATTGGGGCCATTGGGCGCGGGGGTGGGGGGGGGGGGGAATTCCCGCCTAGCTAGCCAGGTCGACAGCCCTGTCGACTGGGCAGTCGACTTGGCTAGGACCAAGTCGACAGCCCTGTCGACTTGGGTGTCGACAGGGGGTGCTCGGCCAGTTTGGCCTGGTGCACCATTTCAGGGTTTGGGCTGTGTTTTGGGGCTGGTTTCTGGAAGCTTCCGAGATCTGATGGTCCTAATCTAATTTAGGGTTAATTTAATGGCCTAAAACACTTGCCTAATCCTATAAATAAGACCCTAAGCTAGCCCTAAATGATCATAATCCTATACTCTAACTAAACTATGCCAAAATTTTCTATGATCATGGCCTCCACTCAAAGCCCTAGCCTCCATCCTCTTATAAAACTATTTCTATGAAGGCTTTCATGTTCATACAAGCATCTTTGAGTTGTATGAGTGATCATTAGCTTGCATTCATCATCAAGTTGCAAGCTTTATGTTCAAGG
Organism: Allium sativum; assembly: GCA_030737875.1. NCBI lineage: Eukaryota > Viridiplantae > Streptophyta > Magnoliopsida > Asparagales > Amaryllidaceae > Allium > Allium sativum. The sequence continues at coordinate 132,635,783 of CM060912.1, forward strand.
CTAGAGTTTTTGGGTGATTTGTGGCAAGGGTTTGCTTATTGGAGTTTAGTGGTGAGTTTCTATAGACTTAACAATCAATTGTTAAATTGATTATGATAGGATATGATAAGATATGGCTATGTTTGTGGATAAATGTGCTTATGCAAGTTTAGTATAGTGTATGTTGTGTGTTTTGCAAGTTTTATGCAAATGCAAGTTTGATGCTATGTTTTATGATGCTCACTATGCAAAACACTATGTTGAACATTGATGCATATGTAACATGTTATGCAAGCTATATGTGAGATTATATGCAAGTTTATATGTAACATGTTATGCAAGCTATGTATTTGGTTTTATGCATGCTAAGTATTTGGTTTTGTGAATGCTAAGTATTTGGTTTTATGCATGCTATGATGCAAGTTCATATGCAAGTTATGATGCAAGTTCATATGCAAGTTTGCCTCTATGTATGACATAAGTACATGTGCAAGTTCGTCCCTTTATGACCTATGACATGTATGCAAGTTGACACCTTTATGATAGGTCTATGACATGAACATTTAAGCAAGTTACCATCTTTATGTCATATGTGATTCATGCAAGTTTGGGTTGGGTATTTATGCAAGTTGGGTTTATGGTCATATATACAAGTTGACGCCTTTTAAACCCATGATAATGCTAATGATATGCTAAGTTGAACCCATTGGGTGTATGATGAATCTTCTCTTTTGAAGTATGTCATGTTAACGTATTTACGTGGGGACGATGGGGTAAAAATTAATGAACACATAAAATTGTGTGAAGTGGGTATGATTAAACATACCGTAAAGTGGATGGACATAATTGGGAATTTACCTATTAAGTTAGGTCTACCCATATTATGGAATTGGGAATTTACCTATTAAGTTAGGTCTACCCATATTCTTAAATATTTGTAATTAATTAGGGATAATTAATACAAATTATGGGGGTGATTAATTAGGTGTAATTAATCTACTAAGACACGAGGTTGGACCCTTTTGTAGCATAAGACTGCCCGGAACCGACCGGCAAATCCAGCGGCTACAAATGATTGGCCCAATGTGAGAGGTCTTAGTCATAAACTAAATACGTGACAAGTGTAAAGACACGAGGTTAGACTCTGTTATGGTGTAAGGCTGCCCGGAACCAACCGGCATATCCAGCTGCCATAAAAGACAGTCTAATGTGAGAGGTCTTTACAAAGGTTACGATCTTAATTAATTAAGAAACACTTAACCAAATTAGCATGTAGAGGGGCATGAGGGGTTAAGTGGGTGCCTTGGGTGGCATGTAGTAACTAGTGGGGGTGCCTTGGGTGGCATAAGGAAACTAGTGGGTTGCCTTAAGTGGCAATTGAAATATAATTAAATGAAAAGCTTAAGTAGTAGCTTGTGGGGGCCTTAAGTGGCAATTAAAATATAATTAAATGACAAGCTTAAGTAGTAGCTTGTGGGGGGCCTTAAGTGGCAATTGTAATATAAATAAAATGACAAGCTTAAGTAGTAGCTTGTGGGGGCCTTAAGTGGCAATTGAAATATAATTAAATGACAAGCTTAAGTAGTAGCTTGTGGGGGCCTGAAGTGGCAATTAAAATATGATCAAAAGACTTAACCAAAATTTGTAACATGTAAGTGGACATGGTTAAAGGGTTAAGTGGGATTCACTAGATAAAAGGACAAGCTTAAGTAGTAGCTTGTGGTGGCCCATTTCAACCAATATCCCAAACGTATCTTTGTGGGCTCGACCCAAGTCGAGGACGGGACACGCATATTGGGCTTGACTATAAGAGGCCAAAACGGGGTAGCGGTGGCAACGCGAGTCCAACGGGTTTCATATGCGTGTGTGGACCCGGGTTGGTAGGTAAGACGTTGTTGCATCGTGTAGATATAAGCCGTGCGCCATTTGTTGTATCGGGTTGCCACTTTGGGGAGTGATACACCCCATTGTGGGGCCAGCACGGGTATCTACGGTAGGGAGCCGATCGCTTGGGGAGTAGTGGGTACACCTAGTGGAGATAGGGGCAGACGGCACCTATGTAGTCAGCTAGGGGTACACGAAACTACTACTAAAAATTACTGAGTACACCTAGTGGAGATAGGGGCAGACGGCACCTATGTAGTCAGCTAGGGGTATAAGAAACTACTGGGTAAAATTACTAAGTACACTTAGTGGGATCAACCTTTAAGTAGGAATTTCCCTTGGGTGGGTAGAACTGTTGTGGTGCAGTGTAGGAATTACCCTTGGGTGGGTAGATCTGGGGTGGTGCAATCTAGTAATTATCCTTGGGTGGATAAATGCGTCTTTTCGGTTATCTTAGTACATCCTGTGTTTAGTTGGCTACTTAGTGTAGTCATTATCCCCAGAGGTACCGTACCTTGTTTATATCATACCCTAATTACTTTAATGATTGTATTGTTAGGGTTATAGGACTCACTCAGACTTATGTCTGACCCCGTTGTTTCTTTATCTTTTTCCCAACCCTCAGGTTTTCAGAGTGGGCCTAGCACTAGTGGGCTTTGATCAGACTGCTTTATCTATCTTTTGGAGCTTGGACCGTGGATGTAAAGCTCAGTTTATCTTTTCTATTATGGCTATTAGGTTATGTAGTGGGATTATGTACTTTTGTTTTTATCAGGATGGATATTATGTACTTGACTCTTATTTATGGTTTTGGTGTAACCAAACATGTTTTACTTTCCGCTGGAATGAAATGATGTTTTGAATTCTCAAGTATTACTTATATCTGTCTTGTTGTATTTTTCTGTTCTATATTCACTTAAAATACTCCACCGATGTTATGGCATTCCCTTAGTGAGTGACCGTAGCGGGTGTGGGGTGTTACACAGAACCTACCACTTGTGGAGTTTACATATATCATTATTATTCAAGCAACGATTGGTATTGTCCCTTTTGAAGCGCTTTACGGGAGGCCATGCAAATCGCCAACTTGTTGCTAGGAAACTACCGACAAGGTTCTACTCGGATCAGACTTCATCCGTGATTCCACAAAGAAGATTTCTTTGATTAGGCAGAGGATGAAGGCAGCCTAAGATCGTCAGAAATCGTCTACCGATAAAAGAAGGAAGGAAATTGAGTTCGATACTGGAGACTTGGTATTCGTAAAAATATCCGTTCTTTAGAATATTGTTCGGTTTGGAAAGACCAGGAAGTTGGCATCCATATTTATTGGGCCTTTTCGCATCATCC